>CAJHNH020002401.1:102500-110135 GCA_905116865.2 Candidula unifasciata | reverse complement strand
ATATTTTCATGTAACTTTTCATTTAAGTCACATATGACCAAAACAACAAACACAAGACGAGAGAACCAACAACACGGTGGGCCACGCCACACATCAGCAGAACCTAAGCTGTATGATTATTCTAATGATATGGAATTATTGGTGAGGGCTACATTTTCATTTTCTCATATTACACTTTCGGTTGTAAAGTAAAATTTATCAAAGTGAATAACCAAAGTTATGTAAAATAAAGTAAAACAAAGTCACTTTAAGACTATGTTTTCCAGTAATGAATGTAAATAATGCGGACACAAACAATACATTGCACAGTTTATTGTAAGACATAGTTCGCCGTATCTCGTCAGATGCATTACTACAGAGTAAAAAAAACATTGCCCAAAAACTGAAAAAAAGGGGGGGGGGGGGAGGGGAAGTCCACTGAAATACAAATGGTCGCTCTGAAGCATCGTGTTCATTTAATCAGCGAAAGTTGATGATAGTCACGTGACTTATTGAAGTCAAAGTCGAGAAAGGGATCATCTGTTTGCAACTAGCGGGTCGGGTCTAATAACGAGTCAAGCCAACGATAGGATGACGGCATGGAATATCTCATATAGAGTCATGGATAAAGACGGTATACAGAGAATACTGCGTATGCCAGGGCAAGATCAAGACAACTAAGGTCCTTCTTGTATATGCAGTTTAGTGGAAACCACCGATATATTACACGATAGAACAAACCACATGACTGACTTCAACAGAGCGACTACAATAGCAGAGACATTATGAAAATGAAACAGAGGCCAGCAACCAGTGGCAGAGATCATATAATCCGGAAACATGACGAGCATTAAACTAACCAATCAGCAATAAGATGACGGCCCTACAAACAACATGCAGAAAACCTAGCACGCTATACATGGGAGTTACAACACTAAGAAACGCACAATGAAATAAGAGCATGAACAGAAGCCAAGTAGGGGAGGTAAGCTCCCAAGGTAGCGGTTAAACTTGGCCATTCAAACTGATGATGATGATGATGATGAGGCGGTACCCAGTAAATGTTAGAAATGGCCATCACTGGCGACCAGGAAGCACTGGATGCGGCTTTCCACGTTGTGAAAAGTCCGTCAGGTTTTACTGCGCGACTCAAGGTCACGCAATGTTTTGCTGCCTGGACGCCAACAGTAGCGATTTCCAGCACCTTTTATGATATCACACGACTTCGCTTGGAGGAGTTAAGTCCACGCCAAATTTAGTTGCCATACCTTTATTAGTGTTTGAGTTATGAACGAATACTGGGTTCTGTAATGGTCAAACGAACCCAAGACCTTCAAAGTGCGAGGCAAACGGCTTGACCACTTCGCTATGGAGACCCCAAAAAATCGAAACTTGATCGGCGGTTGACGCAACATCACGTTGACCGGGTTTTCTTCACAGGATATTTTATGGTACCTGTTCTAAGCCGGGTTGACCTGAAAACCCATTTGTGTGTGTGTAAAATTACCATCGCAGTGATGAATCGAACATAGGACAACTGAGCCGTCAAACAAACAAGAAAGCAACTGCGTTTCTGGAATTCGTCTTTGACCTCAGACAGTATTTAAATGTATCCCAGCTGTCTTTGAATAATATTTGAGCAACTGTTTTTGAATAATATTTGAACTATTGTCTTTGAATAATACTAGAGCAACTGTCTGTGAATAATATTTGAGCAGCTGTCTGAATAATTTTCGAGCAACTGTCTTTGAATAATATTAGAGCAACTGTCTTTGAATAATATTTGAGCAGCTGTCTTCGAAAAATATTTTTGCAACTGTCTTTGAATAATATTAAAGCAACTTTCTTTGAATAATATTAGAACAACTGTCTTTGAATAATATCATAACAACTGTCTTTGAATATTATTTGAGGAACTGTATTCTAATAATATTAGAGCAACTGTCTTTGAATAATTTAATATTAGAGCAACTGTCTTTGAATAATATAATATTTGAGCAACTGTCTGTGAATAATATTTGTTCACAGTAAGGGAACTGATATATATAAGAAGTATGATCACAGAAGGTAAAGTATGATCAAAGAAGATTGACAAAGAAATAAAAACCTGATATCAGAAAGCCAGTGCACTTACATACCAACTGTCACCATTATTAGGGCATCCAAACTTAACTATCAGTGCAAAGAAACATTATAAACCGCATATCAGTGCCAAACGTGGATACTATCTTAATTAAGCCCATGTACGCAAACTCACCTACTGCAAGATGAGATACCTGAGAAACCCGCCAGCCTAACCATCCGAGATCGACTGAATAATGATTCTATCAGACAAATTGTAGGAACGACACCTTGTACTAGATTCATCGAGAAACAGCAGGTCAAGTAGTTCTGCCATCTGGTTGGAATGCAGCAAAACATCAAATACCATCAGAAGCACTACATCTCAGAAGATAAGCTACAAGAGCAAGAGGACAGCCATATAAAACAAGGATCAACAACATTAAAGACACTTCTCACCTTCACGGCACTGAAATAGCCAGTGCCAACCAGCGTGCACTGGATTTCAAATTATTCCTCCCCATGCCTAATGGCAGAAGTGGCTTATGGCGATGATGGTGATGATGAGGTAGCATAGAAACCATATAAGTTAAAGAAACAACTGGGACAAAGGTAAAAGAGAAACATGAGCAACAAGAATTCGGGAACGCATACCATGTGAAGAATAATGAATAAAATCGTCAGTTTCGACCAGCATCTCCAAAGGGGGAGCTTTTGGTTATAATTGTGGCTTAGGTTTTGCACCAAATTAAATGACTTAACATTGCTCGCCACCAAGTAGCCATGAAAAGGACTCTTACAATAATGATGCCATCAAAAGAGACAGACCCAAATACAGTCGCGACCAACAGCGAAGTCGTCTTCGGGCAAGCCAATGTGTGACACGGTCGCTGATGTGATCTTAAAACTGTGGTTCGGAGCGCATTTTCACAATACCTTTATACCTTTATGCCAAGGAACCAGTAAGAATTGAAGAAGAATGGGATTATTATAAATCAACCATCACGAAGATATTAAAAGACAAGTGTGGTACCAGAAAGACGGGCAAAGGCAAGAAAAAGGGTACCGCTTGGTGGAATGAAGAAGTCAAAGAAGCAGTGTCAAATAAAAAGAAGATGTTTCACATATGGTTAAAAACAAAAGACGAAAAGGATTACATTAGGTACAGACTAACTCGAAGAGACACCAAGAGAACAATAAAGAAATCCAAAGAGGAATCATGGAAAAAGTATGGTGAACACCTAACACAGCTATGTACAGAATCACCAAGAGACTTTTATAAGAGTGTGAAAGCGATGCGATTAAGAGAAGAAAGCTTCAATCCAACATCAGTCATAAACGATAAAAATGGAAAACCATTATTCAGCCAAAAAGAAATTAAAAAAAGATGGGAGGAATATTTTAAAGAACTTTTGAACCCGTCGGGAGTACATGAAACAGCAGAATTCCATTCAAGGGCTCCAGATCATCTAGAACCACATATCCTGCGGGATGAAGTAGAGAAAGTTATCAAAACAAGTAAAAGACACAAAGCAGCTGGTAATGACGGAATAACAACAGAAGTCATCCAGGCTGGAGGGGACACTATGATCACCTGGCTGGAGAGAATTTTCAATAGAGCATGGGCAGAGAGAAAGGTACCAGTGGATTGGCAAAGATCAGTTGTAGTACCTATCTGGAAGAAAAAAGGAAACAAGAGAGAATGTGGAACTTATAGAGGAATATCTTTACTAAGTCATGTGGGGAAAATGTATGCAAAGATCTTAGAAGGTAGGATAAGAGCAACGGTTGAACCTCTACTGAGTGAAGCACAATTCGGTTTCAGGAAAGGGCGAGGTTGCACTGATGCCATATTTGCACTAAGACAAGTCTGTGAAAAGACACTCGAATACGATAAAGAGCTGAACGTGGTCTTTGTAGATCAAGAGAAGGCATTCGACCGTGTAGACAGAGATGTGCTGTGGAGAATTCTTGACGATTACGGAGTGCAGGGTCAATTATTAGACAACATCAGAGCCCTCTATGAAAAATGTGAAAGTGCAGTAAGAACATCTAGTGGTCTTTCTGAATGGTTCAAAGTTACAACTGGTGTCAGACAAGGATGTGTACTGTCACCATTACTTTTCATAACATACATGGATAAGATCACTGTAGAAGCAAACCCAGACGTGTATGCTATAAACGAATTACTTTTTGCTGATGATCAAAGCATACTGTATCAAAATGAATATGATCTACAGGAACATCTGACTACTTTCAACAACAGCTGTTTACAACATAATATGAGAATCAGTACAGAAAAAACAGAAGTTATGAAGATCAGCAGAACACACACAGGCCACTGAATATAAATGTTGGAAGTGCCAAAATCAAGCAAACCAAAGAGTTCAAATACTTGGGCAGTATATTTACAGAGGATGGAAGAATGGACAGAGAGATAGAAACAAGAATACAGAAAGCAAATGCTGTCACATACCAACTATCACCTCTGCTTAAACATCCAGATATAACCATGAAGACCAAAAGACAATTGATAAACACCATCTTCATTCCAACACTCTGCTACCAGTGCCAAACATGGACAATCAACAAGACCCATGAAAGAAAAATAGAAGCCTGTGAAATGAAATGTCTAAGAAAAGCAGCGAATAAGACCAGACTAGACAGGATAAAGAATATAGACATTAGAAACACTGTCAAAACTACGCCATGTTTAGACTACATAGAACATCAAAGAATGAAATGGTTTGGACATCTAACCAGGATGAAAAATGATCAAATAACATCACAAATTTTCAACCAAAGAAGCTCAGGATATAAGGCAAGAGGAAGACCAAGGAAACGGTGGATTGACGGGGTCTCCGAAACCTGCCAAAAGCATGGCCTCAGAACATCAGATGCTGCCCGCCTTGCTTATGACAGGAACTTGCATCTCCCCACAACGCTTAGCGGCATACGTGGAAGGAAAAAGTAAAAGTAAGTTTATACCGGGTCTGCTGGAAATCAGCTGCAGACTGTTTTAGTAGCAGTCCTCTTTGTACTAATGTTACCAACGGTAGGAGCATCAATCCGGCAGAAACGCATGATAAATTACTGAACATGACATAACTTAGTAACAATAACAAAACAGGAAATACATGGCTGTGTTGGTTTGCGACATCCTGAGGAGAGCATGCAATCAGGGACGCCAGAGCTTAGAAGCTTGGGCACCTTGAGGCTCTACCCCCCCCCCACCCCTCCATCTCTCCAAGTGTAAGAGAACTAAGAAACCCCGCCCCTTTCCAGCCATAGATTTAATATTTAAAAAAATTTTTCCTATTTTTTTTTGTTCTTCAAAGATTTCACATTATTTTAATATATTATTTATATTTATTTGTTAATCAGTTCAAAACAATTATCTATATCTATATATATATATATATATATATATATATATATATATATATATATAGATAGTAGGGCTGTACCGAATAGCGATTTTCACTATTCGCCGAATACGAATAGCTGGACCAACTATTCGGCCGAATACGAATACGAATAGTGAATCATCATCATACCGACTGGTATGGGCGATTATGCCTCGCCACAATCTGCGATCTCCTGCAGCATGTATTAGTTCGTGTGCTGACACACTTCCATGCCATGCAACAAGACTGTCAAGAATCTTCTCCTTCCTCTATCCCTCCTTTCACATATCTAGTGGTCACCACATGTTCCATTTCCCCTCATCTCATAACATGGCCGAAAAATGATGACTGTCTCCTTCTGATGTCTGTGAGGAGTTGTCTTCAGGCTCCCGCCTCTATCAAAACATCTTGGTTGCTTTTGGCTGTCCATAGTATTTTAAGCATTATTCTGTAATACCACATTTCTGAGCTCGCCTCGGTTCGATGTTTGTTCACTAGTCTTCTTGTAGTGAGCACTGCCCGATCCAGTTCATTGCTGGTTTACCAGCCTTCTTGTAGTAAGCACCGCTCGCCCCAGGTCGATGTTCGTTCACCAGTCTTCTTGAAGTAAGCACTGTTCGCCCCAGTTTGATGTTCGTTCACTAGTCTTCTTGTAGTGAGCACTGTCCGACCCAGTTCATTGCTGGTTTACCAGCCTTCTTGTAGTAAGCACCGCTCGCCCCAGGTCGATGTTCGTTTACCAGTCTTCTTGTAGTGAGCACCGCTCGCCCCAGGTCGATGTTCGTTCACCAGTCTTCTTGAAGTAAGCACCGTTCGCCCCAGTTTGATGTTCGTTCACCAGTCTTCATGTAGTGAGCACTGCTCGCTCCAGTTTGATGTTCGTTCACCAGTCTTCATGGTGTGAGCACTGCTAGCTCCAGTGTATTGCTGGTTCACTAGTTTTCTTGTAGTAAACACTGCTGGCCCCAGTTCGATGTAGGTTCACAAGTCTTCTCGTAGTGAGCACTGCTCGCCCCAGTTCACATGAACAGCATCAGTAATTATATACACCGTATTATATATTTTATATATATATATAGACTATACACCAGTCTTCTTGTAGTGAGCACTGAACACCCCAGTTCGATGTTCGTTCACCAGTCTTCTTGTAGTGAGCACTGCCTGACCCAGTTCATTGCTGGTTTACCAGCCTTCTTGTAGTAAGCACCGCTCGCCTCGGTTCGATGTTCGTTCACTATCAAGGGTATTTTAAGCATTGTTCTGTAAAACCACATCTCTGAGGCTTCAAGAAATTGTTTGGTCTGCCTACCGATTGTCCAGGAGTTACAGCCATATGTTAACACTGGATGTATGTAGCAAGCAAGAATTCTTTTTCTAACCTTCAATGACAAAGATATATTGCATAAGATGTTCTTCATTTTATAAAATGCAGTTTTTGCCTGTCCTATTCCGTTTCATATTTCAGTAATGCATCTTCCATCTGATGTTATCCATGTGCCCAGATACTTAAATTTCCGTAATTGTTCCAAAATAAAACCATTGACTTTTATTACACATTTAAGAGTAATTTTTTTAATACCACCATTACTTCTGTCTTCCCACTATTCAAACTGAGGCCCATTCTTCCACTTTCGTGTATAAAATAGATCTGAAAACACCCATAATGTCAAATCTGCGCTGACATTTTACTTCACAAAATGTAGTACAGAATAGAAAACATTTAAATACATTTTATGTTTTGCATCCTTTAGTCAGTCAGTCTGTGGTAACTAATACCTAGGAATGAAAGTATTCTTAGTTTTATAAATTGTCACTGACAGCTTAATTAATCCATGAAAGCGGCATTAGCTTTCCACACACACACAAATCGTTCCATGTTGTCAGCATTAAGGCAGCTTCTTGTCTCACTGAAGGTATTTCCAGATGTACTAAACAGACGTTCACTTGGTACGCTCGTAGGTGGTGCACAGAGATAACGCTGGACAGTATGAACCAAGGTGGGAAATCTTGAAATGTTTAATTTCTACTAGTCCAGGAACGGGTGTAAGGTAACCACTATTCGTATTCGGCCCGACCGCAACTATTCGGCCGAATACTGAATAGTTGTTAGGTCCACTATTCGGCCCCGAAGCGAATACGAAGCGAATATTCGGTACAGCCGTAATGTATATATATATATATATATATA
>CAJHNH020002401.1:0-100000 GCA_905116865.2 Candidula unifasciata | reverse complement strand
GAACAAGAATTAAGTCCAGAGGTGGACGAACAAACAGAACTGACCGTCGGAGTCGAAGAAGAAGAAGAAGAAGAAGAAGAAGAAGAAGAAGAAGAAGAAGAAGAAGAAGAAGAAGAAGAAGAAGAAGAAGAAGAAGAAGAAGAAGAAGAAGAAGAAGAAGAAGAAGAAGAAGAAGAAGAAGAAGAAGATAGTTACGTCCATATAAAATTATGCTTACACTTAACGGTCATTTTTTCTATGAATGGTTGTTTGAAACATGTCTCAAAGTGCGCACTGGAAGCCCACTGGCTTGCCCAAGTGCTTTTTGCTTCCGTTGTCATAAGCTCGCATCCGCATCCAGGCGAAATATTTTTACCAAAGCCACGGTCCTAGCCAAACAAAGTTAGATGCGTATCCTCTAAAGGACGTCGCAGAACCAAGCTCAGCATTTTTTGGCTGTTGCAGTTTTTCGTAAAGAAATTTTACGTCCAGTAGTTTGCCATTGCTTTCTGTGCGGTTCCCAGCTGCGGGTCTTGCGTTAGTTTTGACAGTGATATCGAGAGCCGACCGTACAGCGGCAATGGCAAACTACTGGACGTAACATTTGCCTAGAAAAACTTCAACAGTTAAAGAATGCTAGGTCTGGTTCTGCAACGTCCTAGAGTCATAATCACACTGAGCCGTGAATGCAGAGACTGGCCAGCAGGTCTCACTGAGGTGGAGATTCAGCAATTAATTCAAGATAGTGCTCGCTCAGAGGATTTGATCATTTACACAGACGACGGTCTAGTGTCAAGAGGCAAAAGAAGTGCTTGGGGTTTCTTAGCAAAAGTTAATGGTCGACGTTTGGTCCAGGAGAGCCAAGCATATGATACCACAACATCCAGCTTAAGAATGGAGGTGGAGGCTGTCACTGCAGCTTTCCGCTGGCTAGAGAACACGACACACACACACATCGTGATTGTAACTGACTCAGAAAGCATAATGAGGAAGATCATGACAGTCATGGTTCGTGCAGAGTGGCGTGCCTCGCTGCGGAGGATACGCGTGAGGAGTGATGTCTGGATTTTTTTTTCACCAGGGCATGAAGGTGTGTTGGGAAATGAACAAGCGGACAGACTGACTGGCTCTGCACAGCTTGGTGGAAAACTGATGCATGATAAAGCAGACGTGGTTGGTGCCGTGTGGGAGAGCGTGTACAATTCGGAGGAGCAGATTGATCACCACAGTCTGGTGAGATTGATGCAGTTGGGGGTGACGAGAGGTTCTGGCAGATGCTCGAGGCTCAGAAGAAAGGCAAGAAGGACATTTAATCAGAATGCTACTAGCACCATTAGTATCGGAACTCTTCACTGGCTGCTGAAGATGGGGACGGAGCGCTCATGGGAATGCCCCGAGTGCGGTGATGTCGGTTCTTGAATCAAATCAAATCAGTTCACTTCTTGATATTAGCATGACTGCGGGCACTCCTGTTTTCACCACTTTTTAGATTTCCACATTGTCTGCGCCTGACCCGCCTGTTTGTTTGTAACCGCCGTGCATGATTGTCTCCGCGTCACTGGTGTTTTTGTGTAGGTAGTTCATGTCCAGAGAGGCGCCGGCCGAAACGTTGATTTGTGTTGTTTTGTGCAAGTCGCTCTGCTTCCCTATTTCGTCGAGGATTTTAGTTGCAGTTCACTGGTTTCATTTCTTGGTTCACAATGTCTAAGCCGCAGACGCCGATCCTAGCGAAGATCCATGAAATAAAAAAATAAAAAAAACGGATTCTTTATAACAATCTAAGTCTGTCATTACTTAGGATCGAAGTTGGATTACTACAATGTCAGGCGAATGCCATAGTTCATTAAATAGAAAAAGAAAACTGTATATTTTTTTATGATTGATGTTATTAGCAGTAGTAGTAGTAGTAGTAGTAGTAGTAGTAGTAGTAGTAGTAGTAGTAGTAGTAGTAGTAGTAGTAGTAGTAGTAGTAGTAGTAGTAGTAGTAGTTTTAGAAGTTTTAGTAGTTTTAGTAGTGGTAGTGGTAGTAGTAATAGTAGCAGCAGCAGCATCAGTAGCAGTTGAAGTGGCTAGTATTATTAATGGTAGTAGTATTAATACTTGTAGTAGTCATGAGAGAATGGGCTTTTAGTAGTAGTAGCAGCAACAGCAGGACCAGTATTAATAGTAGTGGTAGTAAAAATTTAATGCATAATTCTATGAAGACATAACATTGACTATTGCATTCTCATTAACAGTATTCAGTCAAGATGCGATTAGTGTGAACAGAACTAGAGCATGTGAGTAAAATCTGTTTATTTCCTGACTAAATCAAATAATTTGTATACTTACATACATGATTCGGTTTACTCAACAGTTGAACATTCTCATTGTTAATCCGTTGTTTACCTCTCTGGATTTACTATCGTTCTTAACGATATACTTTTCGTTCGGTTTTATATCTTTCCTGAACGTTTTTTGGGAAATATGTTTGACTCTACCTATACTTTTTGAAGAAACTCAGCTTTTGCCCTCATATTTAGGCTGTTTAAATATTGCTATAGTTTAACTAGTCTTACTTCAGTTTCTTGACTGTTTGTTATTGTTGCTTTGTGCATGGTAATAATTTAGCCGAACCATCACTATTGATGATTGATTGACACCTATCCGTCTTTCCAGATGATAGTGTTATACTGCGATATGAGGAGACATGGGACTCACAGCCCATGACGATGTCGAGTGTGACTAGCAAGACCCGCCTGCGTTAAGAAAAGTCTTCCACAGTTACAGCAGACGATTTCAGGACCATTGTTGTGAACATTTGTTTAGTCTGTTTCTTCTCAGACGCTCAGCTCTCATCCTTTCTGCAGTAATATCTTCCTTCATTCTCATTTCCTTGCTGATGTTCTCCCTCCACACAGCACGGTCATTGGCATTTTGTTAACACGAATCAACATCGATATATGTATCATTCATGTCCCGCTTGTGCACGTCTTTATATCGTAGTAGAGGAAGGCCTGAATTCCTTCATATCCACTTCTCTATCGTCCTTTTAGATTCCCCTTGTATCTGTTTTGCTTTCTTAAAATCTATTTATAAAGCGTTTTGCTTGATGTCTGTGCAATATTATTTCATGATTGTGCCCAACCATCCAAAATAATTGCATTAATAGCATTAATAACAAGTGCTGCTTGAACATAGATTTATCGTAATCATCGGATGGGTGTCACTTGCACAAGTCAAGCTGGATTCTCAGTTTCTTCATTCGGTTCTACCATGTACGGCGTTTCCTATATCGTGGATGGAATCCACTTCAAAATATTTGGTCTCTCTCAATACCGTTTGACATATTGTTTGTCTTGGACGTCCTCTCTTAGTTCAATCCATGTATTTCCCATTTCAATGTCAACCACCGACACATCGCACGATGGAACAAACCAACTGACTGATTTCAGCCGAGCGATCACAGTAGCAGACACATTATAAAAATGGAACAGAAGACAGCAACCAGTGGCAGAAATGATATAATCAGGCAACATGACGAGCACCAAACTAACCAACCAGCACTAAGATGACGGCCATACAAACAAAATGCAGAAAACCTGGCTCGACAGACATGGGAGGCTAGAACCACCAACACTAAGAAACATACGATGAAATAACACCACGAACAGGAGCCATAATTATAACTGATGCTATCTAGGAGAGGCTAGCTCCCTTGGTAGCGGTTGAATCTGGCCTTTTCAAATTGATTACGATGAATGTCACTTTGGTGATTCTTTTCTGTTTCTCCTCAGGAAGTACTCAGAATATATCCATCATATTTACTGATGCCAGAGGTTGTCCATACTTTTCTATGATTCCCTCGCCTGTCTTGAAATCATCCCATACAATATCCTCTAATGTTCGCATGCTTTTGTTTTCGAATGCAGTTAACCTAAATCTGCGTGTCTTTAGATTATTTTCAATCAAATAAAGTATTTACTGCAAACAGGAGCAATGTGACAACAAAAAATCGGAGGGAAAGAGATGTAAAGGGAGTCAAGAAAGAAGATGTTAGCCTGTCTGACCTCATGGCATAGAGCTCTCTAATAACGCTTGGAATGTACGAGACAGTCCAACTTCACACGACGTGGTTTATAAGACAAGACTACATACGTAACAGCCACAACAGTGAAGCGACTGAATGCTCTTTTATAGAACCAGATGTCTTGGGTTCGAAACCGCATCGCGATAGATTAAAATACTAGGTATAAAAAAAAACCATGGTCAAGAAAGGTTGACATGACTGAATTTCGAAATAATACGGACACACACAATAAACTGCACACTTTATTGGCAGTCATGTTCTGCCATATTTCATTAGCTGCGTTAATACAGAATTCTATCAACATATAAAAAAAAAACACACACACAAAAACTGAATAAATTCAACTAAAATTAAAACGGTCTCACTCGATCCAGTGTTTGTCTGATGACCGCAAGCTCACGATAGTCACATGACTTACCAGGCTAACTTAAAATTTATAATGAATTCCTTCTGTTTACGTAAGGGAGGAATTGTTCGTTATTACTGTTAAAGCTTTAGCAAGTCTCAACGTTCGCTTGTTCGGTGTATGGCAAAAAATACGTAAAGCACTGTCCCGTATATTCTGACCACATCACCCGTCGACTGGTCTATAAAATATAGGTCTAGCCCTTTATGCTCAATATGTCAGAAGTCAAGGAAATTGACTCTTTCTTTACTTACATACATCAAAAACCTTTTACTTCCATTCTATTATATTTTTATTACAGCATGACTGTTTACAGAGCGAATACAGAAGGGCATCAGCCAAAATGTTGTTTGTAGTCTTTCTGACGAGATCCTACTTCCTGCAAACAAGAATTGCGTTTATTTATGTACAGAGAATGTTTCTTTTAATGTTTATTTAAATTGTCTGTTAAATCGATGAATATTTATGAACAACACTGTAAAATATCCCAGAAATTTGCACAAACAAATGAAATGCATGTTAATAAATTCAATATGTTAACATTTAACTTATTATCGGAGAGTTTTTAGGCAAACCAAAGAGAGTGGCGATGTATAAGGGACATTCTCAGAAGAAGCGTGAAAGGAATCATAAAACATGCAATGACACGAGGAAGACGTGGATTGAAGAAACGAGGCTGCCCAAAGGAAACCCTAAAGCGAATGTCAATAACAGAGATGACAAGCTAGATGTGAGGGCGATTTGGGAGCGAGTGCACAGTGTGGAGGCACAAATAGATCATTACGGTCTGAGGAGGCTCTGTGGGGAGTGACCAATGTATCTGTCCGACGCTCAACACATAAGGGAAAGACGAGATACATGTACAATCAGACAGTTACTGGTACCATCGGAAATGGAACTCTCCGTCTGCTGTTGAAGATGGGGACGGTGCGCTTATGGAAGTGTCCCTAGGGCTGTAGTGTTGATTCTGAATTCAACATTGAAAAGTTAACAGGTGCTAGGGTGGATTACATATACGACATTGAAAGGACTGCAAGGAATAGAGCGGAGTAAAGGAAAAATCTGCAAGCCCTGTGTGACATATAATGATAAAATGGGATAATAAGGATAAAGATGAATGAAGCAAACGAGCTTGAAATGTTATTTGTGTGTATCCTTTCGTAGTCGGCATCTGTGAGTTGGGCTTTGTGAATGCGCTTTGTGATTCTAAAGGGTCAGTTTCAATTCCAGCTGCTGAAGATTTGGCAGCAGACCACCTTATGTTGATTTCGACAGTGGTATCGAGAGTCGTCCGTTAAGTAACAATGGCAAACTACTGAAGGTAAATATTGTCTAATGAAATCATGAACATTAAAAATGGAAAATGCTGGGGTTGGTTCTGCAACGTCCTGTAAATAATACTCAACTAACTTAACTGATCGTACGATCGAGAGTCGTTCTATTGCAATAGCAATAACGTTTGCTTGTTAGTTTGTATTTTCTCAGTGAAATGCAGGAGTGTAAGGAAATGAACAGGCTGACAGTGGCTGGTTCTGAACCAGTCGGTGATGAATTTATGCATGACAGGCTAGATGTGGTCAAAGCCATTTCGGAGCAAGTGAACAATGCTGAGGCACAAAACGATTACCATATTTTGGAGAGAATGGCACAGCTGGGATAGACCAGGGGATCTGGTCGATACTCTACCCTCCGAGGAAAAGCAAGATGGTCAGATAATCAAACGGCAGTGGAACTCTTCGTTGGTTGCTGAAGACATGGACGAAACACTGGTGCTTTGATGTCAGTTCTTAGCTGAACACTCGACAACGCCCAACACTTTCAGCTTGAGGATTCAGTGATCTTTAGCGAGAACTTTGCCATCATCTTTGCTCCCACGTCGATCCTGTCTAGCGTCAGCAGCAGAATATGAACTTGGGAAGTAAAACCAGCTAGGGTCAGCCTGCTGCCCTCACCCCCCCCCCCCCATAGCAGCACCGATTGATCTGAAAATATCTATAATTATCATGGCCCCAAAAGGGGTCTTTTACTTTCCTTATAGCAAGAGCCTAAGTATCATTAAAATGTGAAATATTTTCTTATTATTTTTAGTTTGTACTCTGTTTACTGTATTTTTCAGTTCGTAGTTTATTTGTACTATATTAAAGAGGTAGATGGTGTTCTTAGGTAATGCGATGAGAATAGAGGCAGGGGAGAACATCTTCATGACTGGAAAGATCAACGACGGTATCTTATGCCAAGAATATATTGGAACGATCTCATTTCCAGTGCTTGTATCTTCTTTTCAAGTTCAGCTGTTAAGATTTACGCTTCTCGGCCATACAAAAGCATATTAACTACTAGTGCTCATAAACTATCAGGGAACTGAAATATACGGTGTCTGTGGAGCTAATGCAAACATATGCTGCTATAGTGTGTATTATTCTGGTTACTGTATTCCACATTACAGCCCAGTTGGTGTTGGAAATGTCTAGCTGGGTTCATTTGGCTATTATTGATTTCCCGGCACTCTTTAGTGTGCTTTCCTGGAGCATGAGACATATTTCCTCAGAAACAGATGCTTTACCAGGGCGGTGCACATCTTGAACACTACCAGCGATGCCAAGTTTCTTAATTAAATTGCTAACATTATTATGATGAAGCATCTGGTATTAGGAAATAACATCATAAATTGTTTAACAACCGCATTCGAATGCCAGCGACCGTTAAGGATTATTGTAGCTAAGACCAATTACTAAAACACCGGTATATAGCAGTGATATTGGCCCCGATTTTGGGAAAACGAAATGAACAGACACACTCTCAAGAAGCTTGTCGAAAACAAACCATGGCTATTGATGCAGTTGCAAAATTCGTTCCGTTGAGCCGAAAGACGCAGATATCACAGATGGACTGTATACCACACCACTTTAAGGAGGAACAATGAAGAAGAAGAGAAGATAGACTTCTAAAACTGATCTAGTAAACGAGGATTGGGGGAGAGTCTGGCCTGCGGAACCTATAAAGGTCAACAATATCTACTCGTCTTACCCTGCTAAGCAACGGTAATTAATTATTTGACTAGATAAAGCAGCAGAGGCCGACCTCTACGATAGTATAAAGAGGTGTGCAAGCGGTATATGAATGACGCTGGTATTGGGATGGACATGGGAACAAAATGCCATGTACCGTATTGTGTGGAAAGGGCATATCAGGAAGGTAATGAGAGTGAAGGAAGAAATGATTGCAGAAAAGATGAGAGCTGAGCGTCTGAAAAGAAACTGATTAAACGCCAATCTTGACAACAATGGTCCTGAAATCCCATGCTATTATTGTGGAAGACTTCGCTCGGCACGGGCGGGTCTTGCTAGTCACACTCGCCATTGCCATGGGCTGTGAGTCTCATGCCTCCAAATGCCGCAATATAACACTATCGTCTGGAAAGATGGAAAGGTGCCAATTATCAATTAGATAAAGCAGATTATTGTTTAAGATGAAACTCTGCTAATGATGTTATAAACATCCAAATGGCATGTGACTCAGTCAGTAGCTTGTTCTTTGCGTGCGTGCGTGCGTGAGTGTGCGTGCGTGAATGTGACTGTCTGTCTTTTATTCACAATTTTGATCTTGCTGAATAAAGAACAACTTTTAGCTACATTTGTATATTGTCTCTTTTAACTGCAAATTGAAATAGCGAGTATAATATACTTAATAGTCATGGTAAGTACCACATACTTTATAGAATTTTGACGCTTATTGTTACTTTGTTTCATTTGTGTAATGTTTAAATGTAGACACTTTAAAGTTAATATACATTTCTGTGTGTTGTGTATTGTTTATTGTCGTTGTTTTGCTGATGAAAGCTAATCGCCGCATCTCTCTTTGTTTGTTCATTGTGAATGGTTTGTAAGCTGACATATACTTTATGTTGTTCTTGCATTTCTTTATCTCTTCGTTTCTATATTTTTCTGTATTTTTGAGACATTATTCTATACAAAATCAAAATATCGTACCAAAAAAAAAAAAAAAATTATGAGCATGCACTAAAACAGGTGGGCGATTTTAAATATCCTGAGAGCAACTTCACGTCAGACGGCATAAATGACAAGAGAGATTGAGTCCAGAATCCAGCAAGCAAACAAAAACATATAAACTTTCCCCGAAAATTAGAACACCCAGCAATACCAATGGAAACTAAAAGACAAATCATAAACGCAATCTTGTTACCAACTTTGTGTTACCAATGCCAAACCTAGGAACTAACAAAAGCACAAGAGCGGAAACTAGCGACGTGTAAAATGAGATGTTTGGGAAAAGCTGTCAACATAACAAGAAAAAGAAGCAATGAAAGAAACGATGATAAGATTAGAATGATGGGAGCAACGACTGTAATTAGAGCCTACGTCACTACTGATAGGTTGGCTTCCAGCGATCCGACTTTCACACAAGGTCACTAGGCTATTTCGCACTGGCGCTGATATCGCGTGTTGTATACTTCACCATGCCAGAGCTTTTAACACTACGAAAACATTTAGTTACTGGGTTTAACACACAACCCCCTAGATAGTGACGAAACCTATGCCACAGGCCGTCTCTTTCTCGGAATAAAAACGTAAATGCAAGACAACAAGAAACCGCGACACCCATAACCTTGACCACGGTCCAACAAACTTATCAATGAAGTTTACCTACATTCGGTGGGGAGACTATCGTATTAGGTACCGTTCGTAAAATTATGTAAACTATAAGATAAAAACAGAACGATGACTCGTTGTTTGTTTACAACGACGTTGTTCTGTGCTAATAGACTTCTTCATAGAGTCCACGCCACGTGGCGTTGGTAGACATGTCTATCTATAACCTTCTGTCTCATGTACTTTTAATCAGCTCTGACACAGATGATCCTCAATGCCATGACGTCAAACTGTCCAGCATCTTTTCTCTCGGTCTCCCTCTGCCTCTCATACTCTCCAACTTCTGGTAATCTGGTAATCCTAGTTTCAGCTTCATAGCGAACCGGTCACCCCACAGTTGCTCCGCTCCTGTGCCAACGAAAAACAAACGCAGCTCACAGTGTCACTCCATGCACTCAACTCAGAAGCTGGGCGTCGAAACTACATCCTTCCAGTCTACAAATGGAGCAAAAATGCTACGGCCACCATCTGGCAGCCACGGCTTGAAAACAAAGGTGGCCGTGCCTAGCGTCCATTTTGACCGGAAGCATTATATGAGGGTTAATAAACGGTCACCCCAGCAGTACCCTCATTATTAGCTGGGGAAGGGACTTATGACATTACATCCACCAGCAGGCGTCGCCCCTACAACGACCTGCCTGCCTTCGTTAACGACTGTTCACCCAATAGCCATGCAGTTCTTTAGCACGAAGGAGACACCATGAACTTGGGTTTCGGACTGCCGACTCCCTACTAAGATATTTTATGTTTGTTATCACAATTGATGTCACTGCACATTGGGCATACCCATGCATGCTCAGTTTTCCGAAGCAGCAGCCACTTCAAAGTACTTCTATAATTGTCCCTGTAATATGCTCATTTAGGGGTATGTGTTGTTTACATTGCTTTCAGACGAACAGTGAGTTGAAACGACACAGCATGAACGAATATTCAGTTCTTTGCTTTTATTCGTTGAATCGCCAGTTATCGCACACATACATTCACGCTTCCTTGTGCTCGTCTTGCTTGGCTGAATCTAGCGGCCTGGTCGGACTTCCCACACACTACAGGAATTCATCAGCGTCTCTCGAACCATAAATCTATCCTTCACGAACTCTGGTATCTGACATTACGACGTATGGAAAAAACATTCAGTCCTCCTATTGAAATATACCGCACGCTTCACAAAGCATTTATTCTTCTCAGGCGTCCACTCATGCGTCCTCTCTCAGTCAGGGCCGAACTTCAACTGACTTATTTCAGTCTCTCGGTTCACGTCTTCCGTTCACATCTCATGCTTTTCTTGTGTCTCTCACTTCGTTCACCATGAGACACACGAGACCCACTTCTCCCGTTTTTCTCTTCCCTCACTGGTCCTCCGACCTTTTTCTCCCCATCGGGAACTCTATGGGATTTCCCTGGGAATTCACAACATTACAGTCCCCATAAGAAGCTGGTTATATTGTCTCCTTTCTCGGCTTTCCCTCCAACTTTCCTACCGTCACGATGTTCTCCAGTTTTCTCTGTCTCATCAAATGACCAAACAATGTAGACTGTCTCTTTCTCACGTGGGCAATCAGTTCTCTTCGTTCGCTAATATATAATTAATAGACTATAAAATATACATAATCAATATACTTAAATTACTTCATAGGAAAAACGTTTGACGGGAAAGGAATGAAATATAGAGGTTCTGAGAAGGCTAGGAATAAAAAGGAAGTTACTGACGGAAATCTGGCAGTCAAACTTGCACATCGTGCGGCCCTATGGCTCAGAGGTTAGTGCATGTGCCTCACAATTTACGACATACCAGTGTTCAATTTCCTCGAAGGGCAGTTTGGAAAATACTGTATAGTAGCTTTGCGCCAGTGAAAAAAGAATCACACCGTGGAACCGACTGAGGCCTGAAGACCTAACCTAACGTTCCCAAAGACAGACATTTGTTCAGATGTGATTTGTACCGGCTCAAGAGACCCTAAAACCCTGTCCTTCGCCTCCCTTCTTAAAGTCCATGCCGTGTGGCGTTGGTAGTAATATCTATCCATAATTTCTGCCCCGTGTACTTTCAATAAATTCCCACACAGCTGATCTTCCATAGTCCATGCTGTGTGGCGTTGGTAGTAATATCTATCCATAACTTCTGCCCCGTGTACTTTCAATAAATTTCCACACAGATGATCTTCCATAGTCCATGCCGTGTGGCGTTGCTAGTAATATCTATCCATAACTTCTGCCCCGTGTACTTTCAATAAATTCCCACACAGATGATCTTCCATAGTCCATGCTGTGTGGCGTTGGTAGTAATATCTATCCATAACTTCTGCCCCGTGTACTTTCAATAAATTCCCACACAGCTGATCTTCCATAGTCCATGCTGTGTGGCGTTGGTAGTAATATCTATCCATAACTTCTGCCCCGTGTACTTTCAATAAATTCCCACACAGCTGATCTTCCATAGTACATGCTGTGTGGCGTTGGTAGTAATATCTATCCATAACTTCTGCCCCGTGTAAAAAAAAAAGTAAAGTTCACTTTTCACGCCTTTCGGCGCATCGGGCATATGGGCAGAGCGTCCCATATTTTTACAGACCATCAGCACTCTGTGGGTAATGTGGTCAGCATTACGCCGGCTGTCTTTACTTTCCCAGGACAGCCCATCCTGGTACCCATTTCAGGCTGAGTCGACCTGCGACGTCCCCATACCACGACAAAAATCCACGCAGCCTGCAGTGGGTTTCGATCGCGGTATGCTGGCTTACGAGTCGGACTCGCAACACCTCAGCCACGGACGCCGCTGCCCCGTGTACTTTCAATAAATTCCCACACAGATGATCTTCCATAGTCCATGCTGTGTGGCGTTGGTAGTCAAGCCTTTTCAAAACCTTTTGTCTTGTGCATTTTCAACACTTACGCAATGTGCGTATTCAAGAACTCTTTCCGTCTTTCTGGTGGGATTATATAGTGCTATAGGAAGTTATGGAAATTAGCCCATGGCGACGGCGAGTACGACTAGCAAGATCCGCTGGCCGTAAGAAAAGTCCATCAGTTTAGATTCTTAGATTATGAAATGTGTCGAAAAAAATTTTTTTAAACAAGTAAAGTGTAATGAATTTTGGATAGAACACGCGTTGCGAAATCCTGGGAATAAATTAACCAGAACGTCTTTGCATTGGAACCCACAGAAGCAAAGAAATAATTCAGGACACCCCCACCCCCACTACCCCCCTTTTCCTTTGCGATAGCAAAGGATCTAAGCACTTGGCGTGAGTTGATTGATAGCCTATGCTCCATTCAGGGATAAGAAGCTGAAGAAGAAGAAAAAGAAGAAAAAAAGGGGGGGGGGGAGAGAAGAGGGAAGGGGAACATTTAACGCAGCCTTGAACTGATTAAATTAGATGTACACATTGGGTCGTGTTTTTTTTTTCTGACATCTTTTGAGAGGACTAGACTTGGTAACTTAACGACGGCAAAGAGATGCATACCCGGTTGAATTATCCCTTTGAATGGGGTGGGACAAGAACACTGACCTCATCCGTCATCCAGGTAGTTTTGTGACATGGCGAAAAATAGCATTCTACGCTTTTTAGCACAGCACATGGCCACCATGATGATAGTTTAATGTGGATCTTTAATTATGACTCATTGCCAGAGACCTATTTTAAATCCTCTAGCACAATTGTTCAACAATACTAATTTGAAACAAGAAAACAGAACTGGTTGCATACAATCGGGGGCCGCAGGGTGGTTGCTCAGTCACTTTGGACCATTCCCAGCCCCCACACCTCCCATTCCCAATAAAAACAATTTTTAAAGAAATGTATAGAGTTGGGTGGGCTCCTCCTTCCCTTTGACAGTATAATATTTGCAGGGTACGTGGGGTAAGTGCGCTCCAACCCACTAACAATGTATAGTAGCTGTGTTTCTAAATACTCGTGTATACATTTGCGCACTTCCAGCGACTTATTTTGCGAACTTCCGGCGACTACCGCCACCGCCGAGAGTATACCCCACGCCGTGGGAGCGGCGTGGATTGGGGCTAAACTAGTTGGCTGGGAATCACGAGTAAAGCTGCAGCAGATGCGGAAGCTGCTGCTCGTGAGTCCCAGCACTCTAGTTTAGCCCCAATCCACGCCGCTCCCCCGGCGTGGGGTACACTCTCGTCAGTGGCTGTAGTCACCAGAAGTACGCAAATTAAGTCGCCGGAAGTGCGCAATTGACACGTGACTGAGGCTCTGTTAGGTTTTTTTTGCGGCCGCCATTATATGTGCCCGTTATTCGGAGGATAGCCAAGCTGCAATTATATATATTCCAGATTTACGGTACCTATCATAGATTTCAAGGCCGAGGGGTTGCAATATCCATAGTACCGAACCAAAAGGTTTTAATGGTTTCTGCATTCCCCCCCCCCCTCCCCACACCCCGCCTCCCCTCCCAAATGTACATGTGTTGCCCCTGGAGATCCTGTCCAGGACAACCATATGTAGACCTGTCGGTTCTCTAGAAAATGTATAAGACGGCAGCTCTCTCCCTCCCCATCCAATGTTTTCTTTGCGTCGGCGCACCTGCCTGCAGGGCTGCCTACAGGGATTAGATCTTAACACAATATTCAAGAGGACGCTGACGTTGTTGATACTGACTTTGTCGATATTGACTTTGTCGATACTGACTTTGTCGATATTGACTTTGTCGATACTGACTTTGTCGAAGCCTATAGAATTAAATAACAGCCTGCCCTAGTTCATTCCTTTAACCGTCACTCTTTTGTTTAAAATCTCCATTTAACCTTGCGTTTAGTACCGATGTATATGTGTACACTAGTGTGCACTTACACGCCTTTCAAACCAACTCTATACAGCCTTTGACTGTTATATCACCCAACTGAGATGTCTTACAACCATGCTCCTTTTCACCAGTCCATAAGGGACACACACACACACACACACACACATACACACACACACACACATCTCTTGAAAATTTACTGTGGTCGAGGTTCATACATCCTTAGCCTTGTTAAAATGCCTAATATAGTATCCTAGGCTGAGAAGACAGTTGATAGTATCCTAGGCTGAGAAGACAGTTGATAGTATCCTAGGCTGAGAAGACAGCTGGTAGTATCATATGCTGAGAAGACAGCTGATAGTATCATATGCTGAGAAGACAGCTGATAGTATCCTAGGCTGAGAAGACAGTTGATAGTATCATATGCTGAGAAGACAACTGATAGTATCATATGCTGAGAAGACAGCTGATAGTATCATATGCTGAGAAGACAACTGATAGTATCATATGCTGAGAAGACAACTGATAGTATCATATGCTGAGAAGACAGCTGATAGTATCATATGCTGAGAAGACAACTGATAGTATCATATGCTGAGAAGACAGCTGATAGTATCCTAGGCTGAGAAGACAGCTGATAGTATCATATGCTGAGAATACAGCTGATAGTATCCTAGGCTGAGAAGACAGCTGATAGTATCATATGCTGAGAAGACAGTTGATAGTATCATATGCTGAGAAGACAGCTTATAGTATCATATGCTGAGAAGACAACTGATAGTATCATATGCTGAGAAGACAACTGATAGTATCATATGCTGAGAAGACAGCTGATAGTATCATATGCTGAGAAGACAGCTGATAGTATCATATGCTGAGAATACAGCTGATAGTATCATATGCTGAGAAGACAACTGATAGTATCATATGCTGAGAAGACAGCTGATAGTATCATATGCTGAGAAGACAGCTGATAGTATCATATGCTGAGAAGACAGTTGATAGTATCATATGCTGAGAAGACAGTTGATAGTATCATATGCTGAGAAGACAGTTGATAGTATCATATGCTGAGAAGACAGCTGATAGTATCATATGCTGAGAAGACAGTTGATAGTATCATATGCTGAGAAGACAGCTGATAGTATCATATGCTGAGAAGACAGCTGATAGTATCATATGCTGAGAAGACAGTTGATAGTAAAAAAAGCTGAGAAGACAGCTGATAGTATCATATGCTGAGAAGACAGTTGATAGTATCATATGCTGAGAAGACAGCTGATAGTATCATATGCTGAGAAGACAGCTGATAGTATCATCTGCTGAGAAGACAACTGATAGTATCCTAGGCTGAGAAGACAGTTGATAGTATCCTAGGCTGAGAAGACAGTTGATATTATCCTAGGCTGAGAAGACAGTTGATAGTATCCTAGGCTGAAAAGACAGTTGATAGTATCCTAGGCTGAGAAGACAGTTGATAGTATCCTAGGCTGAAAAAAAACAGTTGATAGTATCCTAGGCTAAGAACACAGTTGAAAAGTATCCTAGGCTGAAAAGTGTCACGAGACGACCTCAGTGGTTCCAGAAGTTAGTACTCGTAATAAGTTCTTCTGGTTATTGTTTAACTAAACTGATAGATAGAATTACATTTGGTGGGGGCTCAAATAATATGATAATAATTCTGTAATTATTCATAATAACACCGGGAGAAGGTAGAAGACGGAGGAATCATTTGCCCTGTCTAATAATTCATTCAGTATAATGCTATAGACATCTAAAATTCCTTGCCTTCTCTTGTGGGTACCAAGTTCAGCTAATGTTAATGTACTTAACGAACAAATATGGCTGTTTTCTTGGATACCCAGGACTTTGTCTGAGAGCAACATAACTCGGGTTTTAGTTCGGTTAATCTGGTGGAGGGAATGTGTTGAGAGGAAAATCCCTACTCAACTTATAAAACATTAAATCCACCGCGTCATGTCACACTGGCGAGCTCGCCGAGATTTGGACTGGGCTAATTACTCCTAGACTAATGAAAGTAAATTTATTAAATTTAACTTTAACTCTTCTGCCAGTATAGTCTAAATTAAAACTAGTAATTTATACATGGGGAGAGATTACAGAGTAATAAATAACTTTTTACTAAAATTAATAAATGGATAGTATCATGTCATTCATTGATCACTTCATAACCATTGATTATTGTTTATTTAGTAAATTTTAGAGTTGATGATTATGATTATATCTGCTTGTATTTTCCTTCATTTGATATAGATTGTAGAGCATTGTATGTTGACATCATATCATTGATATTATGCTTAGTGACTGATTGTAAGATCACATTACATCATTTACCTGCATATCCTTTGTGCTGCTATAATACTATATAAGCTGTCAGTCTGGTAGGCCACTTTGATTCATTTAAATCTTTGTGCGGCTGTCATAGGCTACTCTCTTGCCCAGTTTACCTTGCTCTGATATATTCTTTTAATCCGGGATCGGGGTAGTATTTTATTTATCTCTAGACAGATCTAATAAGATAGAATGGACTTACGCACCGAGTTCCTAAAAGATGTAAGGAAATGCGGGATAGCTGAGGGTAGAGTAGGAGCCCAGTTAGAATGATTTGTTAAATGCCATATGGATACTTTCGTTTACATGAGTGCCCGTAATGCTGCAGAGAAGAAACGCCAGTTGGAGAAAGAAGAATGGGACTCGATGCTTGCCCGTCATGCAGCGGAGAGGGAAGAAGAAGAGAGAATGCGGCAACTTGAAGAAGAAGAAGATGCTAGACAGTTGCAACTCCAAGAGGAGGCAGCTAGTGAAAGAATGCGGCTTTTCAAAATAAGCTGCATAACTATCGGCTAAGGCAGACGAAGAGAGAACTGCAGTTAGACACAGGGAACGGTGAGAACCCTAACAGGGCAGTTGAGGGAACTGACACCCCCATACTGACACTCTGGTAGAAAGGTCTGGGACTCACTCTCTCATTGGAGAGGTGTGTACTTTTTCGCCCAACGGTACATCATCAAGGGATGAAGTATTAGACCACCCAAGACCTTGCCTCACCCCTCTTATTCCTAATAGGAAAAGAGCTGACATTAGGGAGAACTCTTCTGTAGGGATGACCGGATCTACATTGCTGGCCCCATTTACTTCCATTCCTAAGCCTAAAAGGAAAAGATGGAGTAAGAAGCAGAAATCTTCAAAAGGGACCGGATCTACATTGCTGGAACCCCTTACTTCCATTATCTCAGATGAGATATATGAGAGCACACCCCGCAGTAATCACAAGCGTGATAACTGTTCTAACCGTCGACATAGTGGTTCGACTGGCACATCAGCCATTAATGAGGACGAGGGCAGAGACTTACCCAACTCCCATATTCCCTTTGGTCCCTTTAAACAAGAAGAGGAAGTAAAGCAGACTAATGTAGGGAATAACACTAAACCTGTTTCCCATATTTCCCTTGATGTGATTGCACACAAAATAGTAATAGTTAGTTCTGACTTTTCGCCCAAAGTAGTTGACTGCGATGGCAGCAACAAATCCCCTTATTTGCCTTCGCTAGACTTGGCATGTGAAAGCCAGACCAGGGCGGATAAAACAAATGAGGAGGATAGTTCTCTTAAGTTCTTGACAATCTTAGAGACAATGAGTAACCAGGACATGGCTGCAAGTCCTGTGCATTCTGATGATGGCCAGACAAAAATGTTTGCCATTGATGAAGAAGAAAGTACTTCTTGTGAGCAGGGAGACAACTTGTCCCTAACCTGTACAGCTGGGGCGACAGGGATACTTCTGATGAAGGACCCTGAAGCGGAACAAGCCATGAGTAGTAGGGAACCCCAACATTCTGGTCTTGTATTACTCTTCGCTTCGAAGGAAGTGACAGGGGTATCACAGCTGATAGTGGAAACTTCATTGCAAAGAAATGCCACTTTACTGTCTGCAGGAAACCCTGAGTTTCCTAATGATTTGACTGTACATCCTGACTTGATTTTGTGCCCTGATTCGGGAGGGAACTCTAGGAAAGAGACTTCCACCCTGACAATTTGTAAAAGGGAAGACAGGATGCACCGAGGAGGAAACAAGGGGACCCTCCTTCAAGAAATCGTCAGTGGTCAGTTGCACTCACTGCATGCTATCATGATGAGTGACTATATCCCTCAATTTAAGAGATTTGTGACAGATTTTTCAAGGATCTGTGGAGGGAGGGAAAGAGAGTCCAACCTGAATACAACTCATTTTTTTCGGAGAGCACTTCAGGCCCTTACTATGCAAATAGGGCATGGCGAAGTGAGGAAGTGGACAGCGACTGTCAGTCAACGACGTCGAGGAATCCCCTTGATGAAGCGGAGATCGTTTCTTATCCTGTGGGAGAAGAAACCTCCAGATAAATGGATATTCCTGGGCGGCTGCTCGGAATACCCGCATGATTCTATGACTAAGGACCTAGTCTGGAATGAGGGACAATTGGTGACTGTACATCGATGCAGGACATCACGATTCCACAAGGAATACTGGAACAATACTGGAGCTGACAGGGTGTACTAACATTCTTGGGAATCACTGAGTGTCGAAACATTGGTCTTAGCTGGCTACGACCAACTTAACGGAGGGCCTGTCACGAGACGACCTCAGTGGTTTCAGAAGTTAGTACTCGTAATAAGTTCTTCTGGTTATTGATATTACTTTAAATCAAATTGATTTAAATGTTTCCAGTCCTTAGTCCAGACAAAGCGACCCAACCTTGGGTAATATTACCTAAAACTTTACATTGTAGCTAGGAATTCTATTCTCATGTGCCAGTGTCAGAATGTTATCTCCTGACCACAGACTGTAGAGGCCAGCGAACGGGGAACTTAGTATCACACCTGAGATTAGCTTCCCTAAGCTGGACCTTAGTGGCATAAAGGTTACCTAACACAGACTGGGTGGGGCTCCTTTTGATGAGACTAGATCAGGGAAATTGAGTGGACTGGTAGACGTTGTGGCGACGAGAGGTTGAAGTTTCACTTGGGAGAACAGGTGTTTGCCAATTAGGAATGTTTGATCTTGGTCAAGTAGGAAACACAATGGCTTCACTGACCGTCTTTTAACACCTGCCAGTTAGATTCGTTGTAAACTAGATTGGGTCACTTAAGAATGTTCGCTCTAGGGATGTCAGTCCAGAATTGACTGACAGGCCACTTGTTAGCTAATTTGATCTGATAGGTACCTCAGAGGCGTGGCTTAACTCATCGTCTTGAGGGTTGGGTAGAACCGAGTAAAGGGAGGAGTTTAACCTTTGAGACAGATAGATAGTATACTTCGAGCCTTTGGAATTCCCGTCACATCGCAGCTGGCAAGCAACAAACACAGGTGGACGTAAAGGTAATTTTACTGTCGGATTCTGGTTTGGCGATTGATGGAATGTTTCCAGGTATGAGTAAAATATTATTTTCAATCTTGTATACATAGGTTAGGGAGTTAAGCTTAGTCTATACTACCTTTGCCTAATTTGTCTACACATTCTGCTTGAAATAGTTCTTTGTGAGTATTCAGTATCTCAAGTTAGGGAACTGCTAAACTATTCCTATTTCTTGAATGTGCGTGTCACATGTTTTTCAGCGTATGTTTTCATGTTTATAAAATAAGACTTGTATGCTGAATTATAATGAAATTATAATGTTTCAACCATCAACCAAAACATGAGTTTGGACTAGGGGAGATGATGCCCAAATATGTGCATGGATGCTGTTACGTTTGTGTGCCCACCATGTGCTCACTTAATGTGTTCACCTAAACAGAGGATTTATAACCCCAGGGGAAGAATGATGGGTGTATAGAATTCACGGTCACTGAAAGATAATATTCAGGACAGCGTGCACATATAAAATGTTTTGCGTGTTCAGCACATAACCTGCGCTACATGTTTATGTCAAATCAATGTCTGCCAGTTGGAGGTCTGAGTGATGACGGACAACATACTTAGAAAGTCAACTATCATGACACAGAATGAGAGGGAAGGCAGGATATATGACGTCCATGTAAGACAAAAGACCTTCAGACTAGACTGGAGAGAATGTTGAATATGAGGAGAAGTGATGGGATATATTTTATTATTATATGTTATATTAATTAATACATGTATTCTTAGTGTAAGTCAAGATACTACACGTATGTGTTTTGTTTCCATGATTACAGCGCCCATGTGACGATCAGTCCATGAACGAGACTACACTGTGTTAGACTGGGAACGAGGTGGAGAATGAAGTGGAGACTGAGCTAAAACAGGCAGAAAACTAGGTGGGAAAGAAGCTGGAAGAGGAGGAAGAGCTTGACAGTGCTCACGGCTGTCAGAGGTTCTATGATAACTAAGTTATGTCATAAATTGTTCATACGTTATCACCTTCATCACACCACTCTAAGCCCCGGAGCTGTTTTCTCGCTGAAGCATCTCATCACTATCATAACTTTGGCCAGTCACTGTTTGTGGAAACACAACAAACTGGGCATGTCATTTAACTTGTTTGTTAGTAAATAAAGCTGTATGTCAAGTTTTATACTACATCGTTTGTTAAATTCCAAGTGTATTCAGTCTTACCTGTTTGACTAAACTGATAGATAGAATTACATTTGGTGGGGGCTCAAATAATATGATAATAATTCTTTAATTATTCATAATAACACCGGGAGAAGGTAGAAGACGGAGGAATCATTTGCCCTGTCTAATAATTCATTCAGTATAATGCTATAGACATCTAAAATTCCTTGCCTTCTCTTGTGGGTACCAAGTTCAGCTAATGTTAATGTACTTAACGAGCCAATATGGCTGTTTTCTTGGATATCCAGGACTTTGTCTGAGAGCAACATAGCTCGGATTTTAGTTCGGTTAATCTGGTGGAGGGAATGTGTTGAGAGGAAAATCCCTACTCAACGTATAAAACATATACCCACCGCGTCACGTCACAAAAAGACAGTAATAATAATAAAAAGAATATGAATGGTATTGTGCTAAATGGCTTTAAACATATAATAATACGCGCCGGCATCATATAAAAACTGTGCAAGTGTTTATATAAATTACAGTAACTATGCCATTGTCTAATAACCTGCCAATAATGTTGTTAAGGATGTCAAGAATGTTAAGCACAATGTTCAGCCGTACTTCGAAAGTATATCAAGGAGGAGCAGCGTTCTGTTACTCGTTTTTTTTTTTTTTTTGTGAGGGGGAAATCATACAACTTCATTGTCTAAGAAAGGCCGAGTGTGGTGCCTGTGAGTCAAGCAGGTGGATGATTGGAGTAGGGGGTGTTAAAACGGTGTGATTTCTGCGCCAGGTTGTTCACGACCGGGTCACAGACAGCGAGTAGTGACCTGTTGTGAAACGTTATCTAAAACCCTCCAGCTACGGCCCCTGGAATCCCCATGGGGTATTTATTCTCCTCTCCTACGTGTCACGTCAGTCTACTGGCAAGACATCGACTTCTTCGAGACACTAAGCTAAGTGATTTTGTGTATTTGTGTGGTATTGTTTGATTTATGTATGTGCTGATGAAGGCTCCATAGCCGCAACGTTCACCTTTTGTTTGTGTTTGTTATGTTGTGAAGCTTGCTGATATACTTTTCGTTCGGTTTTTTTTATCAATTCTCTAGAGAATTACTTAGCAAAAGGTTTTGACATAACAGATAATAAGGCAACTCCTCTCCTGTTATTGCATTCGTTAAGATTACCTTGGGGAAAAGAAAAGGTGAGGGGCGGGGGGGGGGGGGGGGGGTCCACAATTATTCCTTTCTTCCTTGTTTTAGTGATTAGTGATGACTATAATCATATCATAGCACTCCGGCCAGGTCTAAAGGTGCTCCGATCTCCTCCGTAATTGCTTCATAAAAGTAAAACGACAGATCGCGCTCGTTTTGTTTTTATTTATTAGACTTCTTTTAAAAGATCCCGTCTAGCTGTCTCAGACTGCAGCCCACCCCCACCCCCCGCCCCCTACCGACGTCCATCAACCTGGACAAGGATACTAAGTCCTGCTTTTGTATCGTGATTTCTGCGATAAGCATTCCGCATGACATCACTTCTGTCCAGTGACTGGTCAGTCGTGGTAACAGTCTTGTCCGCCAGATAATCTGCACGCTGATTGCTTTGAACACCTACATAGCCTGGTACAAAGATAAAGATTGGGCGAGCTATTCGTGATCCATTTAATGAGAGAATCCTTTTTGTCTGATAAAGGTGGCTTGGAATTTCTTTAGCATATTCATGGAATTTCTCGGAATTAGGCGATCCTTGTGAAAAGGCCGTTCAACCCCTATAAGGGCCAGGACCCACAGGTTGAGAACTGCTGGGCTAGAGAGACATGACCCCATAGGTTCTGGTTGCTATGTAAACAACTTCCAACATTTTCTGACGATCACCCCAGACAACCTTTCTGACCTCAACCACTGTTGTTTCTAGCTGGCTCGCTGTTTTTAAAAGATTGGTCGAATGCAGGCTCAACAGTATTTCGTTAATTAGGTTAATGCTAAAATCACGAATTATTATTGGAATCATTTAAAGTCAGGTTTAGTCGCCGGATTCACGTTTGAAAGCCGCTTTGAAATTAATTATTAGGGGAAGGATGGGAATTCAACCCCCCCCCCCCCCCCCCCCCCCCGCCCACCACCACCAAAACAAAAAGTTTTTTGGGGGAATTAGTGGATCCGTGCTCCCAGATTCTGACGCCTATGGGTGAGTTATAGCTTTATTTACTCACTTCTTCATCAGCATTCCGAGCTCTGGTGTGGTTTCTTGCTGCAGGTATAACCCACCTTCATTCACTTAGGTATCTTTTTTTTACGGAATGAAATTATGAAATTTTACGACAGTGGGGTTGTCGTCTCCCACTTCAACCCCCAAACGTGCAGACCATTATAATCGAAAATACTTAACTTGCTTATAAAAGTATGTATTTCGAGTTTAACCTAAAGTGGTATTGGTATAAATTCCACCATTTAGTATACATTTCAGTGCGGCGACATAAAAGTTAATGGCTGTTCGTGCGGCGCTGATTTGAAAAACACGCTTTGCGTACCGGTTTTAGATCCTGAAACCCTTTGGCTGGGTACTATAGATATCGCAACCATTCGGCCTTGACTCTGTGGTAGATACCGTAATGTACGTAGATGTGTTCATCGGTTTTAGTTATCGTGTGACACGACAAACGATGATAACCCCTGCTTTCAGCTCGACGCATGATAGTGATGATGATGGTAAAAATCAAAAATTGAATTGTTGTAACTAGGTCGAATGAGAATGAAACCAACGATGACAGCAGCAAGAGCGTACAACCTGAAAATCGAAACACCAAGATGCAGAAAAAGATGGATTGAAGGAGCCACTGACACCTTGAGACTGCATAACATCACGGCACATCAAGCGACTGAGCGTGCCCTGGCTCGGCTGCCGATCGTCTGATGAAGTGCGACGCCTAGCGGCAGAAGCAGATATTGGCCAAAAAGTTTGAAGTTTCAACAACGGATCACTATTATAGCACACAGGTAAAAAAAGTAAAGTAAAGTTCCCTTTTCACGCCTTTCGGCGCATCGGGCATATGGGCAGAGAGTCCCATATTTTTACAGACCATCAGCACTCTGTGGGTATGTGGTCAGCATTACGCCGGCTGTCTTTACTTTCCCGGGACAGCCCATCCCGGTACCCATTTTTAGGCTGGGTCGACCTGCGACGTCCCATACCACGACAAAAATCCACGCAGCCTGAAGTGGGTTTCGATCGCGGTATGCTGGCCGATGGTATGCTCGCAACGCCTTAGCCACGGACGCCGCTTGTAACCCATAAGTGACGAAGAAGAAAGAAGTTGTAACTAGGGCAGGCATTACACCGTTGCTATAGTGATACACACGCATGACATTTGACGTCGCACGTACGTAAGATGTGTGCGGTAATGCACTTTAGGCATGCTAGAAAACTGTAACCTGCTTTCGAGTGCAATCAAAGATATGGTAATATTCGTCTTCATTGGTTCAAAGGTCCTGGCGAACCAGGAAGCTGATTTACTTGCAAAGTATGATGGATTTATACAGTCAAAAGAAAACGGAATCAAATGAAAATCAATGTCAAACATGGATGTCCCAGCTATCACCAGGACTCTAAAGCGGCTATTCGATGCTCCACTTAAAATTCTCGTTACTGTTTCCGACTCCATCAATATATTAAATACAGCTAGTTGTGGATGTCTAAAGTTTTTATGGATTGTACGTCATATCTTATTCGGGCCATAGTTTCATAAAGTAAACAATGCTGTCCTCTAGGATAGATATCCTTCCCATCGAGAAGCAGAACTATTCAGTTTCACGTTGTTGCAGTCAAGAACGACAAAAGCGCGTTGCGGCTAAAAAGCCTTCATCAGCATATGACATAAATGGACAATGTTCCCTGGATGGCGCTAGGACCATCCAGGAGGAGGAGGGAAATGATAGCGTAGGTGCAACCGAGGGTGGCGAGGCGTTGGGGGCGTTCCTTGAGAAGGTTAGGCAATGTAATTAAGGGACAATGAATCTACAAAACCAACAACAACAACAACAACAACAAAAAAAAGGGGGGGGGGGAGAGAGACTATGGCAGCATTTAAAACAGGAAAAAGTACCGCAATTTTTGGAAAACCGCTGTGTAACAGAATTATACTTGTAGTGATTACTTAATTGTCTAAATACATGAACACAGTTTAAGTTATAATATATGAAGCAGTCCTCTAATTATAATAATAACGACTACTAGAACTATATCGGTAAACAAACTGTGAACTTCTGTACCAGAATAATATAGGCACACAAACAGTGAACTTCTGTACCAGAATAATTTCGGTAAACAAACTGTCAACTTCTGTACTAGAATAATTTCGGCACACAAACTGTGAACTTCTGTACTAGAATTATATCGGCAAACAAACTGTGAACTTCTGTACCAGAGTAATTTCGGCACACAAACTGTGAACTTCTGCACTAGAGTAATTTCGGCAAACAGACTGTGAACTTCTGTACTAGAGTAATTTCGGCAAACAGACTGTGAACTTCTGTACCAGAATAATTTCGGCAAACAAACTGTGAACTTCTGTACTAGAGTAATTTCGGCAAACAGACTGTGAACTTCTGTACTAGAATTATATAGGCAAACAACCTGTGAACTTCTGTACTAGAATAATTTCGGCAAACAACCTGTGAACTTCTATACCAAAATAATTTCGGCAAACAAACTGTGAACTTCTGTACTAGAATAATATAGGCAAACAAACTGTGAACTTCTGTATAAGAATAATTTCGGCAAACAACCTGTGAACTTCTGTACTAGAATAATTTCAGCAAACAGACTGTGAACTTTTGTACTAGAATTATATCGGCTAACAAATTTGAACTTCTGCACCAGAATTAAATCGGTAAACAAAATGACAACCTCTATACAAGAATTGTATAGGTGAACAAAACGTTGACTTCTGTTTAAGAATTATATCGGCAAACAAACTGTGAACTTCTGTACCAGAATTAAATCGGCAAACAAACTGTGACATTTTGGATATTTACTTATATCTTTCGTAACGTCTTAGTGGTAAATCAAAAGTGTGTTAACTACACGGAATGACAAGATCCATTGCTGCCGGTCAAGCAATTGATTACAAACTGTCCCTCCACGCGGCGCTTAACGGAAGAAGTCGCAATTGATGATGACCACGATCATGATGAAAACAAGGATGCAAAAAATAAAATAAAATGCTAGTACTCTGTACCGTAGGGAAGTCGCCGTGGCAGAGCGGCTAGACGCGCGCCGCGGATCGGAAGGTCGTGGGTTCGCTCCCTGGCGGAGACGGACTTTTCTTCAAAAATGACCTTGGCTCCTTGGTCGACCCAGCCTTGAGTGGGTACCGGGTGCAATCCCGGGAAGTAGAGGCGGCCGGCGTGATGCTGACCACATCACCCATCTTGTGCCGTTGGTCTATAAAAATATAGGTCTAGCCCTATATGCCCTTTACGCCTAAAGGCGTGGAAAGGGTCCTTTACTTTTTTACTTACTCTGTACCGTTGCGTACCACCTGGGGGTCACTGGGGATCGTCGTTGGATATACGGAGTTCATTATGTACGTGGCGCTCTCGGCACGCGGCCAGCCGTTCTGCGGAGAGAGATCGAGCCATATGGGATAAGACCCGTTGCCGTGAAGTCGATCCTCTCGACTTTTAACCTTTAACCTTTACCCGCCCAAAAAATAGTCCCGATGATGACCACGTGGGGTGGCGAACAGGACTACCTACGCGTATCGACATGGCACACGATAATGACGACGAACTGTTGAATAATGGCGTCACCCTAACTGATACATTCTGAAGATCGCAGGTTGGGGAGAGACACGATCGCCCACACCCGTCAGTAAGGCACTTGATGGCGATAATGAAAATAAAATGTATTGAGCAAATTCTTCGAAAAGATTACGTCTATATCTAATAAGAGGGGGAGCTCCGCTCGGTAAAAATGTGGCGGGGGGACTTAGGATGTCTGAGCCTTAGGGTCTGCTGCTTATAGTCAAACACTAAAACACTATATAGAATCTTCTTCTTCTTCTTCTGTCTCGTGTAGATTCAATAAATCCTGACATAGATGATCTTCCATGCCATGATGTCAAAACTGTCCAGCATCTGTTCTCTCGGTCTCCCTCGGCCTCTCCTCCCCCCCCCCCAAACTTTCCTACCGTCACTATTTATTCCAGTTTTTTCTTCACTAGAATACATACGTCATAAGCATGTAGGTATTTATTTAACAGCCGTTTTATCTTCGCAAACAGTACAGCATTAGGCCTTTGGTAATACTAGAATCGCTGTATGTTGTCCTGGGTTTCTCATTGGAAGGTAAATTTAGAAACTGAAACTAAACATCTAACGCTAGTTTACGGACAGAAAGCATTTGCCATTTATTTGGGTGGTGCGATAACAGCTTGTTATTCTGTAAACCTTATACATGTGAATATTGTTTTGTTGCTTTAATTTGCTGTTGTTTTGCCGATTAACCTTGAAACCTAGACCTCAAAGATAAGACTGCGGACAGCCTCCAGGGTAACTCAACTTTAGCTGTCAAATAACAATGTAATTCAAATTATTTTATTGTATAGAATTGTAGAATAACCTTCATGATGTGTACTCATTTTCTCGAAAAGTGGTGAGTGTTGCTTTGCTGACGTTGAAAATGAAAGTTAGCGACAATTACGTCCATGTAAAATCATTATTAATTGTATAACAGCCATGTCGGCGTCTGTGGCTTAGGCGTTGCTAACGCGCTTCGTAATGCCGTGGTGCTGGGTTCGAACCCAACTGCGGGTCCTGCACCGTGCGTTAGTTTTGACAGTGGTTTCGAGAAGCTGACCGTCCAGAAGGCAGTGGCAAAGTACTATACGTATATTTGCCTAGAAAACCCACAACAGCCAAAAATGGTGTGGTTGGTACTGCAACGTCCTGAAAGGATACGCAACAACTATAACAGCCTTACAGGAAGAAGACGGCAAAACTCGCCGTGGCAGTACAGGAGTCCAAGCTGTAATTTAAATTTTTTATAAGAGTCGGGGGTTAAGAGGTGTCTGCCCTTTTTGTATTGCTATTCAGTATGCAAGTCAGAGAAGTGGCCAGTCTCTCTTTCGGTCAGCATCCCGGAAGCGAAAAAAAAAAAAAAAACAGGCAGCCAGTTTAACTTTTTATTTAATGCTGTCCTTACCACCTCGGCTAACGAGTGACCCATTTACGAATTATTCGGCATACGAATATATTTTCACTGGGTTTTTTCCGGCCTCGGTTAACGAAATTTGGATTCGGCGGGCTAATGTTCTAGTCTATGCGAGTGTATTATAAAGCACTTGAACAGGGCGTAGCCACCCCCAAATATGTGTAGCCCCCCACCCCTTCCCAACTTTCAACCCATTGTCTTTGCTCCTGAAACACAGTAATATTTACACTAGTTTGCTCCTGCCAAACAGTGACGTAGATAAAAAAACTAAATGTTTGTGTATCTGGCTCTTCAGTGGAACTGTAAGTATCTGTATTCCACAAGATCTTCTGAGAAAGATGGAGCACTTATAGACATGTCATGAGTGCTGTAATACTGGTGTCAGATGACAGATACACAGGTTAAATTTACTTCTTATAAACCTAGCCATATGGCATTGAAAAGTGCGGAGTCGCAGATAGATCATTAAGGTCTGAGAATGGCGTTGTGAGGAGTTACCAGGGAATCTGGCCGACGCTCAACACTCACGGGAAGGGCGAGACGAATATACAATCAGACAGTTACTGGTGACATTGGAATTGGAACTCTTTGTTTGCTGCTGAAGATGGAGACGGAGCACTTATGTGGGTGTCCCCAGTGCTATGATATCGATTTTTAAATCAAAATTCAACATATGGCATTGCTGTCCACAGACTTTCATCTATGAACCAATGAATAAATAAACAAACATAATAATTAATTAATCAAGAATTGACATCAATGCACTCATGACATTCTCGGTGAAGAGGAGTCCTGATACTGCTGGTGCTGGTTGCGACCTGATTGCAAATTTACCTGTGCCCACCTGCCATCCACCTGTAGGTAGAAGCCACCCAAAGACACTTCACACTAATATCTTCTCATAAAGTTGTTCTACATCCCATGGTTCCAAACTATTTAAGTCTGTCATGGTTTTCATCTGCCTCCAAAATTTACTGGTTATCATGTCTCACTCTAATTGTTCTCCTTATCATGATGCACCCAGCATGGATGATCTCCTCCTGTTGCAGGTTACGTTCTCTTTGTAAGTTTATACCATCCGAGGCATTCAGGTAAATTAAATGTTAGTTGTGTATCCTTTACAGGACATTGCAGAACCAGTCCCAGCATTTTTTGGCTGTTGTGGTTTTTCTAGGCAAATTTACATCAAGTAGTTTGCCATTGCTTTCTGGACTGTCGGCTTCTCAATACCGCTGTCGAAACCATAGCAAGGCGCAAGGCCCACAGCTGGGATTGAACCCGGCACACTGGCATTACAATGCGAGTTCAAAACGCCTCAGCCACAGACGCCGACAAATTAAATGTACTTAATATAAACATTTTGACTCATCTCAATAGGTTGCTATACCCTGACTTTGAGAGTTAAGTAAAAATGGCCACTTCAGTTTGAACTAGAGTCTTCACTCTGCATTGTTCCATCATGGATTTCTTGCTGGGGCTACAAAAAGCATTGGCTCAAGGAATCACAAAGGAAGATTATACTGACATCTGGAAGAAGGAAACTGAACTGAAGATTTGCAATAGTAAAATACAGAAGATTTCTTCACAAGGTAAATACATTTTAGGTGTTTTTAAAATAATTAACATTTATAAGCAATCACAAATATCTAAGATCAAACAGGTGCCTGAACAGAAGCTGTAAATAATAAACAAATAGACATATACTGCTGAGCACTCTTAGAAACATATTAGAAAGGTTATTTTTGTCAACAAGTAGTTTTTTCCTCAAGGTTTCAACATCACCACAATCGGGTTTCCCCATACTTGCTCTGTTCCTGAGCCAGTGTGAATGAAACGTCCCTCACTGTTGTATATGAAAAACTGGTGAATAAGCAAGTAGATCCGGAACAGTCCAGAAATATGTACACACAGTAAATGTGTATTTCAGCTGATCAAGGCGACAAAGCCAACAATCGCTACCAGAAATGCAGTTTGTCGCTGATGGAAGTAGCCGGGCATGATGAGTTTGTTACTAAACACACATACAATTTTTATAAAGGTATTTCACCAGCTCACATGTAAACCGGCCATATTGAACAAAACGACACAACCGTTGCACAAATTAAAGGCATTCCACAGAAAAAAAACACAGCTCACAGTGCTGCAACCAAGCACTTAACTCAGTAGCTCAGGCAGCGAAACCGTAGATTACTGTCCAGTGTGGAAACTGCATTAGCAAAGTGCTGTCAGATCAGAAGCAAAAATAACTTCGAAGCTATACATTCTGCCAAGCCTTTCCTTTATTTTGTAAACAAAAGGTAAAGTGCTACATGGACAGGAATCAGACATTCTAGATAGCAGATCTACATCTGTGGCTACTCTTTAAATAATCTGTAATTAAAAAAAAAAAAAACCTTCTCACAAACATATGCTATCAAAATAAATAGTTTTTGGCTTTCTTTCAGACATTTATTATTTACTATTATATTAATTTTTTCATATGCTGACAATGTCTGTACTTGTCAGACACCACTTAAAAGGCTTGATGATGCATACCAATGCCACGTAAATGCATTTCAAAGGAAATTCTGTATTAGCAGCTGACAAATAATAGAAAAATAAAATGTCAACAGAAACATTTCAGGGCTACATGTAAGTAAGACATTGAAATACTGAGCATACACACAACAGCCTGGGAACATGCACACAACAGCCTAGGAGCATGCACACAACAGCCTGGCAGCATACACACAACAGCCTGGGAGCATACACACAACAGCCTGGCAGCATACACACAACAGCCTGGCAGCATACACACAACAGCCTAGGAACATGCACACAACAGCCTGGGAGCATACACACAACAGCCTGGCAGCATACACACAACAGCCTGGCAGCATACACACAACAGCCTAGGAACATGCACACAACAGCCTGGGAGCATACACACAACAGCCTGGGAGCATGCAAACAACAGCCTGGGAGCATACACACAACAGCCTGGAAGCATGCAAACAACAGCCTGGAATCATGCAAACAACAGCCTGGGAACATACACACAACAGCCTGGAAGCATGCAAGCAACAGCCTGGGAGCATGCACACAACAGCCTGGGAGCATACACACAACAGCCTTGGAGCATACACACAACAGGGGGGGGGGAGCATGCACACAACAGGGGGGGGGGAGCATGCACACAACAACCTGGGAGCATGGACACAACAGCCTGGGAGCATACACACAACAACAGCCTTGGAGCATACACACAACAGGGGGGGGGGGAGCATGCACACAACAAACCTGGGAGCATGGACACAACAGCCTGGGAGCATACACACAACAGCCTTGGAGCATACACACAACAGGGGAGGGGGGGAGCATGCACACAACAACATGGGAGCATACACACAACAGGGGGGGGGGGGGGGAGCATGCACACAACAACCTGGGAGCATGGACACAACAGCCTGGGAGCATACACACAACAGCCTTGGAGCATACACACAACAGGGGGGGGGAGCATACACACAACAGCCTTGGAACATACACAACGGGGGGGGGGGGGGAGCATGCACACAACAACCTGGGAGCATACACACAACAGCCTGGGAGCATACACACAACAGCCTGCATTGAGATGCACGGTAAGCAGAGTCATATTTAGACATGATGATACCCTAAGTGGAATCATCAAACCAAAATATCCTTTACATTTTGGACTTTGATCTTATTATTGTTATTGTCCATGCTGAGTGGTATTAGTGATCCTTTTTATTCACAACCTTCCTGTCTTAAATTCTGACACAGATGATCTTCCATGCCATGATGTCAAAACTGTCCAGCATCTTCTGTCTTGGTCTCCCTCTGCCTCTTTTCCTCCTTAACTTTCTCACCCTCAGGGTGTACTCTGGTTTTCTCCTTCTCAGGACATGACCAAATAATGGAAATTGTCTCCATTTCAATTTAGGCAGTCAAATATCTTCATGAATCACTTTCGTTCAAGACATCATTACTCTTTTATCTGTCCAGGATGTTATCATTTTGGTCTATAAAAGCACATCTCCACCACTTTTGGTTAACTGGCTAACTGTCAGTAGTTACTTCCGTAAATCAGGATAGGATTTATGTTAATTAGTTAGTTAGTCTGTTCTTTTGGGCCTAGGGTGTCTCATAGGGCAGAGGTCATAGCTCTCCATGTCTTGCGGTTCAATGCCACCTGTTTTAGGTACTGGATGTTCATTAGGCCCATGGTTGAGCCTTCCCTGATGATGGTTCTACATAAGGTCTATTTTGGTCTTCTCCGTTTTTTTCCCTTCTGGTGTCCATATGAGTGTTTGATGAAGGAGTCTGGTCTTATCTATTCTGACTGCATGGCTGATGTAGTTCCAGAAGCACTTTCTTATAAAACTGATTACATTACCTTGCTTGGTCTCTTGTCTTGTTTGCGTATTGAATCTGAAATCTGTCCAGTAGCGATTTAGTATTTTTCTAAGACATTTGATCTCTAAATTGTCTAATTTTTGTGTGTCTAGACCTACTGTTGCTTTCCAACTCTCAAATCCATAAGTTAGCACTGGAATCACACAAGAGTTGAAAATCTTAAGTTTTGTATGTTTGCTGAGTGTCTGTGACTTCCAGATAGGATTCATGTGACTCTTGAAAATTTTCTTTCTCAGCCCCAATTATTACAAAAGAAAAAGTTAAACTCAGCCAGCAGAAAGCAATATGTTAGGCAGATAATAAATTAAAAGAGATGAAGCAGGTTCAGAAACAATGGAAACAAGTGTGGCAGTAGATTAAATAACAGTTGGTTAGTTGGTACATTCACATTTTAAGATCACCACCAAACCTAGCAGAGATGCCATTGTTTCAGTGTGCCCGATGTCAGTTAGTCCTCTGATGACATGGGTCCCTTCAAACATTGGACATTATGTTAAAAATGTTGGTGAATTTATTGTTGCTGAAATATAATAACAAAGCCAGTATTATTATTACTAAATCTGATTTTGCTTTGTATTGCTAATCATATTCAATATACGTGTATTTGTGGGTGGGCACTTTTTGTATTCTGGCAACCAATATTATTAGAATATTATATAAGCATGAAAACACTTACTTGTTTGGCTCATGTTTAATTTATATTAGTGTCTTTTAAGTCTGCAATGTTCACTGCATAGGCAAAAAATGGGGACTTAATCTGTTCTGTTCAGTTAACCGAAGAAATATTTTTTCATGGTTATAACTAGTGTTTGTTTTGCCAATCTGTTTCTCATTTTCTCTTTATGAGGGTTTTGACTTCTGGAAAAGATAATGGCTGGTAGATCTGTTCTTTGGTACTGTCTTCCTTGGCTAAAACATCAGCACCTTCATTGCCTTTGATTCCGCAGTGAGATGGAATCCACTGCAGGTGAGTTTCTGACTTGTTTGACAACTCAGCATGGTCCATTTTGTTTAAAAACTTTGCAGTGTGCTGTCACTAGTTTTGGCCTCTAGAACCTCTATGGCTAACATGAGTCTGTGAGAAAATGTCCCAACAAGCACAGGTCTTAAAAAGTGACTCTTTAGAAATTTGCCTAACTCAAATGTGTTGGGCTGAAAGGTACATACATATATCACAGCCTATTTGTAAACCACAACACAATGTGCCAATTGCTTTTTTTTAAGGGTAAATGCAGAAGACAACATATTATACTGTTATAGTACTTGGTACATATTCTTTTCTACACACACTATAGAATTGTAGATTCCATAAGAAAACAAGTGAAATGGTTTGTCATTTAACTCATCTGCCAATGTACAGTATACTACAATGAGAAATGATGTATAGACCAAGTGGACATCAAAAGAGAGGCAGACCATGCAAATAATGGACAGAGGGAATAACAGCACCCGTGGGAATCTTCAAACATCAAAGGATACAAATGAGCACTCATCAAGAGATTTTAAAAATTGATCTGGGCTTATACTTATACTTTGTTATTTTCTTTATACTCATATTATGTATATTGATTTCTACATATTCTTAGTTTTTTTCTTTATATTCATATTATTTATTTTTTATTTCTAATTAAAATAGCGTTGCTGTGTGAACAGTGAGTGTCTAGAAGGACCAAATGTAAGACAAGCCTGCACGCCCAATGTGTGATAGTTTAAAATTAAAAATTGTTTGTGTGATCATTTGTTCATCGATATAGCCTAACATTAATACAGGGAAATTTTCTGGGAAATAAAGGAGCTGACAGGATCTTACCATAACACCCACTGAGTGATCTGCTAACTGGGAGGCCAGCACTATAAGCTGAAAATACCTGTACTTTTGTTGCATCATGACTTTCATTTGTTAATTGGCAGGTTCAACATCTGATGATATGAAGAGTGATATGGATTGTGCTGAGAAGAATCCTCTTATACCACTTCTAAAACAAATAGCAGAAAAACAAGACAAGATTCAGCACCAACAGATCAGTATCCAACAGCAGCTAAGACATCTACAGATCTGTCATGAAAGAGACCAACAGAAGCTGCAGCAGCAGTTTGAGGAGGCACAGAAAGGTCTGTCTGAAAAGGTTCTTGTCATGGAAGCATCACTTGCCAATCTGCAACCAGCTGTAGAAGCATGTGTGAGACAGACTGCCCATTCAGAAAGCCTAGGCATTCAAGAGAAATGTTCTGTCATATCACAAACATTTTGTAACCACATACTAGAAGAAATGAGGAAGATAACTGGTGGCAGTAAAACAGTTAACAAAGCTGAAAAAAGCCAGATAAAAGCTGAGAAAGAATCTCAGATGTTGAAGAAAAAGACAGCTAAAGATGTAACAGCAAGAGCACATAGAGAAGATGATACTGATGTCTCAACTGATTTGAGTTTTTGCTCTGATGATAAAAGTGACATTGATGAAAAGATGGAAACGCTTCTAATGGAGATACAACCAGATGCAGACACTGATAGAAGTGTTTCTTCTGCATTAGATGAAGAAAGCTCAAATTCACTGAAAGGTTCACTACGTTATGAGCTAAATACATTTCTTGTAAATGTTCAAAAAAACTCTTGCTGAAGCCAATAAATTCTGAAGATGTCAGCTATCATACCATCGAAAGAATCAAGGAATTTCTCCAGGGTGAAAAGAAGTTGACAACCGAACAGCTGCTGAACGTACAGACAACAATAACCACTAATATTCAGGCACGACTTAACAAAGTGGAGATTAGTTTAAAGAATGAAATTTCAAAGATTGTTTCAATTCTTGAAATGAATAAACAATCAGATTGTCAAATGAACATGATTTTAGAAGAAATTGAGAAGATAAAAAGTTTTCTTAACTCTGAATTGCCATCAAGAATTGTGTCACACCCTGAATGGGCAGCAATCTTTGAGAAGAAAAGTTATGTGAAGGCTGGGGATGGGATTTTTAATCAAGCTGGACCTAACAGATCTGATTATTCTACTGATGAATCTAGCCATCTTGACAAATATGGTAGAAATAAACATTGGTGTTCAGTTAGTGATGGAGACATGCTGGCTTGTGTTGAAGAATCCAGCACTGAGCAAGTGCAGACAATCATACTAATGTTATCACTGTATGTGCTGATGCTGTTAACAGGATGCAGCCCTATACTATCATCCTCTGAGCCAAAGGAAGCAACCCAGTTGACAGGGTGCAACTCCACAATCAGGGAGAGAACTCTCTCAACCTCTCGTCCAAGAGAAGCAACCCCCTTTCTCTCAAGCGATGACACAGCTGGAGAAACTAAAAGAGGTAAAACTAAGGGAAAACTTGCACAGCAGGAAAAGGATCTTTCCAGGCATTTGACAGATGAGCATTTGCAGTTTATGTTTGGACACCATAAAGAAGCAAATTACCTGTGTGACTTGAACCACAGCATACTGTCTTCAGGCGAGGAAGTCTGTTTAAAGTTGAAAGACATTGCCCCAGGTTATAACCTGCAACTAAAGGCTCTCATATCTGAAAGCAAAAATCTCAATTTCTTAATACAAGCTATTTCTGGCCCACAAGATGACAAATTACTTTGGCCAGCTACTTTTAGCATAAGCCTAATACTAGTGAATAAGCGACCACTGGCTACATCCAAGCCTAATAATTGGCATAGCTTTACCAAATCGAAAAGCTTGTTCAAGCCAAATAAAATGATAGGCCAAAGCACTGCCATACCCCTTTGTTACTTTAGAGATGATGTTCTGAATAATTTCATTTATGATGATACTCTGACTCTGAAAGTTTCAGTAAATTATGTTAGAAAAGAAGAAGACCCAGATGACCCACAAGACTGGTTCTTACCTGGCGAGTGATTTAAAGAATAGGCTTTATTAGTGGATAATTTAAAATTGGTAAATTTGCAAGAAATGTTCCATTTGGTAGAGCTACAGCATATCAAACTTCATTATATTCAGCTCTCAGTTACTGCTAATTGTTTAAAAATTATTTTTTTAATGGTACTTTACTTTCTAAGTTTGTTTGAATCATGTAAGAAGAGAAGATGACCCACTGAAATGTCAACATTTCAACTACACTGTAATCGTGTCACCCCATACTTGCTCTATTCCTGATGCAATGAAAATCAAATGAAATATCCCTCACTGAATTCAAGAATAGGCTTCATTTGTAGTAGTAATTTTAACAAAAATATCCTGTTCAAAATTCAGGGTTATAATTGGGATGTAAAATGTTCATCGAGTTCTCAGAGACATTTTTATTTTATATATTGTGGAATTGTTTACTTTAGACAATTGCGTAATTTGTAATATTGTTTCAAATATTGCTTTGTTTACACTTGTTTGGGCTGTGATTAATACAGAAATTGCACTGTAAATATTTAGATTATCTTACTAACATTGTGTCATTATAATAGTGGATTCATTATGCCCTTAGTATAACAGTTTAATATCCTCATTTATTTTATATTTAGAAATAATTATCTTCAAAGATGGCACGAGTATTCCTTACCCTTCTATAAATGGATTTACCTGTGTGGGTTCCAGGCGCCCAGTGTGGGGAATGTTGAGAGTGGCAAGCATCACTTCAGAGGTCCTAAGTAGTTAGCCTCCTTTGGATATTTTCTTCAGGCTATGCCAGTGTGGTGGGAAATAGGCAGATAAGATTAGCTGGCTCTGCACCACTTGATGGTGAATTGATGTGTGACAAGTTACATATTGTGAGGGCCCTTTGGGAGCGAGTAAACGGTGTAGAGGCGCAGATAGATCATTATGGTCTAAGGAAAATGGTGCTGCAACGAGTTACCAGGGAATCTGACCAACGCTCAACACTCAGGGGAAGGATGAGACGGATTTACAAATGGTTACTGGTACCATAGGAATCGGAACTCTTCACTTGCTTATGGGAGTGCCCCAAGTGCTGTGATGTCGGTTCAACATTCAACAAAGTGTGGGAAAAACAATTTTTGACCTACTGCCTCCCTAACAAGCATGTCACATAAATTCACTAATTATACATTCCTTTCAGAGTAATTATACATTCCCGTCAGAGTAAATCTGCCTCAGAGGCAAGAAACCAACAGTCTGCATACAAATAAACCAGATCTGACTTGTAGATGGACCGGCAGCTGCTGCACAACTTGGTGGTCATATGATTCATGAAAAGCTAGATAGGGTCAAGGCTCTTTGGGAGCGACTGAACAATGCAGAAGTGTGAGCTGGTCACAACGGTGTGGAGAGAATGTTACAGTAGGGAGTCACCAGGGAATATGGACTGCACTCACTCAGGGGAAAGGCGAATATATTTTTCAATGTCATTTTCGTTTTCAGCATACCAAAATCAGCTACTTTTATTTAGCACATTTTGGTTGTTGGCTAATGCTATTAATACATGGAGTATCCGGCACCAGGTTATTATACATGTTGCCATTCATCAACATCAAAGACGTGCCAGGAGGTGTGGGTGATTACGTCTCTCCACAATCTGTGATCTGCAATGGTGTATATCAGTTTGTGTATTTACACCCCTCGATGTCATGACAAAAGGCTGCCAAGAATCTTGTTGTGCTGTCTTCCTTTTTTTTTTCTCTTTCCACAGACGTTGATGTTACATATTTTGTATATTAAAGAACACTGCCAAAAAAAAAAAAAACACTGCCAATTACTGCCTTTAGTATTAAACCACTTTTGTGAGCCTAGGGATTTAAAGACCACATTGGTAGTGCTGTTGCCATGGACTGTGCAGGTGAAGATTTTATTTTGCCCCCGACAGAAAAAATCCCCAGCCTTACCGAGGATTCGAACCCGTGTCTCCATAATGAGAGCTCAGTTTTCTAACCATTTGGCCAGCCACTCCTCTTAAAGAACATTTATTTTATGAAATGTATGTATTAACACTGTGGACTTGAAATATGTGGTAATATAGTGGTGGCCAAAGATTTCAGAGCACCAAACTGTTTTTCAGCATAGTAAAAAAAGTAAAGATCCCTTTTCACGCCTTTTAGGCGTATCGGGTATATTGGAAGAGCGCCCATATTTTTACAGACCATCGGCACTAAGTGGGTAATGTGGTCAGCATTACGCCGGCCATCTTTACTTCCCCAGGGCAGCCATCCTGTACCCATTTTAAGCTGGGTCAACCTGTGACACCCCATACCATGATAAAAATCCACGCAGCCAGCAGTGGGTTTCAATCGCGGTACACTGGAATTACTAGTCAGACTCATAACGCCTGAGCCACAGACGCCATGTTTTTCAGCATGAATGAAGTTAACTGGTCAAAAAAACAATCAAGTATAAAGAAAATGACCCTTTTCCACACCTTCAGATGTATTGGGCATATAGGGCTAGGCATATATTTTATAGATCAGTCGGCACTTAGGTGATGTGGTCAGCATCATGCCGGTTGCCTTTACTTCCCTGGACTGTACCTGGTACCCACTAAAGGTTGGGTCATCCTGGGAGCAAAGGTCATTAAAAAAAAAAAAGTCAGGCTCCGTCAGGACCCAAATCCATGACCTTCCAATCTGCAGGCAAGTGTTTAACAGCTACACCACAGCGGCTACTGGTCAAAAAGTCACTTCATAATCGTTCATTGCATTTAGCAGGGAAAAAAAAATAATTATTCACATTGAAATGTAGCCTCCAAGTCTAAACTTCAAAAACTTGTCTTACTGTAGTCTCCGTTAGTTGCAATTTGTGTCCATATTTTCACATGGGTATGTATGCCTACACTGTAAAAATGTGTGTCCTTTTTACTAAACCATGTTCTGAAAGGGATGTATGCGAAAAATTTTCAGTAAAGTCAGCAAAGATGACCTCCAAGCTTCTTCAAAGTTTTAATGCAACAGTTGGCATTCACCGTGTTTCCCTGTTTCAGGAAGTTGAGAGTTGTGTCATCATGCACAAACCATTGAGTAATCCAGAGCTTTAAAGTTGGTCCGGACACTGTTTTTACTAATGGACAATTATAGGGTGCACTGGTGACACCACTTGTGTAGCAATGAGGTACCTACAGGATCATGATCTAGAGGGCTCGTGCATACCTCAAGATAGACTCAGATCTGAAGCACCCTTTGCACCACATGCTCTTCAGGAAAAAGGGCAACAGACTTAAAAGGGACAAATCATGGCTGGGTAGGGCAGAGGACGACGTCATGCAGGTCTACCACCTTACAGAGATCCATCCAGGTGAGGAATGGATACCAGCATCTAAAGCGCCCAATCTCACATTATCTTGTGTTGTGACGCTTGATAGTCGCATTATGATGATTTTACCAAATATTTTGCTTGGTACTGAGAGTAGAGTAATTCCCCTCCAATTATTGCAGTCTGTTAAGTCTCCTTTTTGGGGATTTTGACTATTGTTCCTTCAGTCCAGTCATTCCGGCAACACTTCTTTTTCCCAAATATCCTTGAACAATGGTTCTAGAATGCTAGCAGTTGGGATCTACTTTGAGAAGTTCTGCTGGCAGTTCGTCTTTGCCTGGTGCTTTGTTGTTCTTTAAAGTGTGGATAGCTTTGAGGATTTCTTTTTTGCTTGGGGGTTCAATAATAATGTCAATGTCCTGAAAGGCTGGTTGAATATATGGGGGATTTTTAGGATCAGGTCTGTTCAAGAGGTCGGAGAAGTGTTTAGTCCACTGCATGTCTTGTTTTTGTTCTGTGGTGAGCAGTCTGCCTTGGTTATCTCTGATGGGTATGCTGTGATAATTGTTTCTGTTTCCGCAGATTTGCTGGGTAATGCAGTTTAGAAAAACCCATTGTTTTGATATATTTTTTCTTAACCAGTACCTGGTGTGAGTGAGTGAGATTTAACCCCGACCAGAGCAGCACAGCAAGCGATAAACACCCGGTGACACAAAGTGCCACCAATCAGGGGAGAATCATGGGGTACAAGTTCCAGAAATCCTGTTCAATCTTTAGATAATATTAGTGCCCCTGATTAAAGATGGGGTGGGGCTTTGAAATAACAGAGTATTGTGTCCCATTTGTGGATGACTGTGTAACTGCAACACTACCTGGTGTTGGGTGAACCTAGGTTTAAAACAACTGGTAGCAGACAATTATCAATTGTAAGCATTTTTGGACCACTTGCTAGGAAAAGTGATACTGAAAGGAGGCCGTGATTAGTGATTAGAAAGGATTATCATCACAGTACTCCAGACAGATCCATAGGTGCTCTGATCTCCTCCTCAAAGCTCTACAAGTGTAAAACGACCGATGACGCCGGTTCTGTGTTGGTTAATGAAACATCTTGTCCCCTTAGTGAAATCTTCATTTCTTGCAGCTCCAGGCTGCACCCCCAAGTCCATCAGTCTAGACAGGGATACGGAGTCATGTCCTTTGGCGTGATTCTCGGTACAGTAAGTGCAGCGCATGGCATTGATAACATCACTTCTGTCCAGTACTGGGACCAGCAAGGAAGTGGTACCCTACCTCATATGGTGTGGGCTAATATACATACATAGACCAAACACTTGACATAGCAGTAGCAGTATCTGCTATGTGATTCATTTTTTCAATAGGATGATTTGTTGAGGGTATCCAATATAAAGGTTACAGTCAGGAGGATCAGCTTCATTGCACAGAGTTTTACCCCATATGGCTCAGTCCATCTCTGCAGAACAGGTGGCTGTCATGATCATGGTATAGGTGGAGATCGGGTAAGTGTGGGACTGCCAGCAGAGCACTGAACGTGACTACCATGGTGTGTATGCAGGCCACAGAGACCATGTGAGCTACCTGGAGGTGAGCTCAGATTGAGCTACCTGGAGGTGAGCTCAGATTGTGCTACCTGGAGGTGAGCTCAGATTGAACTACCTGGAGGTGAGCTCAGATTGAACTACCTGGAGGTGAGCTCAGATTGAACTACCTGGAGGTGAGCTCAGATTGAACTACCTGGAGGTGAGCTCAGATTGAACTACCTGGAGGTGAGCTCAGATTGAACTACCTGGAGGTGAGCTCAGATTGAGCTACCTGGAGGTGAGCTCAGATTGAACTACCTGGAGGTGAGCTCAGATTGAACTACCTGGAGGTGAGCTCAGATTGAGCTACCTGGAGGTGAGCTCAGATTGTGAACCGGCTGAGGACATCCTAGCGGATGGTCTAGACCAGTGTTTCCTAAATTTTTTTTAGCCACGCCGCCATTTTTAAATTAAAATTTTCCCACGGCACCCTAACCTAAGTAAAAGTAGGACTATTCGTATGTAAGAGATTTAAAAAAAAAAAAAACTTGTGTATCTTCGAATATTTTGCGACGCCCCTGTGAAGAGGTCGTGGCTCCCCGGGCCACAGTTTGGGAATCACTGGTCTAGACAACTGCAGTGTGGCTATGCCACATAAATCGTATTTTTAGTTATTGTGTTAGACAGAGTTAGCTACTATGTTGAGTTATTTACGTATTTAGAATGGTGTAGCAATGATAGGATAATAAAGTTAACAGCAACTGAGCTGAATATGTCATATGTACATCAGACCTGCCTGTGTGAACTGTGACCACATTCTGATACAGTTTGTTCTTCTCGTCGTCTGACCATGATTGCAGTGTTAATTTGCTCTGAGTGTGTCAGCAATGAACTATAACACAGCACTCATAACTCCTGGTACTTATCATAGCTCAGGAAGTCAGAGTTGAATATGAGAATTAAAATTAAGCACGTTTGTCAGCGCAAGTTGAATGACCCCAGTACACAAGTGCTCTGACCTTGCCACGCACCTCTCGATCCCTCACACTAGCCATTTGTGAGAGTGTCGCAAAAAGCATGAACTCCATAGCTCTGGCGACAACCCCCCAGTGGTCTCCATAAAAATTGTATCCAGTGTAAAGATACTGCAATTCATGTGTGAAGTGATAAGTTTTCTCATCATCATGTGTCACCTGGCATAGAAAATAACTTCCTCCCCAACTATCTGGCACTCAAAATGGGAATACATAAGAAAAATGGTGTATATATTACACAAGCATGTATTTACACACAAGTATAAAGGAATGACAAAAACACATTATAGTATTCACAGAGCAACTTGTGGTAACAGTGCCTTCCCGGTGGTCAACCAACACAAGCAGAAAACCAGAGATACCCTGGGTATGAAAATACACAAAATAGAGGTACCGGCAAGGGAAGGAAGGACCAAGTGGCTTTCTAATGGACCAAAATGAAAATATTATGTAACAAACATAATCCCTCGGTGGGTTCGAGGGCCTCATTGCGGAAGAGGGCCAATGGAGCCAACTTATCTGTACACCCCTAAGTGGGGCCAATGGAGCCAAACTATCTGTACACCCCCAAGTGGGGCCAATAGAGTCAACCTATCAGTACACCCCCCAAGTGGGGCCAGTAGAGCCAACCTATCTGTACACCCCCAAGTGGGGCCAATAGAGCCAACCTATCTGTACACCCCAAAGTGGGGCCAATAGAGCCAACCTATCTGTACACCCCCAAGTGGGGCCAATAGAGCCAACCTATCTGTACACCCCCCAAGTGGGGCCAATAGAGCCAACCTATCTGTACACCCCCAAGTGCGGCCAATAGAGCCAACCTATCTGTACACCCCTAAGTGGGGCCAATAGAGCCAACCTATCTGTACACCCCTACGTGGGGCCAATAGAGCCAACCTATCTGTACACCCCTAAGTGGGACCAATAGAGCCAACCTATCTGTGCACCCCTAAGTGGGGCCAATAGAGCCAACCTATCTGTACACCCCTAAATGGGGCCAATAGAGCCAACCTATCTGTACACCCCTAAGTGGGGCCAATAGAGCCAACCTATCTGTACACCCCATAAGTGGGGCCAATAGAGCCAACCTATCAGTACACCCCTAAGTGGGGCCAATGGAGCCAACCTATCAGTACACCCCCAAGTGGGGCCAATAGAGCCAACCTATCAGTACACCCCTAAGTGGGGCCAATGGAGCCAACCTATCAGTACACCCCTAAGTGGGGCCAATGGAGCCAACCTATCAGTACACCCCCAAGTGGGGCCAAAAGAGCCAACCTTTCTGTCATCTCATTAAGTTTATACCGAGACAGATTTTACCTAACCTGGACTCCGAGGCAGACTTTGCCTAAAATAGGCATCACAAAATGGCAAGGGAAGTAAAGGTGGCCAGCATTATGTTGACATTAGCCACTTGGACTGGTCTATAAAAATACAGGTCTAGCACCATATGCCCAACACACTTATGGTGTGACAAGGGTGTTTTCTGTAATTGGCCAGTTTTTGTAACATGTGTGGTACTGCAAAAGAGAACCTGTTGAAACTACAGTGTCAATAAAATCAAATACTGATGCTATTTCCCAAAAAGAGTGATAAAAACTTAACTGTCTGAGACCCAGAGAGTTAAATGTTGAATTAGGAATCAATATCATAGCATTCAGGCCACTCCCATAAGCACTCAATTCCCATCTTCAGCAGCAAAGGAAAAGCAAGCGAAGAGTTCCATTTCCTATAGCACCAGAAATTGTCTGATTGTATATCCGTCTCACCTTTTCTTTAAGTGCTGAGCGTCAGCCAGATCCCCTAGTAACTCCTCCCAGCACCACTATCCTCAGACTGCAATGATCTATCTGTGCCTCCTTACTCTTCACTCGCTCCCAAAGGGACCTCACAACACCCAGAGAGATATTACTTAAACTCATCATTTCAGAAAACTGTTACTTCAACAGATGTTTGGGTCCGACAAAATAATAACATCATGAGGCAGAAACATTAGATTAACAAGTGATGCAGAGTGAGTTAATATATCAAAAGCATGAGACACAATGAGATAAGAAATGTATATAATATAAACACAAATCAATAAACACATGATGCATTGCTTAGTACTGAAAGAGTAGTACTGTTAAGTTTTAGATTGTCAGTGAGTTCTTTGATCCAGCTTCTTCTAGATATCTCTCTCTCTGTTTCTTGTTGTTTCCATTTTCATACTGTACATTCTCACTGCCTGCACTGCTGGATTTGCTCTCACTAGGTGGCCAAATCATTTCAGGCTGTTTCCCATTGAATTTAACAGTAGGTAGTGCTCCAGTTGTTTTTATGATGTCTTCATTTTTCACAAGTTCTCTTCTGTTCATAGCCTTTCTCAAGCATCTCATTTCACAGGTGTCAGATATATCTCTTGTTAAATCCAAGTCTGATAATGGCAACTTAAAAGTTGGAACAAAGATTGCATTTATAATTTGTCTTTTCATGTCTGTTGCAATAGCCAGTGTTGCAAGGTTGGGAGCCAGTCAATACGTAAAGCTGTTGGATTATAAAGTACAAACTCAAAAATTTCTCAAATTTACTTTACACAATTACTGACCATAAAATGTTATGGAAGTGATATACTTAACTAAACCAGTGACCTGGAACCTCTCTACAGTATGTAGACAACATATGGGAAGCAACAATTCAGTATTTTCTGGTGCCTGTCCACATGGGCAGGGTTCTGAGTATCTATTATTACATTTCTTGCAGGATATAAAATAAATTAAAGAAAAGGACCCTTTTCATGTTACTGAAGCATAAGATGTTAGACTCATACTTTACAGACCAATCGGTACTCGGCGGGTGATGTAGTCAACATTGTTAGCCATCTTTACATCCCAATGTAGCTTTGGTACTCATTTTAGGCTGTGTTCCAGGCAGCCAAGGTCAATTTCGCTAGCGGATCCAGTCGTGGGGAGTTGGACTTTTTTTAAAACATGACCTTGGCTGCCAGGTTGACTCAGCCTCAAATGGATACCAGGCAAAGTCCTGAGAAATGTGGACCACTCTACCCACCGAGGGCCAACTGGTTTGGAAATAAAAGTCTAGCACTAAAACCTCAGTATGCCTAAAGGCACGGAAAAAAGAGTCCTTTACACTATGAAATATGTCACATTTAACATGAACTTATCAAACCGAATAAGTTCAAATAAAATAAAATAAAGGATCTCTTTTTATGCCATAAGGCACACTGTACTAGTCAAATATTTGTATAGACCAACTGATGCTCACTTTCTCTGTGGTCAATAACAACGCTAGCTGCTTTTATGTCCACAAACATTTTCTGGTAACCTGCTGTACTCCACGGTGGGTGAGGGACAGACACAGACATTTTCTGGTAACCTGCTGTACTCCACGGTGGGTGAGGGACAGACACAGACATTTTTACTGGTAACCTGCTGTACTCCACGGTGGGTGAGGGACAGACACAGACATTTTCTGGTAACCTGCTGTACTCCACGGTGGGTGAGGGACAGACACAGACATTTTCTGGTAACCTGCTGTACTCCACGGTGGGTGAGGGACAGACACAGACATTTTCTGGTAACCTGCTGTACTCCACGGTGGGTGAGGGACAGACACAGAAATTTTTACTCCTACAAGAGTCAGATAAAAAGAACACTTTTACATGGAACAACACAGGAACTGACAAACACTTGTATGCATCACTACATAGCAACTACTGTGTCCAAAAAGTGGAAGCTCTGATGGTCTTGGATCAACAACAAGCCTATTTAATCAACTTATCTTCTATCCAGTGCAACAGTAATCACACATGTAAAAACTGACAAAAACATCAGTGTATAATCACTACAGCAACTCTATTAATCAAGGCAATTTAACAATAAAATACACAACACCAATTCTGTGAGCTCTCTGTTTCCATGTCAGCATCTGTCATAATTTTGACATTCCAGGTCTGATTTAGCTATGGGTGATTTGCTAGAAGAACTATCTCTGGCAATCCGACAAAAATGTGAGTACTGACTGTTTAGGGAGCAGTGGCAAACTAAAATTGCCAAGTAAAATCACACAAAAAAACAGCATATGCTGCAATAGCGAAAGATAGAATGATTTGGAGTGCGTTGGTTGAGGCCTATGCTCCACAGGGGGTTAGAAAGGCAGAAGAAGAATGTTGCTGGCCTCTGCACTCTCAGTGGCCTATACAAATATAGGGTAGCATGAATTGCTGGGGCGTCACTAGTTTGAAATGGATGATTTGCTTTAAAATAATTTTGTACTTTATTTCTCCGTACCTTATCAGGTCCCTTCTACAGTCAGAATAACCTGTAGCTAATGAATTCTTTTAACAAATATACAAATATCCATCACTTAAATGTTACTCTGTTTCTTCTTCTTCTTCTTTGCGTTCAGCAGCTGTAAACTTTGGCAGAAAGTTCTGTTGGTCGTCTACTTCTGGACCTTTTTGTCTTGTTCCAGGACCTGAATTTTGCACGCACATCCATTTGACAGATTTAGATTTTTAGTATGCAGACTGTTGGTCTTCCTGTTTCTCAGGCTGATGCACTCTGACATCGAAGGAAATACCTAATTAGTCGACTCTTACGACATGCGTGTTCGGCAGGCAGTGGGTCTATTCTTTAAAAAAATTTTTTAGATGACCCTGTTTCACCATAGCCTTCTTTTTTACCATCAGTTACCACTTGTTAGTGTGGTACCAGCAGTTACCACTTGTCAGTGTGGTACCAGCAGTTACCACTTGTCAGTGTGGTGTAGTACGGGGTGTCTTTAGCATGGGGATCTGCAGCTGCATGGCTAACACCCTCACCTCAGTGCAGGTTCTTTTATTTGTGCTCATATTTGGAACCTAGGTCTCCCAAATGACATCCCTGTGTACTTAACTACTTGGCCAGATACAAATCTTTACCAGAGTAAACGTAAATTTTAATTACTGTATTTCCCTAAGTATAAGACATTACCATGTATAAGAGGCACCTTAATTTTGGGGCCGTAAATATGGAAGAAAAAAATAAATAATATGCTACCACTGTATAAGATGATAAATGTTTTTAGACTATATTTATTTGCACACAAAAACACAAAAAAGTAACTTATACTTGGGGAAACACAGTATTTAATTCTATTATGGGCAAAAAATTGTCCAGTCTGTTGTCTGTAGCTTCTTTGTTCATTTTTACAGCAGGCAAACATTGCTTTAATTAAGTCAGTCACTGAGATGAATGGATGTGGGGGAAAACTGCAGCAACAAACCTGAATGCTGAAGAAGAAGATCCCATTCCCAATAAAATAAAATATTTAACATCTCATTTCTCTAATCAACATCTTATTTCTCTAACCGGTATCTCACTTTTCTAAACAGCATCATTTCTTTCTAACCAGCATCAATTTTTTCTAATTCTAATTCTGTCAATATGTTTAGCATTTTTTCTAAGAAGCCCTATTTTCACCCCTACCAGGTGTTTGTTGGTATGCTTAGTGCCCACATTTGGCTGAAGTTAGTTTCAATCAACAAATTACTAAACCTAGTTAAAATGTAAAGTATCATTATAAAAGCCAGATATTTAATGTAATCATAGTCAAAACAGACGTGTATAATAGTTTTTGAATAAAATACAATGTAACTATGTTACACTTGAAATAAAAAAGGCACCACAACAAATGAAGTCCTGTTCCTGTAAAGGCACAGTGTCCGGAACAATAACAGCAGCAATGGTGATGTGTGTAAAACCCACTAGTCGAAAGTATTAACATTTTAAATGACATTAACATAAATGTATATATATATATATATATATATATATATAACACACTGAAAGTATTACTGATTTCTTCACTGCTTGAACTGCAGCAATGTTAACATCTGCATCCTGACGAATCTGCCTCATTGTTCAATCTTACTTGGCCAGGGTTTGTATTGTTTAACTGTTTCGCAATCATTTTTTGAGCTAGAAATGAAAGCCAGAATCATTCCTTTAGCTGAATGTGAATTATAAAGTAATTTACATGGAACACACCTCTTCATACAGACTACAAAAACACTTCAGTCAGACTCACAATTCATATGAACACAAATTATTGATCTGTCTAGGACAATCACAAAACAAAAACATCAAATGCTCGTTAACTGCTAACTTCTAACAAAATCACATTCTGTTTTTTAATATTCATGAGGAAATTAAAAAAAGACAATACATGGAGTAGAAAGCTAGAGAGTGAAATGAAAAAGATGGGGAGGACACGAGAAGAGCTGCAGGCAATAGCAAAGGATAAAATGACGGCATGGTTAAAGGCCTATGCTCCACTAGGGGTTAGAAAGGAAGAAGAGAAAATTTTTTTAATTTAAAATAAAATTTCTTACCAATCATCATGAACATTTCATTTACTGCATGGCCACTTTTTGCTGAACATTCTGCAAAAATCAACCCATTTTCTTCAGCAAACACTCTGGCATCCTGCATTAAGAGATTAAATACAATTAGACATCAGTTATGTCAACTAGTATGTTCTATAATAACATGTTTTCCTTATAGACAGTGATCAATTCTCACTAATTATTTGCCTGCCACTCTGATGGCATAAATGTTTCTTTTAACATTGTTTCGTATACACTTGTGTAAAACAACATTAGAGGCTAAATTTCCTGATGAAAAATTAGGCAAAAGTGAAAATCTAATTTAAAAACTATAACCAGGAGCTCCAATATAAATAAATATTGGGTTCAGGAGATGTTTATGTTCAACGGATCAACATCATGGCCTGCGGTTGTAACCCATAAGTGCTCTGTTCTTCTACTAACTCAAACCTGAGTCGAAGATTCTCAGTGCAGTGCACAAACTCTGTTGCACCCGCACGGATCCTGAAATACTTTGGGAAAGGGGAGGAGGAGGCAGCTATACCACTTACAAACTTCCACAGAGTGGGGAGGGGTCTTCAAGGCGTTAACACCTCACTTTATTTCACATGTGATAATTTCCTTTAGTGAAGTGTAGACAGAGATCAAGTTTTAACATTGGTACAATTTTTTACTGGCCAGAGAGAAATGTGACTTCTATCAGAGATATGTCAGTTGAGTGATTTTGCCAACTCTTGTTTGTACTTGTCGTATTGCTGATTTTTGTAATATGCTGATTAGGGCTTCCTGGCCACAATGTTCTCATGTTGCTTGTGTTATAGTAGAGTTGACTGCTTCTCTTCTTGTTTTGTTTTATATCTTTTTATGATAAGTTTAACACTGATAAGATAGTAAAGATAAAAGATAATAGCCATACAGTGTGGTCTTCTTTTGTCTTTCATCTTTACTGGAGATTATGTACAACATTTAACATGCTTTACACTTTTATGGAAATAAAAAAAAGCATCTCCTGTTAACAGCTCAACAGGGGCAAGCAAACTATGGACTGTGGGCTAAAACTGGCCCTTGAGAAATTTTTATCATCTCGCGAAGCTGGTGTAAAATTACCAACTTAACAGTGATAACTGCTTTTGCCAAATCTTTGATTTTGCTAGTGAATCATGTGTTGCCGACAAACTTAGACATCATCAGGAGACAGTCCTGTCCCCTGGCTGGCAAGTTTATAAATCAAAAGAGTGCAGTAACCTTTCTATATTATTCTACAAAAAGGTCAGGTTACAAGGAAATCTGCGTGTTAGGTTTATAATAGATGTTTGTCTATATGGCCCATGACCAGGTTGGTAATTCAAAATTAGTCCAGTAGACCCTTTGCCCACCTCTGAGCTACAACCTGCCTACCTCTGTTTGTACTGCTCGATGTTCTGAAGCTAGATCCAGTTTGTTGCCTGCCAGCACTATCAGAATGTTGCCTGTTGTCTGCTGTCTGAGTTCATCAATCCATGAGACAGCCCGATCAAATGTGTTCTGAAGATAATGATAAGACTCATGAGGACAATGTAACAGGTTATTCATATCAGGTAGCAACCACCAACAAAAATAGGAAGCTTGTCTTTTTAAACCAATGGTAGAAGATTTTATCTATGAGGTAAGTCTGAAATTTAATTTGGGCAGTGGGCCTGAGAATGTATCTGGGTAGTGGGTCTAAGATTTTATCCAGGCAGTGGGTCTGAGATTTTATCTGGGTAGTGGGTCTAAGATATTATCTGGGTAGTGGGCCTGATATTTTATCCAGGTAGTGGGTCTGATATTTTATCCAGGCAGTGGGCCTGAATATTTTATCCAGGCAGTGGGCCTGAGATTTAAACTGGGTAGTGGGTCTGAGATTTTATTTGGGTAGGGGGTCTGATATTTTATATGGGCAGATTTAAACTGGGTAGTGGGTCTGAGATTTTATTTGGGTAGGGGGTCTGATATTTTATATGGGCAGCTGGTCTGAAATTTTAAACAGGCAGTAGGTCTGAGATTGTATCTGGAGAGTGGGTCCGATATTTTATCCACGCAGTGGGTCTAGGATTGTATCTGGACAGTGAGTCTGAGATTGTATCTGGGCAGTGGGTCTGAGATTGTATCTGGACAGTAGGTCTGAGATTTTATCTGGGTAGATTTTAGAACTAGGTACCATAGTGTCACCTTTTTTTTTGTGATTCATTTTCCAATGGAAGATCGGCTCCTTAACCAACTCATGCTAAAGCTTTTGTAAACTTGCCTCACATTAAACCACCCTTAGTTGCCTTTATGAGCTACCCAGTTGGTTATTAAGTAAGTAAAGGTATTTTTTTAAAAATGCCAGTAGCACATTTGGCATGTGGATTCATGTAACATAACACCAGTTGCCTTTACTTCTCAGGACATTACCTGGTGCCCACTCAAGGCTGTGGCAACTTGGGAACCAAGGTCATTTTTAAAAATCCTGCACAATTCAGAGTTGAACCCAAGATCTTCGTCTGGTAGATGAGCATCTATATGCTAGACTACCACAGTGCCCACATACCTGGTTACAGTGTTACTATTTGTTACTTTCCTTATCAGTTCCAGTAATACACAGTCAAGGGTACTGAGTGTTTTTTTTTTTTTTTTCACACCATACCATACAAGGATTAAACAAAAGATAAATACATGTCAAAAGTGGGTGTGGCCATCTTTGAATTGTTATGATGTTACTATATTTGTCTTCACCACGATGCTATGTGGTTAACACTCCCAAAGGGCTCTTGTCTTACATCAATTCACCACCAAGCTGTGAAGAACCAGTCAGTCTATCTGCCTGTTCATTTCCCACCACACCTGGAGAAATATCCAAAGGAAGGTAACTACTGAACTTTCCCCAAACATACAAACTTACAGCATTGTTAACATCGTATACCACAATTGCAGCCTGGGCTCCTCTGTAGTACATGGGTGCCAAGCTGTGGTACCTCTCCTGGCCGGCAGTGTCCCAAATGTCCAGCTTGATATTCTTTCCCTGAACTTTAACAGTCTGTGTAAGGAAAGCAGCTGGGGAAGGTATGAGAGTGAATTAGGAAACTGTTATAAATAATAACATATGCAAATTACATAAGAGTTTTACTGTCTTCTTCTTCTACAGTGTTCATTCAAAGACAATGAGTTGTACCTCTCTAACTAAGCATGGCTGTAACTTTTTGCCTTTCGGTTTGATACATCCATCTTCTTCGGGCATTTATTTTCTGGGATGGCCTTCCTAGGAGTTTAATTTTAGATGTGTATTTCTTTCCCTGCGACTTCATCTTGTGACTCCAGATTTGTGCATGCTTCTTAACAATTCTTTTGTTTAATCCTGCCTAGCTTGTTAATATACATTCCATTTGTTTGTAATAAGGTCACTGGGACAGATTTTATTTGATAAAGGACATAAAAATAGCTACAAACTAATGCCCTCACAAGAATACCACTGGGCTGACAGGAGTTAATTACCAGAATGTCAGCAACAATAACAATTATCTAATTTCATGCCACTGCAAGAGATCTTCTTCTTCTCCTTTGTTCATCTGTGACGTAATGGCTTTGTGCCTGTTTACAGCATGGCTGTGATACTGGTGCCTTTCGCCCGACATATCCAACGTCATGGGACATTTGTTCACCAGGTTAGTCTTTTGAGTTGATTTGTGGGACATAGCTCACATTTGTGAGGTATACTTTTGGTGCCTTTATCTACAGGTGTAGCACCTGGAAAGCCCATTCAAAGCAACCACATGTGGCTGGCTGGTCCTTAAGGAAAAGCAGAGGCAGATCATAGGTATTTGCCATCATCCTCAGAGGCTTCCATAAATGCAGAACCGTTATATGATGCTCTGGCCTGAGCTCACCCAAGGAATCATCCCATCTGCACATGACTGCTTGACTTCACATTCATGTATTGAGCTTTGGGTACTCATCTATTTTGGAGATCAGCCTGCAGGTCCTGGACTTCGATGACCACACAATACAAAAGAAGCAGTTACCATCTATAAATTTCTCCCTCTGTCTCTAAACGCATGTGCTCTTTCTGGCTATCCCAACCCTCTATCTCATAAAAATGTGTGTGTGAAATCTTCACAATAGAGGCTGTCTACAGTACTTATGTGCATCCACTGTTGCCTCTGGGAATATTATTTGAAGAGGTACCAGTCTCTTCCATTGTGAGACACTCATTAACAATATGCATTGTCTTCTTTTTTCCCCCCTCCTTAATACACAGCCTAGGGAGATGAATGGTCATAGACCATGAGGCAGACCAAGAAGACGATGGAGAGATAATGTCAAGACAGACATGCAAACATTTGGTGTCACCAACTGGAAAGAGAAGGCTAACCAAAGAGATGAATGGAGGCAGGTGATATCTGAAGCAGTGAACCTCAAGGGCTCGGAATGCTGAAGCAGAAGAAGAAGAACAAGAACACACGGCAAAAAAAAATAATTTTTTTAAAACCTGGTATATCAAAAATTTTGAAATGAGCTCAATAATCTCTAAGCCGCAGAGCCACACATTCTCTTATAATGTGACAATAACAATTAAGATGTCCTGTTCTTATGTGAAAAACAAAATGCTTTTTTGCTTAGGAAGAATTCTGTTTCACTGTCTTTCTTTAAATATCTTTAGCTCTTTGAACATTAACCTTCCCAGTCTTTTACAATGTGTGCTCTAAAGTTTATTGTGACTGCACCAGTCATGCCGCCTCAAATCCTTAGGCTTACCCCCAGTCCCCTGCATGCACACACACACTACCCAAAAAAGTGGTAAATAGGACCAGTAAAGACACTTCTCTTGATTTAATACTACACACACACAACTGACTACTTCTCTCTCCTCTATTGAAGTAAAGCTATGTAATCTTCATACCAGTGTTTCTCAACCTTTTTTGTGCCATGTCCCACCCTAAGCCTTTCTAAAATGCGTATGCCCCCTAAATAACCTAAATAACGCACTGGACAAGTCCATTTTTGAATTGCTCCCCTCAACAATCAAATTGTTCCCAGTAACAATAAAATTGTCCCCCCTTAACAATCAAATAGCTTCCCTTAACAACCTCTGTTATGCCTTGTCCAAGATCAGACTAAAAATAGCAGACGTCATCAAGACAAATTAGTGTCAACCATAACACTGATATCTGGAGACTAAATTACCAGTTGTTGGTGATTTGTTTCATTTGTGTTTTCTGACACTAATTTATGCTCATAATTTTACCAAAATCTTGTTAATAGCGCTGTGTTAATTTTTCTTTTTGTTCTACTTTTTTATAATCACATTGTTTATTGTTTACTGCTGGAGGGGTCCGTGTCATACATTTTTTTGAGATCATGTATCCAAAATTTCTGTCCCTTTTAGGATGAAATTTTTCGTTATTTGAAGCCCTACTCTAGCTTTTGCCAGGGGCCGCAATACAGCCCAGCCATAAATATGGCCTAAAGGCTGAACGCGGTTTCTAGGACCTCTTCACGGTGATCCTCACCCACATAGTGGCACTTTGTGTCATCGGGTGTTTATCGCTTGTGTGATGTCCTGGTGGGGTAGAAAGTCAGTCAGTCAGTGCCATACATTCAAGGGGTTGCCATCTGAAAAGGTTTGAAAACCTCTGCTTTGGGTCACATTCCTGTGAGATAAATGTAGCCTTGACACATAAACAACAATCCCCACAGAGTCAGGAGTTGAAAATGTATCAGGTGATAACTACACAGATACCGATAACACAGTTTAAACGACACATAATATAGCAGGAGATGTGTTTATATCAAAGAAGCGTCACATACATTCTATGTGCTGACTGCATACCCATACAACATCCTGGAACAACAACAGCATCTTTTCTTCTTCTTTCTAATTTATTCACCGGCTGTAAGCTGGGGCAGAAAGTCCTAGTTTTTCGTCCACCTGGACTTTGGCTTTGTGCAGGGGGTCTGAGTTTTGTGTGTACATAAGTTTTACTGACTTATTGATCAGCATCATGCCAGTTGCCATGACTTTACTTTGGCACCAATTTAAGGCTGGGTCGACCATGGAACCAGGGTCATTTTTGGATAAAAAGTCTGGCTCCATCAGGATCTGAAACCCATGACCTTGGATCCGCAAGCAAGCGTCTAACCACAAAACCATGGCGGCATCACCCACCCCCCTAAAAAAAAAACCTCAGCAAGATACAAAAGATCTCAATAAAAAGATGGCAGCTGCAGTAAGAAAAGGAGTGTTAACCCTTTTACCCCATGAAATCCTTTAAAACTTCCTTTTTTTTTTTTAAATTTTGTTAAAAAGAAATGCATTTTTATAATTCTCTGAAAATCTACCCAAAGAAATTTGAAGAGGAAGCAGAAGAAATGTTGAGTTTGGGTAAATTTTTTAACTAAAAAATCCTGGTTCTTGAAACCTATCACTGATGCAAGCAAGCGTCTAACCACAACACCATGGCGGCAATAAACCCCCCCCCCCCCCTCCAAAAAAAAAACCTCAGCAAGATACAAAAGATCTCAATAAAAAGATGGCAGCTGCAGTAAGAAAAGGAGTGTTAAACCTTTTACCCCATGAAATCCTTTAGAACTTCCTTTTTTTTTTTTTTTTATTTTGTTAAAAAGAAATGCATTTTTATAATTCTCTGAAAATCTACCCAAAGAAATTTGAAGAGGAAGCAGAAGAAATGTTGAGTTTGGGTAAATTTTTTAAACTAAAAAAATCCTGGTTCTTGAAACCTATCACTGATGCAAGCAAGCGTCTAACCACAACACCATGGCGGCATCCCCCCCCCCCCAAAAAAAAAAACTTAGCAAGATACAAAAGATCTCAATAAAAAGATGGCAGCTGCAGTAAGAAAAGGAGTGTTAACTCTTTTACCCCATGAAATCCTTTAAAACTTTTTTTTATTTTGTTAAAAAGAAATGTATTTTTATAATTCTCTGAAAATCTACCCAAAGAAATTTGAAGAGGAAGCAGAAGAAATGTTAAGTTTGGGTAAATTTTTTACACTAAAAAATCCTGGTTCTTGAAACCTATCACTGATGCTCCAAGTCACTAAAAAATGGATTTTGCATATTTGGAATGATTATTTTGTGCAAGGTAAATTTGGGGGGAGGGGGGGGGGTTAAAAAAGTAGTAAGGACCCCTTTCCACGCCTTAGGCGTATAGGGCATATAGGGCTAGACCTATATTCTTATAGACCAACGGCACAAGATGGGTGATGTGGTCAGCATCACGCCGGCCGCCTCTCTAATTCCCGGGATTGCACCCTGGGTACCCAAAAAAGGCTGGGTCGACCTGGGAGCCAGGGTCATTTTTAAGAAAAAATCCGTCCCGCCAGGGAGCGAACCCACGACCTTCCGATCCGCAGGGGGGGGGGGGGGGGGGCAGTAAATACAAAAGCAGCAAACAAATAACTCATTTCCTTTCCTTTGAGCAAGAAAACAAGGGTTTTGTTGAAATAGCCTCCGACAGTGAAGTCATGTCATCATAAGTTTATTATGATGTCACAATGATAAAAAATAGCATTTTTTCAAAAGTAATATCTCCAAAAAAAATTGTTTCTTTGAGGGGAAAAAAAAAGTCCCAAATAGAACTGCATTGTTACATGCAAGTGAGATATGGAATATAATAAGACAAGCTGAAATACATTTACTTGCAGTGAAAATGTGGTTTTTGAGAAAAATGCAAAGAATATCATGGAATATTGGAAAAACAAAAGAAGAGTTCTCCATGAGGCATCTGATTATAGAAAGAATTGGCAGTATATGAGAAGGAGTGGACTAGAAAAACCTGGTTACAAGTGGCAAGACTGATGGGAAAAAAAGGAGGAGGAAAACTTGGATTTCTTGAGCATATGGATGGGGTGAGACAAGAACACTGTCCTAGTCTATGATTCTAGTGATTACATGAGAAGGTAAAAAATGAAATTTTTCTGTATAGCACATGATAATGATGATGCTGATTGCTTCTGGCTAAGTTTCTAATTCTTCACAGGCTTTGCCCTTTGGGAACAAGCAGACAGTGCGGAGGAGCAGATAGATCATTACGGTCTAAGGAGAATAGCGCTGAAAGGAGTTACCAGGGGATCTAGCCGAAGCTCAACACTCAGTGGAAGGATGAGACGGATATACAATCAGACAGTTATCGGAATTTGAACTCTTTGCTTGCTGTTGAAGATGGGGACAGAGCACCTATGGGAGTGTATCGAGTCCTGTGATGTCGATTCTAAATTCAACATTCACAGACTTTATCATCATCATCAATCAGTAGGTCCTCTACAGAGTGTCGCTCATGTTAGGCAGGCTGAAATTCTCTCTTTCTCTACCCAATTCTCAAGAGAAAGATGTGCAAAATGAAGACCTGGAGAGAGAACAGGAGGAGGAGCAGGAGGAGGAGAAAAAGAAGATGAAGAAGAAAGAAAGTACATACCCCCAATAGTAGTCTCACAGTGGGTGGGAAACTGACCACGTGCAAATCTCAAAGCCAAACTAGACTTGCCGACACCTGTATCTCCAAGGAGCACCAACTTGGCTTGTGGCATCCTTCCAACACCTGGAGCTCCAGCGGTGGTCCCAGAGTTGCGATGATCTCCACTCATGGTCGAGAGTCACACACTAGACAAGGTTAACTTCTCTCTACAAATTAAACAAACTGTTTCTTGTTTCAATATAGCACTTGAGGTTCCCACTTGACCATTCAACTGTTACAGTCATGACCAAAGTACTGAATCCAATGTTTACTGCAGCTGTGTATTCTGAAATTGTATTCAACAATTACAATGTGATTACAACAACTGAGATCCTATGAAAGACTCTTATCTCTCTGAAACCCAGTGGGTTTAGCATCACAGGCCCAAGAGGTAGTAAAGATAGACATAAAATCGGTGTATTGTGCTTTAATTGGGCTTCTAGGCATGAACCTAGAATGCACTCCTTGGGACTCAAAGAGTTAAATACCAAGAAGAGATTAGATCAGAAATGATTTAACCCAAGGAATGTTTACTATTCTGTACTACATTTTGTGAAGTAAAAATTCAGCGTACATTTGACATTATGAATGTTTTTCAGATTTATTTTATATACTATACATAATTTGTATTCGGCTGATTAGTTGGTCCCATTATTTGTATTCGGCCGAATAGTAGTAATCATTTATTCGGTACAGCTCTAATATAAACCGAATCCAGTCCAGCACCTCTAACCTCTCTCATCATTTGTCTTCAGGTGTCTTTTGCACACCTGCACTTCCTCAGTCATTTTATTTCCTATTTTGGTGCTTGCTTGGTTATTCTCTGTTCATTTCTTCTCAGAATGTGTTCAATATAGTGCCATCTTCTTTGTCTAGTAACTGTTATTACCATTGATTTCCCTAAATATTTCTCTTCTTTCTTCACCCCTCTTGAATTCATCCTATTGTATGTTTAAAAAAATGTCACTGGATATCACCTGGCAATAAATTTTGGCTCTCCTTCGATATTATGGCAGCCAAACAAATACCCTAACAGGGCCTCAGTCATGTGTAAAATGTGGAGTGCCTGCCGAGGAACAATTCGTAGAAAAACTAGGATCGCCTCCGAATAACGGACCAATATTATCGAGGGTCTCAGCGATATGTGAATTGCGGACCTGTTTCTGCAATTATGCGGCACTGCATAATGAACGTTCCTTGGGAGTTAATGTAGTAGTAGTAACTACTGCTTTTAGCAATAGTGTAGCAGCTTGATGTTCGTCTTTCAGGCTGAAGGTCTTGGGACCAAGTCCACATTTGAGTCATTGTTTTTCTTCTTCCAAAAATGATCTTGGTTTCCACGTTGACCTAGCCTGAGTGGGTGCCTGGGAAAAGCGAGGTAGGTAAAGCCAAAGGAGGTAGACGTGATTTTGACCACATTACCCACTGAGTGCCAGTTTATCTAAAAAAATATTAGTCTAGCATCTCATATGATCGTTACGCTCTAAGCACTAACTTAGTACTACTACTATGCAAAGATTAAAAAAAAAAAAAAAGTGAATGAGATAAAAAGTTAAGGGACAAGTGAAATTTAAGTCTTAGTATTATTAGCACAATAAAATGAGTACTAGTACCTAACGATTGAAAAGTATAAAAAAATTTAACAATTTATTTTAAATCCATAATCTTCTCTTTGGTATTAGGTAATTTTTTTTTTTTTTTTAATATTTTGTAATTTTGAAAATAATTTTCAGCGAAGTTAAGTTTTCACTGTGGATTGTTGCTTAACTATATGATACAGAACTTTCAGACAGTTACAAACTCACGCTTTTTAACGAATATGATCTCGTGGTGTTAATAATAAATAAGATCCCTTTACAGCCTGTGTATAAGGGGTATAGATACTTTAAATCATCAAGCAGAAAGTATTGCCCTGTCAAAACACAAGCAGAACTGGTTCCGTCTCTTCACAACTTCCGCCTATCATCCTTGACCTCTGAACCCTACTTAGAGACAAGCCTGTTATCATTACTAAGATCCGTGAAGACTAACCACCTGTGAAATGAGATGTTTGAGAATGGCTGCGAATAAAACCAGAAGAGATCGAGTGAGAAACGATGTGATTACAAGAACTATTGGAACCATACCCATCGTTAAATTTATTGAGAAGCAAAGAATGAAATGGTTTGGTCACCTAATGAGAATGGAACCAACGATGCCAGCATCAAGAGCATACAACATGAAAATCGAAACACCAAGAGGCAGGGGAAGACCAAGAAGAAGATGGATTGAAGGAGTCACGGACAACTTGAGACTTCATAACATCACGGCACATGAAGCGACTGAGCGCGCCCTGGCTCGGTTGCCGATCATCTGATAGACTGCGACGCCTAGCGGCACAAGCAGATTTTGACAAGAAAAAAAAAAAAAAAAGTGTATGGTGGCTTTACGGTAAGAGTTGGATACCGAATGCGTGCCAGGACGCCGATACACAAAAAAACATTAGAAAGGTGGCCTCAAACACTTTACACGTTATATAAATGATTGACCGGGAAAAGGGGGGGGGGGGGGGGTAGGATGTGATATGTTGCTATCTTTCATGGTACGTTTTAGTTTAAGTGTTTTTTTAACAACACAGAATATAACTAGAGGCACCTTTTGGGGCCTTATTTTGACAAAATTTCCGATGAGACATATCATGATCAGTACCTGTACCGTTTGTTTCTATGAAGAAGAAAAAGCCACTGCCTAAAAAAAAGCAATGTATGAATCAAGAATAGACATCCTTGCAGGTGGGACATTGCTACATATGCTCCGTCTCCTCCCTCAGTAGCCAACCAAGAGTCGACATGCTTACAGTGCCAGTTGCAACCCTAGTAAAAGTACGCCTAGTTTCCCTTAGAAGAGCTGAAGATCTTCCAGAACCTCTGCTCATCCCAAATTAGTTTTTTTAAAGGTCTGTTCTGTTGCATCCACTTTATCATAAAATAGCTCACCGCCTAGCGGCACATCAGCAACCAATCTATCAGGCTGTTCGTTACTCCACACACGCGGAGAAAGGAGCAGCTTGATTCTCTTGAACGGACAATCCACAATATGCTCCTGATCTGTATCTAATCAAACGACGCCAGCCACTCTGGGCAGAAAATGCCAGTAACTATTTTCTGAAGCATGCTCTGATAGTCCGTTATAATTACAAGATATCGAGCTGTGCTGTCTTGAAGCTAGTGGAAAGCTGCCGTTAGCACTTCCACCTCCATTATCATACTGGGAATTGTGAGTTTATACTCGAAGCTATCTGTTTTCCAATTGTCCATTCACCTTACCTCGTCAACGCTTTTTAACCTCTCACTACAAACCCATCTGTGTATATAATGATGTCACTTGAGGGTGGATTTTTAATCGATCAACAGTTGTACGGCTATCAATTCCCGATATTCCAGGTCCAAAGTAGCTACAACTCTGTGTAGGGCTGTTTTGCTGGGCGACACCGTGACCCATTCCTCACCCTGCGTTTCTTGTTAGCAACAAAACACTTCTCTAACAGTCCTCTGCCTGTACCAACCACATTTTTACCTGTTACACCTTATACTTTTCATATACGGACAGCAATACAATTAAGTGCTGCATGCACACGATTGAGGTGTCTTGTGAACATCCCCAAATCGCACATGGCTTCATTTTGCCTGCTTTCCAGCTTCCTAATTTGAGTGTGAGATAACGTGAGCAGTGCCAACCCATTACTTCATCTCTGAAATAATCCGTTGCTGGCAGTGTGTACAACTCTTTTCTTTGGTTCCATGTCCGCCATGACACACCTCCAACACATTGTCCTTTCCTGATCTTTAACACTACCTTTTCAACATGGTACTTGGAAGACAGGCTTAAGTCAAACGTTACTCCTTAATTCTCTCTCTCTCTCTCTCTTCTCTCTCTCTCTCTCTCTCTCTCTCTCTCTCTCTCTCTCTCTCTCTCTCTCTCTCTCTCTCTCTCTCTCGGTTGTGATTACCATTGCTAAAACTAGCTAATTGGGCTGCTAACTCATTGTCCATCAATGTCATTTGCAATGCTGCTTCTTGTTGCTTGGTAACTGCGTGCGCCGCCAATTCCTTGTCTTTCAATGTCATTCCTTGTTTTAAAGAGCTTCTGTGGCTAACTCTTTGTCTATAGCTTGTCTATAGCTTCAATTTTGTTTACCTTACTTTGAGCTTCTAATTCGAGCTTCCTCAACCCTCTCTCGTCAGCTCCGTCTTGTCTCTTGTGCTAATCGGCATACTTCTTGTCCGTCCATTCAAGCACTTTCTCCCCAATCAAACCATGTTGTCTGGCCATCTCGATGAAATAGGCAAGACTAGACATCTAGCAAAAGTGCAGCATATACAGCAAGTCAGTAAAACCTTTCCATGAAAAAAAAAAAATAATAATAATAAATAAATCACAAGTAGCAACAAACCAACTGTTTACCCACGAAAGAAAAAAGATAAAACTTACACGTGGCAACTACGGAATCTAGAGACCAAAATTATAGCAGTAATAAAAAAAAATATTCAATATTTCAACAAAGCAGTGAGGAATAAAAAAAAAAAAAAAAAAAGAACATTACTTTTGAAACAGTTGGATTGTTCTATGTCAGAATAGGAAATGGATCCCCGAAACTTATACGTTGCAATTTCTAGAATGTAGTTGGATGAAATGTGTACTAAAAAAAAAAAAAAAACTATATTTATTACACAATTAAACTTCACTGATGTAGACAAAATTCACAGACGAAAACACCTATGAAAAATGAATTTAGCTATGAGTATGATGCCAAATACACAAACGATAACGTACTGTTCAGTAAGCACATATATGTAAGAAAGCACAACGATTAAACAATGACTCATTACCAACAAGTCGCTACTAGCATATACTTTGACTGTAGACCCAGATAGATGCACAACGAGTTGCAGACGAGACTAGAATCAAAATATACCTGACACGCACTCGTGTGTTTCCCTATAATTTTACACAAATAAAGGAGAACAAACGTATAGCCCAAACCAACCTCCCACGATAACAATGTAATGATGACTAGGAAAGACGAGAAATAAAAAGACAATGAAAGGTGCCCATGTCCCAGTACAACTTTGTGGAACCCTTGAGGACTAGAGAACAGATCAGACAATACACTAAAATCAACACAAAACTTATCTTCACTCCAGTCCTTGATTGTTGGCTGCCCTCGGAAATAAGGATGATGATGTCGATGATGGCCGAGAACCAAAACCAAGATGCCGATGTGATCGTTGCTGGAGCTATGTAGTTCAGGCCTTGTGCGAGACTCATATAAAAACACAGGCGTATTCGAATGCATCACTGTGTGACATTTTCAAAGTAATCGTTGAAGACCTTTGGGCGTAGCTTCATGCAGAGGTCTGAAGTCAACACTCAAAGGTCGCCCACCAGCGAAACTAAAAACGCGCCAGTCAAATAAAACTGTGAAAATTTGAAAGCAATCGGCGAGGAACTTTCGGAGATTAGCTATTACAATCAACAGAAATTTACATTTTTTTAAAATATAGATAGAAGATAGATTAGGGAAATCAAATCCCCCTCCCTTCTCTCTCTCTCTCTCTCTCTCTCACTCTCTCTCTCTCTCTCTCTCTCTCTCTCTCTCTGTGTGTGTGTGTGTCTCTCTCTCTCTTTCAGAATCTATAATTTGCGAATGGGGTAGCCAAGATTGGCAGGGCATGGGTAAGTGTAAGTTGAATGCGACAGTAATGGATAGAACGACTTGTGTAAGCTGGTTGAGGCTCTATGCTTCAATAGGTAAAGAGCGAATGAACCAAGTGCTTCCTTACAAGCTTATCGAAGAAGTCGACTACTTAGCAGTTTGCAGATTTGAATGTGTTGGATCAAAAGGTAAAAATATCACAACCTCGCTGTCAACCACAACATAACGTACAGCCGCCCTTTTTAAATGCGAACGCGGAAGAAAATATTGTCCTCCGCATCTCAACAAAAGTTACAGCCATGAAAAGGAATTTGTTATTGCCATAATTAACTATTCCCATAAGATATTTATAACATAATGCTATCGATTTTTTCTGGGTCACGAAAGCTCTCTGATTCTGAGTTCTACTTCTGTAATGGAATTTTTGGGGAATTTTCTTTTAGGGACATTCCCTAAATGCATCTGCATACGCTAAAGAAGGAAATCAAGATATGGAGATTTCTGCGAGTAGAAAAAAATAGCTATTTTTTTTTTTTTAAACAGAAATTATGGGCTACACTTTTCCTTCAGCTAGAATTGTGAATATCTGCAAATAAAACTCTTTTACATGGAAATTTCTGTAACCTTGGATAGAAAACCCTGAGCTGCGCATCATCATCATCATCATCATCATCATCATCATCATCATCATCATCATCAGTTCTCGTTATGCCTAATGGCACATGAGGCTTCAGCGAGGACTTTCTATGCTTTCCTGTCCTGTGCAATTTTCAGTGCAGTTTTCCATGTCAAAGATGCCGCACTCAGGTCACTTTCCATCGTTCGTCTCAATGTTGTTTTTGTGCGCCCCTTTTTTCTTTGATCGGTTTTTGCCGTTTTAAACATGGTTCTTACATTCCAGAAGCCAATTCTTAATTTGGTTTTGACATCCAGCAGACTTGTTTTCCTATCATGGGCTTCTTTTCGGCTTTCACCCATGTTGTTCATGCTGACAGAGGGACTCTGTCCCAAGACCGCCGGACGTTTAGAGCACTTATTTCCTTATGAAGTTTCAGTAACGTTGTAGATTTTTTACAGAGCAGAGCTGTCAACACTGCGCCCAACCCCCGAGCCTGGAGAACCAGGAGGCCATCTTTAGTCTTGCCCCTCACCAATGACCTGTCCGACTTGGGTGACCCTGTTATGAACATACGTTCTCGCTGGCATAGCTAACTAGATAACTGAGGCTCTCAAGCTCCCCCACCACTACAAGGATAATGGGCCTCTGGGGGGAGTAAGCTGCACATACATAATACTTGTTGCACCCAGTTTACGGACAGTAACTGGCACTAATATAATTACGAGATTGGAACGTATTGCCTCAAAAGGTAATGAGATAAAGTTTGATGCCCAACCTGTTAGACAATGGACTCTCGGGACTTAGGCTCGAGCATTGGATGTTAAGGAAAGGTTTGCTAAAATGTTAGGCTATGTACATTTGTGGAAGGTTTGCTTCTTCTTCTGCCGCTACTACTACTACTGCTGCTGCTGCTACTACTACTACCACTCACCACACCACACCACCACCACCACCAACAAAACCACTACCACTGCTATTGCTGCTGCTGCCGCTGGTGGTGATACTACTACTGATACAGTAACAGCTACTACTATTGCCGCTACCACTACTACTACTACTACTACTACTACTACTACTACTACTACTACTACTACTACTACTACTACTACTACTACTACTACTACTACTACTACTACTACTACTACTACTACTACTACTACTACTACTACTGCTGCTGCTGCTGCTGCTGGTGCTGTTGCTACTACTACTACTACTACTACTACTACTACTATTACTGCTGTTGCTGCTACTACTGCTGCTGATGCTCCTTATGCTGCTGCTACTACCACCATCACCATAACTACTTCTTCAACCACAACTATCATTATCATCACCACCACTACAATTACTACTACAATTACTACTACAATAGCTGCTGCTGCTACTACTGCTGATGCTGCTACTGCTGCTAATTACTATACCTACTACTATTATTACTATCATCACCCACCACCACTGCTGCTGCTGCTACTACTACTACCACTACTGCTGTTGCTGCTGATGCTGCTACTATTACTGTTGTTGTTGTTGCTATTAGTCATGTCAGTTTTTTTAAAACTTAATGCTCGGGGGCCTTTTATATTGGTGACCCTAGCACGGCTGTGTTTCAATGTAATGTTCAGTAGCCCAATCCCCTTGTGGTTTCAGGGTGGGGAGAGGGAAGGGGTGGAACAAGACCTGTATTTCCAGTTATTGGCGCCTATGAAATCGGAGTGTATCTGTCTAGGCGCTGGAACTTAGGGATGCAGGTCGTTAGTGGTCTCCCCGTCCTCCTCTCTTCTGTGAGGACAACAAAAGCCCCCCCCTATTATTTTATTTATTTGCCGATTGGCACATTACTACTAGTCTCCTCCCATCCCCATTGCACCCCACCCCCTCCCCCCGTTTCTGACTATCAGATTGCTAGCCAGGGGTAATTCCCTGCAAATTTGGAAATTTTGTGGGATAGTTAGCATTCTACAAAGAAGCTAAATCTCTTAAGGTTTCATGTTGCTTTATTTTTATCGTCTTATTCAAGGCCCATGGTTGATAAGCATACATTATTCTGTGAGGCCGGAGAGCTGGCGAGAGACTAAGTTTTTTCAGGCAGATCGCTATGAGAGCGACGTTCTGCAAAGAACCTGCTACATTAATTAGTATTATTAATCACTAAGGAACTAAACAGTTTTTAGAACAGGAGAATATATAGGACTTTAATTTGTATTAGATATAACCAGCTTATTCCTAATCTTTAAAAAACAGAAATGGCAGTTTCTTGTTTAATACAATGCAGACCGGACGACCGAGGCATACTAAGGAAATGAGCCGTATGGTCACCCTAATTTTGGGAAATATGAAAATTCCGGCATAAACTATTTGATAGGTAAAGACCATCGGAGCAAAAAGAAACAACCACGTGACTGTACAAGAGTGCTGCCGTATTTGCATTGTTGTTGATTTTGTACGTGAATGTCCGTGGGCATTTTGTTGTGTGCACTATGCACGTGTGTCCACTTTTGCTGTATGTGTAGGCATTTTCTGCTGTGTTTGTGTGCATTTTTTCATGCGAATGTACATTTCCTTTGTTAACAAAAGCAGAAGGAAACAACCACGTGACCGTACAAGGAGCATTCAAACCCATGGTTCCATATCGATTCTCCCCCGCACACGCCAGATTGCCATAGCGACGGTTGACGGAGTTTGGCCATATTTAGAAGAACATCGATTGGTAAAGTTAGAAGGGGCATCCCAGCAAATCCAGGTTCTGCGCGCGTCCTATTTTTTTCTTCATTGACAGAAGTACCCTGCCCCGTCTTCTCCTTTCCAGTTTCTACATCTCTCGCCCCATATCTTAGATCTTCTCCCTCCTGGGTCGTCTCTCGTTGAGTGGATTTTTTATCTGTAAAGGCAATCAAGGAGCAGAGATATAGGCGGTCATGTGATTCTGTCAGACTTTACCAGTTGTCCAATATAATGTTTGGGTTGTTAGCATGCATGCCGTTATAATGTGTGTGTAGGGCATATTGTATTTGTGTATGTGTGGGGGGCATGATGTATTTGTGTGTGTGTGCACATGGTTACTGGGTTTGTGTGTGTGGGGCATATATACCGTGTTTAGGTGTGTGTGTGTGTGTGTGTGACGTGTTGTGTTTGTGTGTGTTTGTGCCTGCATGTTTACTGTGTGTGTGGGCATATATTCCCTGTTTATGAGTGCTTGTGGCCTGTTTTGTGTGTGTGTGTGTGTGTGTGTGTGTGTGTGTGCATAGTTACTGTGTTTGTGTGTGTGCATATGTGCCGTGTTAATGTGTGCGTGTGGCCTGTTGTGTGTGTGTGTACATGTGTGCATAGTTACAGTGTTTGTGTGAGGGCATATGTACGTGTTTATGTGTGCCTGGGGCATGCTGTGTGTGTGTGTGTGTGTGTGTGTGTGCATGTTTAATGTGTATGAGTGTAGGCATATGCGCCGTGTTTATGTGTCCGTGGGGCATGTTGTGTGTATGTGTGCATGCATGTTTACTGTGTTTGTGTGTTTCATGTTTAGTCTGAGTATGCAAAACAAATCTGGCCAAATATTTTAAATATGCTGCATCTTTGCAATTCAAACACAGACATTACCCCCCCCCCCCCCGTCCCCCCTCCCATTTTCCTGTGATTGCTGCGCCAAATTAAGTTTTCACTTTGCAACCACCTGGGACGGAAAGAGTCGTTGATTTCAACAGGTTTAAAGTTTAAAAAAAAAGCTACTTCATTGCAATTTTTACAGGTTTGATCCTATATGGCTCGATCTTTCTTGCACATTGGCTGGTCACCTGTCAAGAATGAGACTTGAGCACAACTTCCGTAGCTCCAGCAACGATTCTCGGGGAGCATATAACTTTCAAACCATTAGGCAAATTCAAACGGCGTAACAAATTAGCCACCTCGTATTCTGTTGTTAGTTTTACTGTATAGTTTCACTTGTTTGTCTGGCTGACTGACTTTCTACCCCACCGCCGGGACATCACATAAGCGATAAACACCCGATCACACAAATTGCCACCAGGTGGATGAGGATCGCCGTGGAGAGGTCCCAGAAACCGCGTTCAGACAATTGGCCATATTTATGGCCTGCCTATATGAAGGCCCCTGGCAAAAGCCAGGGTGGGGCTTCAAAAAACAACAAATTTCATCCTAAAAAGGACGTATGGATTGATGTCCGTCTTGCCTGTCCTCTAAATCTAGTGAGCCGGCCAGACTCTCTGGTTACACTCAGGTGCCTCATTCTCTCCAGGCCATAATAATCGTCTTTCTCTACTGATTCCATTGCTTGTTCCCAAAGGGCTTTGACCACATCCGCCTTGTTTATTTGTGTTGAAATATCATTATAGGGAGACTCAGGTTTGTCATTTGTGGAAGGGAGAGTGTGATAAGTGATGCCAGTCTTTTCTTAGATTATCACTTTAGTCAGAGTAGGTACTCACCACATAGCTACAGTGGTTGCAAATTAAAAAAAAAAAAAAACTCAACTTATGTAATAGTTGTACAAAATTACTAAATATATAGACAATATGGCCCGATTGGTAAAATTAAAATTATTGGAGGATTGGGGGAGGGGATGGTTGGGGGGGGGGGGTGTAAACTATTAAGGGACAATGTGGTCGACATAATGTTGGCCTTCATTTACTTCAAAGGATACTCATAGTAGACATTTTAAGGTATGCCTTATTCTTCTTGTTCTTGTTCTTCTTCTTTTTCACCGGCTGTAAACTCTGATTTAAAGTTCTGGTAGTGTCTGAGCCTAAGCCTTGTTCCAGAACTGTTAGTTCCTCTGATGGAAACTAAAGCTATTTTTGAAAAGGGGCGGAAGAGAAGGGGGTGTGATTCTTTAGACTCAGCAGTTATTTTGAACCCGAGACCTTTTTTTTAAAGACTTGAGGCAAACTTATAACGACTTCCTAACAGTCGTAGTAGATTTTACCCTACTAGGACACAAGAGATAAATACCCGATGACCCAAAGTGCCACCACGTGGATGAGGATCACCCATGGAGAGGTACCAGAAACCGCGTTCAGCCATTTGACCATATATATATATATATGTCCGGGCTATATTGCGGCCCCTGGCAAGAGCCAGGGTGGAGGCTTCCAAATAACGTAAAATTTCATCCCACAAGGAGATGACTAGTTTTAACTTCCTAACAGCATTTCCCGCGTCTTAGATACCGCAACATATTGACCAGTATCTAGCTAGCATCGTACTGTTAGTATGTGGTAGCTCTCAAATATTACAGTTTTTGCATAAGTTGGTTAAGCATGCAGCGAGCGTTCTTGTCGATTTGTTAACACTGGTAATCTTCAAGTGCTCGGCGAGACGAAAACCTAGAAAACACTGAAAACTGAAATATTTTGATCACATGAAACTTCACAAAAGTTTGGAGAGAACAAAAATGGAAGGGATATGCATGAGAAAAGAAGAAGAGAAAGGCCAAAGAGAATATGGGTGCAGGATGTGGCGGATGATCTCCAGATGGGTGTACGGGACGTGGCACATCTTGCATGTGATCGACAAGTTTCTCAGAGGGTTCTTATGAAAGCAAGGTTCTGCAAAGGACATGTCACTGACTTACACTCGAAAGTGTAATTGGTGACTACAACTGTTACATGCAAGCCTCGCCACGGCCGAGTTTGTGAATATAATAAGAAGTAGGAAAATTGATGGATCCTGTAGCTTTTCTGTGACTATGATTAGAGCTACGTTCTGCAATTGAACATATGGCATGACCAACAGTAACAGGTTCTATCCCAATATCTCCTCCCAAACAGACAGTCGAATATTTTAGGGGGGTGGTAGATAGGCTGCATGCAGTCGTAGGACCTAGGCTGCATGCAGTCGTGGGATTTAGGCTGCACTCTCTCGTGTGACGTACGTGAATTGGTGTTAGGCCTAGTTCTAGATGTTTTGGTGTAGTTAAAAGCAGCAGAAAGCCGGGAAACCCGCTCATACCACCCTCGGAAATATTGGACTGTCCTGTGATCTCATCCTGGGGGAAGATATTGTGGAAGCACCAACACATGTTTCCTCTATGTGGGTTCTGGGGTCCCATTGTCGGGAGCACAAGAATAAACCGACTACCTTCACAACAAGCATGTCGTAGTAGTTGATTAATTAGGCGAATCCTTCGAAGTCGTGCTTCTGCCAGCGAGACAAGGGACCAACGGCCTGCATACAATTAGGCCAAATCTGTAAAACGTGTGCACACGTGAAATTTAGGTCCTTGGACAAAGCCATAGTCTAGAAATGGACGAACAGTCGGTACTTTTCGCCGCGGTATGCAATCGGTGAACTCCAACAAACAGATCATTTTATGTAAACTTGTGTTGGAAATATTATTGTTATAGAAAATTATTAAGTTTTGTTTACCATTACCCAATATCTCTTTTAGTTGCCGACAGTCGCCATATTTTTAGGGGGTGGTAGATAGGATGCATGCAGTCGTAGGACCTGTCTGCATGCAGATCGTGGGGATTTAGGCTGGCACTCTCTCGTATATCTTGCGTGATAGTTGGTGTAAGGCCTTTCCCTGTCCTAGAGTTTTGGTGTAGTCGAACCATCCTGACTCGGGAAACCCGTCTTACCACCCTCGGAAATATTTGTTACGATGTAATGAGTTCAGTCAATGACTTTATGTGACTGGAGAAGTTAAGGTACATATTAACAATTTGTTACACTGTAATGAGTTCAGTTAATGACTTTATGTGACTGGAAAAGTTGAGGTACAGATTACAATTTGTTACGATGTAATGAGTTGAGTTAATGTCTTTATGTGACTGGAAAAGTTAAGGTATGTAGTAAAATTTATTAGGCGAATCCTTCGAAGTTAATGACTTCTGTGACTGGAAAAAAGGGACCAACAGCCTGCATACAATTAGGCCAGATCTGTTAAAAAAAAAAAAACACCAAAAACATTTTGAGTTGACTGACTGATTAATTGAACAATTGATTGATTGACTGACTGAGTGATTGATTGACTGAGTGAGTGAGTAGCTTAGTGACTGATTGATGACTGACTGAGTGATTGACTGACTGACCAACTGGTTTACTGTGCGATTGACTGATTGATTAACTGATTGATTGACAGACTGAATGACTGAGTGATTGACTGACTGATTGATCGATTGATTGATTGACTTACAGATTGATTGACTGACTGACTGACTGACATATTGATTGACTGACTGAATGACTGACCGACTGATTGATTGATTGACTTACAGAGTGATTGACTGACTGACTGACAGATTGATTGATTGACTGACTGAATTACTGACTGAATTACTGACTGATTGATTGACTGACTGACCGACTGACTGCTGTTTACCTCATATTTGTTACCTGACAGTTTATCAGCCCTGAGTCCAGATAAGACACCCTGGATGTCAGTCCAACGGGACAAATTCTAGACACCACATTTAGCTTCACAAGAGGTTAATATTATAGCTCAGCAGTCGCAACACTAAGTACTAGCTGGGTATTTGTTTACAGAAACCACAAAGCAAACAGAATAAAGGGAGATCTTAAACATGCGGGGAGCCTAGCCTCGGCGGTAGCGTAGCGGCTAGAGGGTCGCCTGCCAGCCTTAAGGTCTACAGTTCAAACCTGCCTGAACACATTAACAGCAAGTTATATTGCCGACTGACCCAATTACGCTAAGTTTAGGCCGAGAATCGTAATAAGAATCGACGTCTGCTTGCAAGCGAGTTGTGATTCTTGATTCATTTGCAGCTTCCGGTTAATTTTAAGTTTCCGTAACAATTTCTTTTTTAAGGAAAATTTTTTGACTGCGGGCATGCACACATCTCTTAAAGGAAGTATTCACAAATAAACAACCTTCCAATCCAGTCGTGACTGTGATTTCTCAATCATTTCCTGTAATACAAACACGCACAGAAGCAAGTAGTCAGACAACATTTATTTCCCGCGCGCGTTGAAATATCGGAAAGGAGCTAATTCCCACATGACCAGTTCGCATGGGACCTGTCATATTTCGTTGTAATTTTAACAGGAGAAAAATGACACTGTCAATTAAATTAAAATATAAAAATGCCATATGCAAACAGAGCAGTATATTATGGTATATAATAATGGTAAACGTCGTAGGTGGTTTAGTAAGCTGGATTAAGATCGGGCGGTCTTTCATACTTTTATTTAACTCTTTTTATGACATTTTGCGTCTGTTTTACCAAAACCTGGCAGATAGTTTGTGGTTGACATTAGCTTATTGTACAGATTAATATTTATGCAGTAACGGTTTCCAAAACCAATTTTATGAGAAGATTTGAACTCGTTTTGTATTGAAAAAATAAATGAGTTCTCTTCCCCCCCCCCCCCCCACCCCCCTCCCAAAACTCCACGATAATCAGTGGTTTTAATGGTTCCTGTCGTATCTGCAACATAAGCTGCTGAGAGTACTATTATTTCCACTACTACTACTACGATTCCCTATTCTACTACTACTACTACTACTACTACTACTACTACTACTACTACTACTACTACTACTACTACTACTACTACTACTACTACTACTACTACTACTACTACTACTACTACTACTACTACTACTACTACTACTAGTACTTCTACTTCTACTACTACTACTACTTCTACTACTACTACTACTACTACTACTACTACTACTACTACTACTACTACTACTACTACTACTACTACTACTACTATTACTACTCCATTTTTCTTTTTCAAAATATAGTACCTCGCCTATCTTTAAATGCTAAAACTGTTACTATATAATTTGTAAAACTATCTCAGATGCTTTATGATAATAATGTGGCGAACAAAAAAAAAAATCGGTCGCACAAGCACACGGACACAAAAGCAATCTCGGAGAAAATTCTCCTTAGATACAATTATTTGTTGACTCTTTGCACTCACAACGCTGGAAGTTATATTGCTGATTGATTGCAGAGATAACCACCCTTGAAATCTTGATTACAGATTCCAAAGATAATTTGATCCTGCGACATTGTTGACTGATTGCACAAAAAATAATCCTTGATACACTGTTTTTCGTCCGTAGTTTGGGCCACAATCAATGTTGAGCGGGAAAGGGGGAAGAGGTGGGGGTTGGGAGGGCGGGGGGGTGTGGGGGAGGGGGTTGAGAGAATACACTCAACGCCTCTCTTGTAATTTAATTTGATAAAATTGCACATGTTGGAGCGAAAGACAAAAGAAACAAATCGCAGCCTAAATGGAAACACACCATAATGCTGCCAAACGCCCTTCCCAAATGACGAACAACAATGAGGAGGACGAGGAAGAAGAAGAAGAAGAAGAAGAAGAAGAAGAAGAAGAAGAAGAAGAAGAAGAAGAAGAAGAAGAAAAAGAAGAAATGACACAATTCGTCACCTCCGCTGTTAAAACTAAGACCTTTGTTTTGACTCTTGCATACTAATTACAATTTTTAATACCCCCCCCCCCCCCCCCCTCCCCAAAATCCAACTAAGAACTATATCATTATCACATACATTGTTTCCATAAATGCTGACCATATCTTTTGTCTGACATACTTTGTATGGATCTTCTTAGATTATCTCTCTGTACACATTACTTCTTCATCTAATCGCTAAGCCATTTCTAGTCTCCTTCATGAACGAAATCTTAGAATCGAGTTTTTCTTGGTTTATCTCTTATCCAACTGAACAGAACGCGTCTCCGTTAAACTAGTATGTGGCCGTGTTGAACGCTCCTGTGAGGAACCTATCTACCTAAAGCAGAGCTACCAGAAGAGGTCGCGGATGGCGTGGCCTAGAGAGGTCAGACAAGATCAATATTTCTCAATGGGCCCGAAGCCAGACCCAGCCTTTTCGGCGTCGCCTGGTGTTGGAAGAAGTAGAGATATTAGACCACTAGTGGGTAGGTAGTATGGGGTGAATGTGTTAGTGGCTGGGAAAGTCGATTGTTGGGACTTCAGCTGAGTTATGTGAGCACTTGAGGGTAATATGGGGTAATTATGTGGGTGTATGGGGGAGTCGGTTGTTAGGACTTCAGCTGAGACATTTTTCAGCACTTGAGGGTAATATGGGGCGATTATGTGAGTGGTTGGGAGAGTCGGTTGTTGGTGTTTCAGCTGAGATATATGGAGCACTTGAGGGTAATATAGAGTGATTTTTTGAGTAGCTGAGAGAGTCAGTTGTTAGGGCTTCAGTTGAGATATGTGGAGCACTTGAGGGTAATATGAGGTATTATGTGATTGTTTGGGAGAGTCGGTTGTTAGGGCTTCAGCTGAGATATGTGGAGCACTTGAGGGTAATATAGAGTGATTTTTTGAGTAGCTGAGAGAGTCAGTTGTTAGGGCTTCAGCTGAGATATGTGGAGCACTTGAGGGTAATATGGGGCGATTATGTGAGTGGTTGGGAGAGTCGGTTGTTGGGATTTTAGTTGAGATATGTGGAGCACTTGAGGGTAATATAGAGTGATTATGTGATAAGTTGGGAGAGTCGGTTGTTGGAACTTCAGCTAAGTTATGTGAGGTCTCAATGAAATGACTAAATAATTTCTTTATCCATCAGAACATTTCAGAACATTGCGTTTATCAATTGACATTTCCACAAAATTCAAAAGTTTAACGATACAAGAATGTTTTGAACCAAACAACTGACGTATGAAACTTTACAAGACAATCTTAAGTTCCACCCATCATGTGGAAAAACTACATTCATCGGATTTTAATGGCTTATTGTTGACCGACCACCCATTAGCTGTTGAATATATTGATGTGAGATATGATAATTATAAGAATTTGTGTTGTATTCTGACGGATATTTAAAATAGTGGATTACTATTGTTTCTTCCATCGATTGCCAGCATGGAAATACCAACATGGATTAATGCTCTCGCAGTCACGATAGGTATGAAGCCGTTTTGTGGTAACTTTTATTCTTTTGTTGTTGTTGTTGTCTTCTTCATCTTCTTTCTCTACTCCTGGAATGCCTCGCGGCGTCATTAGAGGAAGAGATCTCTAGAATGGGCCCTTCTGTTCGCTTCGTATATATAACTTTTCAGTCTCTCTGATATTGCTGCGGTCCATATTCTGCATGGTCAACCTTGTGTCTGTTACCGTTGTATCTGTATAACATTGCTCTCTGCGGTGCCTTGTCTGCTGCCAATCTTGTTAGATGACCAAACAGTTTGATTTGTTGTCTACCTTTAAAGGTAAGTATTGGGTCTGTGCCGACTCTCCTCTTGATATCGTCGTTCCTAAGTCGATCATTCCTCGTTACGCCCAGCATAGAAAGTAAACATTTCACTTCTGTCGTGACTATTTTCCTTCTGTCTTTTGAAGACAGTGTCCATGTTTGACATTGATATCAGAGCGTTGGTAAAAATGCTGTGTAAAACACTGTTCTTTTAGTGTTCATATTCACATGTTTGCAGTTCAAAATTGGTGCCTTTTGGCCTAAAACTTGATTGCATCTTTGTTGGATTTCTTTATTCACTTTTTTTTTTTTGTCTTCTAAAGAAATGATCCACAGAAATATTAAATCCCATTGAGACAATTGTTATTCTATTTGGTAGTGTTGTGATAACGCTTAAACTATTTGTTGTTGTTGTGATAACTTTTATTCAACTTATTCTAGTTTTTTTTAATTGTTGCATATACTAATATTCTTTTGCCTGTTAAAAAAAATCTGTTTTATAACAGCCTCTTACCTAGTTTATCTCAAAAACATGCCTTTAATTTCGCAGGTCGCTTATTGGCCAAGTGGTCAAGCCGTTTTCCTCGCCGTCTGATGTTCGCGGGTTCGGTTTTATGGGTGTGACACTTAGTTAAGGAGTGCAGGTTTTAAGATGATCGCCCCAGGGATAGCCGCATGAGCTGTGGGAAAAGTACTTTTTTTGCGACGCTTGCAACACGCGTCTAGTTGTTCTGCACAGAGAGAGAGAGAGAGAGAGAGAGAGAGAGAGAGAGAGAGAGAGAGAGAGAGAGAGAGAGAGGATAGAGAGTACGAGAGAGGGAGAGAGAGAGGGGGAGAGAGAGAGAGAGAGAGACATACAGACAAACAGTGAGAGAGAGAGAGAGAGAGAGAGAGAGTGTGTGTGTGTGTGTTCTTGAATAATGTCTAGTGCCTTCAATTCGAATATTCTGTCTTTAACTAACTTTAATTGTCACACTGTGTGTGTGTGTGTGTGTGTGTGTGTGTGTGTGTGTGTGTGTGTGTGTGTAAAACACGTGTTCTCACATTTGGAGGAAGTCATTATAATGCACTGTTCTACGTCTTTCTTGCTTTCTATCTTTCTTTCTTGCTTTCTATCTTTCTATCTTTCTTTCTTTCTTTCTTTCTTTCTTTCTTTCTTTCTTTCTTTCTTTCTTTCTTTCTTTCTTTCTTTCTTTCTTTTCTTTCTTTCTTTCTTTCGTTTCTTTCTTTCTTTCTTTCTATCTTTCCTTCTTTCTTTCTTTTCTTTCTTTCTTTCTTTCTTTATTTCTTTCTTTCTTTCTTTCTTATCTTTCTTCTTTTCTTCTTTCTTTCTTTCTTTTCTTTCTTTCTTTTTTCTTTCTTTCTTTCTTTCTTTCTTTTTCTTTCTTTACTTTCTTTTCTTTGCTTTCTTCTTTCTTTCTTTCTTTCTTTCTTCTTTCTTCTTTCTTTCTTTTCTTTCCTTCTTTTCTTTTTTTCTTTTGCTTTTTTTCTTTCTTTCCCTTTCTTTCTTTTCTTTCTTTCTTTCTTCTTTCTTTCTTTTCTTTCTTTCTTTCTTTTCTCTTTCTTCTTTTCTTTCTTTCTTTCTTTCTTTCTTTCTTTCTTTTCTTTCTTTCTTTCTTTCTTTCTTTCTTTCTTTTCATAAATCAGACGACCCTCTCTCCCCCCTCTCTCTCTTGGTTTGCAGGCTTTCTGTGGCCTCATAATCAGACGAACCCCCCTCCCCCCTCTCTCTCTTGGTTTGCAGGATTTCTGTGGCCTTCATAATCAGACGACCCCCCTCCCCCCCTCTCTCTCTTGGTTTGCAGGCTTTCTGTGGCCTCATAATCAGACGGACCCCCTCCCCCTCTCTCTCTCTTGGTTTGCAGGCTTTCTGTGGCCCTCATAATCAGACGACTCTCTCTCTCTTGGTTTGTAGGCTTTCTGTGGCCTCATAATCAGACGACCCCCTCCCCCCCCTCCTCTCTCTTGGTTTGCAGGCTTCTGTGGCTCATAATCAGACGACCCCCCCTCCCCCCTCTCTCTCTTGGTTTGCAGGAGGCTTTCTGTGGCCTCATAATCAGACGACCCCCTCTCCCCCCGCTCTCTCTGGTTTGCAGGCCTTCTGTGGCCTCATAATCAGACGACCCCCTCTCCCCCCTCTCTCTCTTGGTTTGCAGGCTTTCTGTGGCCTCATAATCAGACGACCCCCCTCCCCCCTCTCTCTCTTGGTTTGCAGGATTTCTGTGGCCTCATAATCAGACGACCCCCCTCCCCCCTCTCTCTCTTGGTTTGCAGGCTTTCTGTGGCCTCATAATCAGACGACCCCCCTCCCTCTCTCTCTCTGGTTTGCAGGCTTTCTGTGGCCTCATAATCAGACGACCCCCTCCCCCTCTCTCTCTCTTGGTTTGCAGGCTTTCTGTGGCCTCATAATCAGACGACCCCCTCCCCCCTCTCTCTCTCTTGTTTGCAGGTTTTCTGTGGCTCATAATCCAGACGACCCCCCCTCCCCCCCCCTCTCTCTCTGGTTTGGCAGGCTTTCTGTGGCCTCATAATCAGACGACCCCCCTCCCCCCCTCTCTCTCTTGGTTTGCAGGCTTTCTGTGGCCTCATAATCAGACGACCCCCCTCCCCCCCCTCTCTCTCTTGGTTGGCAGGCTTTCTGTGGCCTCATAATCAGACGACCCCCCTCCCCCCTCTCTCTCATCTTGGTTTGCAGGCTTTCTGTGGCCTCTAATCAGACGACCCCCCTCCCCCCTCTCTCTCTTGGTTTGCGGCTTTCTGTGGCTCATAATCAGACGACCCCCCTCCCCCCTCTCTCTCTTGGTTGGCAGGCTTTCTGTGGCCTCATAATCAGACGACCCCCCTCCCCCCTCTCTCTCTCTTGGTTTGCAGGCTTTCTGTGGCCTCATAATCAGACGACCCCCCTCCCCCCCTCTCTCTTGGTTTGCAGGCTTTCTGTGGCCTCATAAAACGCCTTGGGACCTATTTATGTCTTGGCGCATCATTTTCTACAAAGCAAGCCAATAATAACCCTCAGCATTCATTTACAGGGAAGAAAAACGGATCCCCTGGGAAAAGAACCAGCATAATAAAGATAACGTGATATGCAATGCATTACGTTGCTAAATTACATATTGTCAATACCATGATATGTCGGTAATGAGCGAAGTCCAGGTCAAAAAATCACTATAAATATATCATGCCAAGTAATTTTGCTGAGGGGAAAGGTTCAAGAAATTGACCGAATATTGACTTTGTTCTTGGGCAGAAAATTATTGGTAATTTCAGTGATCAGGCATGGTAATTCGCATATGTATGCTTCAAGGGCGTCTGTGGTTTAGGCGTTGCGAACGCGCTTCATAATGTTGGGGTGCCGGGTTTGATCCCAGCTGCAGGCCTTGCACCTTGCGTTGGTTTCGACAGTGGTATCGATAAGCCGCCCGTCCAGAAAGCAATGACAAACTACTTAATGTAATTTTGCCTAGAAAAACCACAACAGCTCAAAAACGTTGGGGTTGGTTTTGCAACGTGCTGTAAGGGATCCACATTAAACCTAATTTTTGCGTTAACAAATATAAATCACACTGGAAAGGGTTATCACGTGATATTTTCCTCATCGTCGCTTCCCTGTTGAAAGTATGCATGTGCAGCTAGGAGAAGTAACGTAAGTATGTAGCCTTGAAGCGCATCGGGCATATGGGGAAGAAATCCCATATTTTTACATACCACTAGTCACTAGGTGGTGATGTGGTCAGCATTATGCCGGCCGTCTTAACTTTCCCAGAATAAATATCCTGGTACGCATTTTAGGCTAGGTCGACCTGCGACGCCTCTATACCATAGTAAAAGTCCACGCAGCCAGCAGTGGGTTTCGATCGCGGTCACCAGGACCACTACCAAGGATATCCTGCAGTGTTTGTGCGATCAAAGGAGAAAGACTTTAAATACTGTCCTGATTAGTGACAAAATCGTCTACCGGCTACCGGCGAGCCATGACACAGCAGACAGCATAAAAATTGAAAGCTATAGTTGTCACTGAGAATCGAACGTGTCAACCCCCCCCCCCCTTTTTTTTTAAAATCCCTTTTTCATAGACCTCAAGGGCTTCCCAGCGATTTGTTTAATTATGGCTCTACTTTAGCTCTTTATTTAATCCCGTCATCTCCTTGAGAGATGCAATTTTTCTCTGTTTTGAAGCCTCACCCTGGCTTTTTCCAGGGGCCGAAATATAGCTCGACCATAAATATGGTCTAATGGCTGAACGTGGTTTCTGGGACCTCTCCACGATGATCCTCATCCACATGGTGGCACTATGTGTCGTCGGGTGTTTACCGCTTGTGTGATATCCTGGTGGGGTAAAAATCTACTCTACTACTACTACTAGCTCTTTATCAGAGTTAAGGTTGACAGAGGGAAAAAAAAGTTAATTAGAACTTCACAGAAATAACAATATCAAAGGATAATCGATAATGATTAAACGCGCCCGTTTTTTGAGGCATGTGTTTAGTGGATTATATTAGAAGCAAATCGTAATCCAATACGGATGATATATTCAGTTCCAAACTGTTCGTCACACTTAGTATTATCCATCATCATCAACCAGCAAGTCCTTTACGGAACATCGCTCTCATGACAGCACATCTGGAAGTCTTTGTCTATGTTTCTAGTCAATTCTCCAACCCTGTGTGCTCACATAGCAAGTTTGAAGTTTGAACAGCGGATCAACATCACGGCTCACTGGTGTAACCCATAAGTGCTCCGTTCTCCTTCTAACCCAAGTCTGAGTCCGAAGAAGCTCAAGCAGTGCACAGGCTCTGTAGCACCTGCGAGGATCCTGAAATACTTTGGGTAGATTTTTAAATTTTAAATTTTGCCCGGACAGCGCCGTTAGGCTACTTTTTTCGATCTCCAACTGCCAATATATTTTTTACGTGTACAACAATGCACACGGGCGTCCGATCTCACTACCCAGAGACCAGGGGAAATGCTTACATAGCAAATGCACCTTCAACGTCTTGTATCCACATTAGCGTAGGTCTGCCTCTGCATCGTTTTCCATACATTGTACCCTCTATCTTCGTTCTGTCCAGGCCATAACTTTGAACACAACTATTGCCAGAAAACCTCACCTGTCTGGACCTTAGTATTAGCAAGTTGGAGCAGTGCAGTACCTGTGTAGCCTTCCTTTCGGTGACACGGGATCCCATGGGAGCAGGCAGTGGAGTGACCTTGATAGAAGCCTACAGATAGTTTGTTGGTCATGGCTCAGCGACGGTAAGTAGAGCGATAACTACGGGACCTTAGTATTAGCAAGTTGGAGCAGTGCAGTACCTGTTTAGCCTTCCTTTCAGGGACACAGGATCCAATAGAATCAGACAGAGGAGTGACGTACAGGTAGTCTGTTGGTCATGGCTCCGCGACGGTAAGTAGGGCGATAGCTACGGGAGCACTCGTACTGGACTATGGAGATATTCTGAGGACCACTGATAAAGGAATGTTGACAGAAGGCACGAGATTATAGGAAATAACATGCGTAAGAATGTGTTAACGAGGAATTAGGAGTGGATCCGGTAATGAGGGATGTATGAGAGGAGAAGAACGGCGTGTGTATAATCAGTGTTCTACGGGAACAGTTAGGACATTTGTTGCGGGAGAAGAAGCATCTATGGGTATGCTTGGTGTGCTATGATGTAGATTCTTTGATCAGTAATCAGTAAACAGAGGGTCACACTATAGCGACAATGGCTACGGCCACCCGATAAGAATGGTCACTGTGAGAAGGAACACATCAGGATGCCAAGAATAATCAGGATTTCACAACCAGCATGTTATCAGAAGGAATTAACTTTAGAACTTGGGCAACTGCTGGCAAGAGTGATGGAAATAGAGCAAGATGAAGGCAAAGAAATAAATCCTTGCATGGCTTTGTCACGTGAATAGGACGAGATAAGAACATTGACCTGATTCGTGATTCTAGTCATCTGTGAAACATGACAGCCTACACTTATCAGCATGGTACATGTATAATGATGACTATTTCTACGCCCTTAGGGTTTTCCCAACTGCTTACTTGTTAGGTGCAATAACATCAAACACCTCACGTTCCTACCACTGGCTAAACCAAGCGAGTGCCAAGCCCATGTTGCTGCACAGCACAGGGAAACACGACAAGTGGGAGAGACAGCAGATTGACCAATCTGTGCCTCTGGGGAAATCAACATCATCGGACTGCTCCAATTCACTCAACACCGCCCACCGCAAACACTCTTGATCTTCACCCCATGTCTCATGCCTCGTGATTTCTCATATCTGGTGTTTTTATTAAAGATTGTGAACATATTTATAGTCTTACTTTTCTGAAGATTTTTCCAGATAATAGTTTCTAAAGATTTGTCCAGACAATAGTTTATGCAGATTTGTCCAGATAATAATTTTCTGTAGGTTTGTCCAGATAATAGTTTTCTGTAGATTTTTCAGATTAATAGTTTCTGAAGACTTTTCCAGATAATAGTTTTCTGTAGATTTTTCAGGATAATAGTTTCTATAGATTTTTCAAGAAAATAGTTTTAGATAGTTTTTTTTTTCAAGATCTTGTATCCACATTAGCTTAGGTCTGCCTCTACATCGTTTTTCATACACTGTACCCTCTATCTTCGTTCTTCGTTGACACAACTATTGCCAGAATACCTCACCTGTTTTCTGTATATTTTTCACGATAATAGTAGATTTTTTCAGACAATAGTTTTCTGTAGATTTTTCAAGATAACAGTTTTCTGTAGATTTTTCAAGATAACAGTGTTTGTGTAGATATTGACTTCCCAGCACTTTACCTGCTACCCATTTGAGACTGGGTCGACCCGGAAGCTAAGGCCCTTTTTGAAGTAAATGCCGGCTCCTCAGGTGAGCACCCAGCGGTAAGGCCACGCCAGATCACATTATGTGTGTCTATATAAATAAATAAACAAGTCACCTGTATGTGGTGTTTATATATATATATATATATATATATATATATATATATATATATATATATATATATATATATATATATATATATATATATATATATATATATATATATATATATACTAGCTGTACCCGACCCACGCGTTGCTGTGGCATAGTTTGGCTAAACAGAAAAGAAAGAAAATAGAAATCGCACGTGTATAATATGGTTACTGTCGCAATCATTGTCTGCACACATACAGAGATAGTCTTCGATGCCCCCCCCCCCCCCCCCCACTTCCCAAATCCACCTACTACTCGCTCCATCATCAAAGGCTTTTGGAAAAGAAAGACAATAGAAGTCGCACGTCTCTAATATAGGTAATGTCGCAATCATTCTCTGCACAGATATAGAGATAGTCTGGTTTGCCACTTTAGAACACGCAACATATAATTGCCTCGTTATATTAGTGGTCGTTTAAATGGTATTATTAGCACAGTTAAAAAAAAAGGTTATTTGGTTATCACATGCTAAAGCTGTTTGTATTTTTTTTAAAGAGACGGAAGTAAAGCTTACTACTGTACTTGTAAATAACCAAGTAAGTCGTTGAAAAAAAAAAATGAGAATAGCGGATGTAGCGTTAGTAAAATATAAACAAATTAAGAAACAAAAACTTTAAAATCATGCATTAAGCTCTTTAAGTTAACAATTTCTGTCATCACCCCCTCCCCTCCCCCATCCACCGAATGCTGCTCTCTCTCTCTCTCATCGAAGGATTTTTGTAACTGACGTTGATACCCCTGTCCATCCGGACTAAAATAGGGAGCAGAAATTGTACTGAGTAGTAAATGCGGCTAGTGTTATATTTACCACACTATCCTTCAAGTACCAGTACAACTACTACCACCACTGCTACCATAATAACTAAAATATTGTCACTGCTATCTGTTTTACCATCGGAGTAGACAGAGAGTCGTGGGCCAGAGGTTGGGCGCCGCAAGGCTAGTGCTATCGCCACGGACTGGTCAGGTTAGGATGTGTAATTTCGCTTCCCGACAGAAAAATTCCATCACCTTACCGTCGGTCTCCGGCATGACAGCACTACGGTGTAACCGCCCTCTTAGTTACCAGTTTATGCTACCCCCGCCCCCTCCCCCATTCACCGACTACTCTTTCCTTTATCGAAGTAGTTTGGAGAAAAAAAAACCAAGTGAAATGTAACGAAAACAGGAAAAATACACCATAATTACGAAATGAACGCTATGATAAAGAAAACAGCCCAATTCCAACGCAGTGTCAGAAGAAATAATTAAATCGAAATGAAAATAAATGGAAATCTATGAAAATTCAGCGTAATCATGCAATCGAAAAGTTTGAAATGAAATCATAAGTATGCGAAATTTTCAAATTTAATTATCAACTGGTTTACCCACATAACTGTATTTTTTTTATGGCCACATGGCTAGTGCTATCGCCACCACAGAGCAGTTCTATGTTTTAGTTTGCCCTCGGGTTTAAAAAAAAAAAAACCTCCCGTATTGGGGATTCGAACCCTAGTCTCCCGCACGGTAACCCATTCGGCCGGCCAACCACAGCTTCTGAACAACGAAACGAGAGCAAAACTACGCAAGATGTGTGTCCCGATTATAACACAACTCAAAACCGCAGGCAATTGTTTTCTTATTACCACATTTCCCAGATATATACTTTAAGTATTATTGAAACGGGACAATAATAGAAATCGTACGTGTCTAACACGTTAAATGTCGCAATAATTGTCTGCGCAGACATAGATCGCCCCCCCCCCCTTCTCTTCCCCTTTCTCAAATCCACCGACTACTCTCTTACTCATCGAAGGTTGTTTGAAAAGAAAGAAAATAGAAATCGTGTCTAATATGGTTAACGTCGCAATCAGCGATATAGAGATAGTCTGGTTTGCTGTACCACGACGGCGAATGGTGGAAGTCGTTCGCGCATGCGCATGCACATTTACTAACGTGGCTATAATTAAATGTCACTAAAAATGGAAATATTAGTTTCGAAGATTTTTCCCAAAAATTTGGTCACCTATCTCTAACAATGACAGGTAGAATTTCAAACCATGATAGGTAAACATCCGGTATCAAAACAAACATATCCTGAAAAATTTCAGCTAAATCGGTTAAGTAGTTTCAGAGTCTATAGCTCATAAACAAACACACAAACATTGATATATATATATATATATATATATATATATATATATATATATATATATATATATATATATATATATATAGACACACACACACACACACACAAACTCAAACAGACACACACTGAAACACACATACATACACACTCAAACACACACAGACACACACACTCAAACACACACACACACTCAAACACACACACACACTCAAACACGCACACGCACACGAACACACTTAAACACACAAACACAAAGCTTTGTTTCTAGAAAGAAAAAAAAACGGTGACGGTACTCCCATCAGTTTCAACAAAAAAAAGGGTGCTAGTACTCACGACAAAGTGCCATTTACGGTAACACTGGAGAGAAAGGGAAAAAGGAGGAAGGGATGTGGGGGGAGACATGCATAAACAGATGTCAATTCTTAAAATATCCTTACAACACACACACACACACACACACACATACACACGTATATATACATATGTACAAAACTTCTGAATACTATACCCTCATAGCCTCAAATATGTACCCTTGTGGTTACACTTAGAGCCGTATACAGACAGACCTATCTGTATAAGGTAGCCGCATAACCACAAACATACATGACTATATGCAAATCTAAATGTAAGGTAGGTGTACATGTGGAAACGCGTGCTAGTGCTCGCATCTAAACTATGTTTGACGCTGCTCATCGACCATTCGTGCTTCTTGTGTGGCTAGTAACGATTTCCCGGTCGATAAATCGTGAGGAAAGGCTTCGCCTTCATTGTGTCTTCATAACATAAGTGAAGCTGCTTACACATGATAGCTGCTACATTCAAGGGTTCATTTCTTCTTTTTCTTTGTCTTCTTCTTGTTCTTCTTGTTCTTCTTGTTCTTGTTCTTGTTCTTCTTCTTCTTCTTCTTCTTCTTCTTCTTCTTCTTCTTCTTCTTCTTCTTCTTCTTCTCATACACACACTCAAACACACACACTCAAACACACACACACACACTCAAACACACACAGACACACACACACTCAAACGGTGTATGTGGGGGAGGGGATGGTCTTTGAGCATGACGATTTACGGCCGCATGGCTAGTGCTGTCGCCACGACTGTGTAGGTAAGGATTTTATTTTGCCCCCTGACAGGAAAAAAAATCCCCATCCTTACTGAGGATTCGAACCTGGGTTTCCCGCTTGAGAGCCCAGCGTACTAATCGTTTGGCCAACCGCTTGTTTTTCTACTTCTGGACCTGAGTGCTGTGTGTTTATCTGGTTTTACAGATCTGACTATTTGTATGCAGATTGTTGGTTCCCCCTGCCTCTCAGGCAGATGCACTCCGACTTCGAACGATGTTCCCAGTCAGTCGACTCTGACGTCTTGCTTGTGATAGAGGCAGTGATTTTATTCATGTTTTCCCCACAATGGGGTTCCGAAACCCACACGGGGAAAGGGTTTGATTCAAATGGACAGACTCTTTGCACATCGAGAAGTAGCTTTAAACACCACAAACTATCGACATTAAACTAAGGACAAATATTTGTTGTATCCGACGGTATCGACGATTAAAAGTTAAAGTGGAGAGAAGCAACCGCCTTAGTCAGGTTTGATCCTACACCCCTCGTCACTTTACAGAGAGTAAAATCTCCGTAGAAAATAGCGACGACCCTCCTGGATTTCCTTAAAAACTGCACTCATGAACTTCTTCTTCTTCTTTGCGTTCACCAGCTGTAAACTCTGGTGGAAAGTTCTGGTTGTTCGTCCACTTCTGGACTGCAGTCCTGTTCCAGAACCTGAGTGTTGCGTGTGTATCCGTTTTACAGGTCTGACACATTTCTGTGCAGACTTGGTTCCTTGCCTCTCAGGCAGATGCAGTCGTACTTGGAAGGAAGCTCCCAATTAGTCGACTTTTACGACGTGATAGGGTAGGCAGTGGGTCTATTCTTGTTTTCCTTATAATAGGGTCGCAGAACCCACACAGGGAACTCGTGAACTGAACGACGTGTGGGTGAAATGAACACGTAGCTTTCAGAGCTCGAGGAAAACGGGACAGACCACTCCGTCACTGAATCTCCCAACCCCCCCCCCTCCACCCAACCCTCTTTTTTTCTGTCCCTTTTTAACAAATAATGCAGGAATAATCAAGAATAAACTAAAAAAAAGGATAGGTTGAGGGAGAAGGGAAGAGTCCATCTTATTTTATTTACCGATACAGATCTAGGGCGAAAAATCTTGTGCTCCATTTTTCCTTTAATCTCACCGAACTTCTTGTTTATAGTTTGAGTGTTCTTCATCTCCTCTTTCTCTAGTTCTCCTGTTACCTCACTAAAGTATACTTGGAGATGGGGAGGGAAGGGAGGGGGGAGGGGTGAGCAGTAAAAATAATTTTCTGTGCTCTTATCAATGCTGCATATAAGCTGGTTTTCATTTGTTTATAAATGCCACAGATGTCTGTGCAAATCTTTACTTTTGGTACCAACCCGGATGTTTTCGTACGGTTTAGTTTTCTCTCTTACTGGAGATTAAAAATCGATCTTTTTTGAAGACTTTAACACCAAATACACCGATAAGTTCGAAGTTACTGCTCCAGGACATTAACCTTGCCATCTGGAAACCGCTACAGCAGATTTGCTGCAAACTGTGCGAAAAAATCTAAAGCAATGATGTAATGGACAACGAATTTCAAATGATATCAAGTATAAGTAATTCAGTATATATATATATATATATATATATATATATATATATATATATATATATATATATATATATATATATATATATAAATTGATATGCATCTTTCCGTCTTTCCAGACGATAGTGTTATATTGCGCTATGAGGAGGCATGAGACTCACAGCCATGGCTATGGCGAGTGTGACTAGCAAAACCCGCCCGTGTGAAGAAAAGTCTTCCACAAAAATAGCATGGGATTTTAGGACCATTGTTGTCAACATTTGTGTTTAATCCGTTTCTTTTCAGACGCTCAGCTCTCATCCTTCCTGCAGTCATTTCTTCCTTTACTCTCATTCCCTTCCTACAAACACTCAACATATATATATATATATATATATATATATATATATATATATATATATATATATATATATATATATATATATATATATATATGCTGTGTGTTTGTGTGTGCGCGACTGTGTTTTTAAAGACTTTTCAAAGTTAGCTGCGTTGCCTTTACAGGAGGTTGTAGAACCAGCCTAAGCACTTTTAAGTTGTGGGTTTTCTAGGCACATTCTACGCTTAGTCGTTTGCCATTTCTTTCTAAAAGTCAGCTCTGGGTAGCACTGTCAAAATCAACACAAGACAAACCGCTCGCAGCTGGGATCGAAGTGCTTTCGCAAATCCTAAAACGCCGACAAAGAACGTTTTAACGGGTTTTAAATAATAAATTAAACGTTTGGTAACTTCTGGTGAGTTTAGTATTTTTTTTTTTTTCAAAAATAATTTGGTATTTAAAAAAAAAAACTATTTCGACAGCCCAGGACACTCCTACATTTGACAGTTGGATTTTTGTTTTTAACGTACTTTTATGAGCTGTATTTACAATATTTAAAACGGCAGTTTCCGTTGTGAATTTTAATGACCGCCGACTAACGCGAATAGCCTAAATCACAGTGCATTTCCTGACATAATTTGCCGTACACGTAAAAACTGTCCGCTAAATTAAAAGTGTACACTTATTACAAACAGACCCGAGGGAAAGGTTGAAGACAAGGAAACAAGAGACAGACCGCATTAAAAGTAGGAGGATAACACCCATAGACAAATCAACGGTAGTCTTAAGAATTTGACACCCTGGATGAAAGACAGATGTGATGGATCCAGTATAGTCAACTGTTATACGACAGACATGGCCAATAAGACACCTTTTTTCGGGGGTATCTAGTTGACCATGTTCTTAGTGCACTTGTATTCATGGCGAGGCGCAGACGCCGTCTGGAGGTGACAGGTTCAATTCCCGGCACGGCAACTATAGCTTTCAATTTTTATGTTGTCTAGTGTTTTCTTCTATCTATCTACTTCTTCCTATAAGTGCCGATCAATACACTTTCTGTTACTTGATTAATTTATTGTGGAGAGGGCGCTTGACTGATTGACTTTTCGGTCTACAGCAGTGTTTCCCAATATGGGGCCCACCTGCCACAGGGGGATCAATTTGATTGTTAAGGGAAGCAATTGGATTCTCACGGGTGGGTGGGTGGGAGTTCGAAAATGGGCTCGTCCAGAGTTTAAGTAGTGGAGGGGGGGGGGGGGTAGGGGTGAGGGGGGCGTGGGTGGAAGAAGTTTAGAAAGGCTTAGATGGGGTCTGGCACACATACACACAATAAAAGTTAGGAAACACCGCTTTACAGCATCACGTGCATGCTAGAGAATTTACATCAACAATTTATGAAGCACGGCACACATACCTATGTTTTCTTCTTCTTCTTCTTCTTCTTCTTCTTCTTTCACCTAAACCGGCTGTAAACCTGGAGGAAAGTTCTGGTTGTTGGTACACTTCTAGACTTTGGTCTTGTTACAGAATGTAAGTCCTGCGAGCACATCTGGTTTACAGATCTGGCTTGGGGTTTTTTCTTGCTGAGTGACGACTAAAATAAACAAGAATGGAATAGAAGACGCTGGGATCTCTGTTTTGTTATGTGCTTTACCCCGACATTCTCTGAGATATGTGTTGGTGTTTGGTTTGTTGTTTTTTGCAGCATCCGCCATAGGAGAAGATTGCTACATTCTGTCTACGAGAACAAGAATCAGGAAACAGGTCGTAAAGATCCCCTGACGTCTTTCACGCGCCACATTTTGAATTCTAGTCACCTTGCAAACTAGAACGATGCATGTCGAATTCTGTGTAAGTCAATCAACCACAGAATGCTGCGATAGATGAGAGCCAAGATAATAAATCGTCAATATTTAGAATTATGCAGATAAAATGAAACAGTCGTTCACCTACTTTGCCCTTGTGAAATAAACAGTTACTTTTGAATATAGTCTATTGTGTGTTTCAATAAGAAGGATTCATTACTGAAGATGAAGATGGGGACGGAGCGCTCATGGAAGTGTCCCGAGTGCTGTGATATTGATTCTTAATTGAACGTCCTCATTTTCTTGAACCAAATATTTTCCCTTTGTGACTGATTTTGACCCTTTATCCGCGTCACCTTAGGATATACTCAGTAAATCCAGTCGTCTGTATCATAACTTGCTACCAGCGGTTGTCCACTCTTCTCTGATTCCATCTCAATTCTCGAACTCGTCTCATTCAATGGTTCACAATTTTTTGTTTGTTGGTACTATCATTATTTAGCATCTAAGTCGCTTAGTTAATTACAACACATTAAAATACGTTCTTTTCAATCAGCCCTTTGCAGCAATTATTTACCGTAACCCCCTACGATATGGTTGAATCGATTAGTAATAAATTCCCCTAGCCGATTCACGTGAGGTGACCTCCATTTTGTATTGACGCGTTCCATAAAAACACATACAAGACGAAGTTCTATTGGTCAGATAGCATTGCACCATAAGCTGTTCTAATAGTTGATAATTATAACACTGGTGTATGTGTGTGTTTCTGCCTTGGATCTAATGGATTATAATGTTTTCCCCCACAAGAAATGCAGCGTTTATCGTAGTTTCTTTCGTATTGGTGGACATAAGCAGCTACGGACTCAACGTATCTGGGGATTGTAAACATGCACAGCGTAGAAGATGTGTATGCAATGTTTCAGTTCTCTGGACTGTTGTGAATTACTGAATTTCTGATGCAAGCTCGGGCGAGGCGAGCTCTTTTTCTTTTGTGAACAGTGGTTTCGTTATCAGGTAATCATTTGCTGTGGTAAAAATGAGGTTAATAGAGGTTCCAAATAATATGCTTGCTTTAGTAAAAGGAGTGGTACCCAACTTAATGTGAATTAGGTGGGGTTCTATGAAGTAGAAGGCAGTGGCATGATATTGGCCACATCATCATCGTCTCCTTTATGTGCTGTTAAATGTCACATAGGGCTCACATTCCATTCCTCCGCTCCGCCCTATTGCATGCAGCTCTCTCGATTCTGACATGGAGCGCTCAGCCTTGCATTTTTTTGCTTCTCGTATTAATGTTCTTTTTTTTTTGTGTTTGGCTCGACGGCCACTTTTTCTCAGACCATTTAGTTTTCCATTTTAGTGCCTGCTCATTTCGTCCCGAAGTGGGCCCAATAAATCTCCACCACCTTCTTCGTCTTACTGTAGTTGATACAAGTATTTATCCAGACATTTCTCTAATCTCCTCACACTTTTATGTTCATGATTTTTTTAAAGACATCTGTTTTCAAATGCATTTAATTTTTGTTCCATATCTTTGGGGGTTCTCCAACTGTAGCTGGCACCTGTTAGAACTGAAATAACATTGGAACCGAAATAACATTACAACTGAAATAACATTAGAACTGAAATAACATTAGAACTGAAGATTCGTAGTTTTACCTTAAAGCTGTATAACCTGGAGCTCCATAATTGACCACATCACCAATCTATTGAAAGAAAGATGAGTCTAGTCTTATCAGTCTTATGCTCGATGAGACACTGGCTTTAAAATAGTTTTTAATATACACACATACATAAACAAGCAAGCGCGCGCGCACGCACGCACACGCACGCACGCACGTTCGCACGCACGCACGCACAGAGACAGACAGACAGACAGAAAAACAGACAGACAGACAGACAGACAGACAGACAGACAGACAGACAGACAGACAGACAGACAGACAGACAGACAGACAGACAGACAGACAGACAGACAGACAGACAGACAGACAGACAGACAGACAGACAGACAGACAGACCCGCGCGCATGCACGCACGCACGCACACACACACACACACACACACACACTTAAAGTATGATATGGAGGTTACATGTAATACATTTGCAGCAGTAAAACGAAGTGACACAGAAATTATAAAATATCTTCATCTTCCTTCGCGTTCACAGGCTGTAAACTCAGGCGAAAAGATCTGGTTGTTCGTCAACTTCTGGATTTTAGTCCTTTTTCAGAACCTGAGTGCAGCATGCACATCCGTTTTACACATCTAGCTTATTGGCAGATGCACTTGCGACTTAAAAGGAAACTAATAGTTAGTCGACCCTTATGACATGCTTATTTCCCCCATAATGGAGCCCAGGAGTTACCAAGGGGAATACGTTTGATTTAGTAAAAGAAAGTACCACGGAGGTTTCAGGTTATATTCTCTTGTGGATTAGGGGTCCTATGGGGGTGGGGTGAGTGACATGAGAGGGGGGGGGGAAGGGTTGCTAGAATCGAACCTATTGGACCAAAAAGCGAGGTAACGTGTCTCAACTCCTTTGCTACCAATTTGATTATCTCCTTCTATCCTGCAATATCTGGTTTAAAAAAATCAGACAACGTTAGAGTCCAAAAAAGCTAGTACAGCAAGAATAAAACTAACAACTCAAATATAACGAACTAATATAATAATTATCCGTGATAGAAAGAAAGTCAGAAATCTACACTATTTTCTATATTTTAGACCAGTGTTTCGGATACCTTTTGTGTGTGTCTGCTGGCCCCTTTTCAACAAATAGTTCACTTTGCCCCCCTCCCCCCCCCCTTTTCCCCTCGTCCCACTTTTCCCCCTTACATGGAAATATTATCATTATGTACCGTGCCGATTAACACAGTCTGTAATGATTCGCCATTGCACACAATCAACAGGAATTAACTACAAATTCATAGTCTGTATTTGAAAATTTAAGTGACCGCATTTCAAGAAGACTCGCATCGACGCTGATAGGGAATCTTGCTTGGTTGAGCCACGTAAACGCACGGATGAAGCAAACTGGCCACTTAACCTCATTAAATAAAATTGGGGCATAATAGGTTATAAGTGTGGGCATCGACGTCCTGGTGTTTATTACTTCAATTACATCAGATCTACATTTCATGGGTTTGCTTCTATTTTCAGATTTTCGATCAGTTCTATATTTTGTGCGTTTTGTTTGCTGATTTTTTTTTTGGGGGGGGGGGGGGGGGAAAAAGGGGGGGGGGGGGAAGGGGGGGGGGGTTGTATTAATTTTTCTTCCTTCTGATTAACCGTCTGTTTTATAACTTTTTTACCCTTTCTTTCTTTCTTTCTTTCTTTCTTTCTTTCTTTCTTTCTTTCTTTCTTTCTTTCTTTCTTTCTTTCTTTCTTTCTTTCTTTCTTTCTTTCTTTCTTTCTTTCTTTCTTTCTTTCATTTCTTTTTTCTGTCTTTCTATCTTTCTGTCTGTCTTTATTTTTTTTCTTTCTTTCTTTTATTTTCCTGCTTTCTTTCTTACATTCCAGTTTTATGGAAGGGGTCCATTAATCCAGAGGTAGTAACAGACACATGGATAATTTGCCGAGTCCACGCAAGCGTTTTTGGAAATAAGCACACAGATAGGGTGACTGGATTTGTCCCGTACTGTAACTGCACAAGGTGATCTCTCGCCTGTGAGAGGAGGTGGCAATTAAAATGGAAGATGCTAAAAACCCGTACCTGGAGAGAATGACAGCAGCGGCAAGTGTCTGCGGGCACTCCGCGCCTTCGAAACTGGAATAGGGGACAGGCAAGACTAGTGGTTAACCAGCAAGAAAACGGGTGTCATCTGTGTGGAGACTCTTGGCTGGCGGCTGTTGAAGGAGACTGGGGTAGGGGACAGGCAAGACTAGTGGTGAACTAGGAAGAAAACGTGTATCATCTGTGTGGAAACTCTTGGCTGGCTGCTGTTGAAGAAGACTGGGGTAGGGGACAGGCAAGACTAGTGGTTAACCAGGAAGAAAACGGGTGTCATCGGTGTGGAGACTCTTGGCTGGCGGCTGTTGAAGGAGACTGGGGTAGGGGACAGGCAAGACTAGTGGTGAACCAGGAAGAAAACGGGTGTCATCTGTGTGGAAACTCTTGGCTGGCTGCTGTTGAAGGAGACTGGGGTAGGGGACAGGCAAGACTAGTGGTTAACCAGGAAGAAAACGGGTATCATCTGTGTGGAAACTCTTGGCTGGCTGCTGTTGAAGGAGACTGGAGTAGGGGACAGGCAAGACTAGTGGTTAACCAGGAAGAAAACGGGTGTCAACTGTGTGGAGACTCTTGGCTGGCGGCTGTTGAAGGAGAATGAGCTAATATAGGCTTGTCCTGAATGTTGTGATGTTGAATATTTACCCAGATGAACTCAGATTATATTCCACTTATCTCACAGTACCTTCTGCAAACCACCAAGTCGTCTTGTCCCTATCCGAAAGAAAAACACCATCCGGTAATTTCGTGCAGCATGGTACCAGCCCTGAGCTTCATGAACTCAGGTGGGCCCACCTCCGAAAGTGTCTAGGAATCGTGAGCCGAAACACTTGTCGACGAGGATAATTTCTACTGACGACTGGTAGATCCCTGCTGTACTTGCTCCCTGTGAGTTTATTCCTATTGTACGTGGCTAGCCCACAAGACTACCAGGAAAGACTGGTGACTCTCGGGAAAGACCATGTGACACCTATGGAAAGACTGGCCCACCGGTATCGCCGGTGGGATAAACTGACATCTGGAGACAGATGTCAACTGTGGACCGGGTTGATCACCCCTAACACAGTATAATACCTCCGATTTCGTACAACCACATAGAAATATGCCCCCCAGGGCCCTCTGAAAGGGGGGGGGGAGAATGAAGGGCCCAATCAAATTGATACTCTCGGTGACGACAATGCTAGCTCCCGGACTCAGATACTCGCCCAACGTCCGGGCTGGCTCTGTACATGTGGAAAGAGCTTCACGGGGTTGCATGGTCTGAGAACGCATGCCGGAAGAATGAAATGCGAGGGTGCTCCACGCAGTAAACGCCGTCGCAAAACTACTACTCCTGTGGTAGTTTCTGAGTCGTCAGGGAACGACGGGCAGGGTGAACCCCACTCGCCCGGAGAGGCCCATGACGTCGACTGCGGAGGAGCACGTTTGATGATTTCTGAGGAAGTGCGTTCCAAGATCAGGTTTCCACCTGCGAGCGATAAGGTAGTGTGGTGTAAGTTGGAGGCTACATTATGTGAGGTACTTAAGCAAGATCTAAACAAGAAGTCGTTAGGCGACAAGCTTACGAAATTTGGTGATGTTATATATGAACACTGCTTCCGCGAGTTCGGGACAGTGCAGAAGGCACAGCCGGGTGCCAAGCAGAATACTAGCAGGAGGCAGAGGGACATTCTGAAGTGTCGGGCAGACAAGAATGCCCTCAGAAAACGGTTTAAAACCGCTACAGGCAGCGAACGGGAGGGGCTGTATGAAGTCTGGTTGCATTTAAAGAACAGACACAGTGCCCTCTGTCGCGCCGAGCGATTCTGTAACAACAGACGTAGAACCAAAAGGGAGCGAGAGAAATTCTTTAGGGACCCGTATCAGTTTGCCCGAGGTCTATTCGAGCAACCGAAGTCTGGGACTCTGGTTGTCAGTCAGGAAGAACTTGAGTCACATCTACGCAAGATGTACTCCGACAAAAAGAGGAGAGAGCCTCTCGATGACAATCCAGAGATCCTTAGCGGCCTCAAGCAGCCTTCGGTGCCGAAGGTACAATTTAAAATGATACCTCCCCTTTGGTCTGAGGTTGAGGAAGTTGTGAAAAAGGCCAGCGGCAAGTCTGCCCCAGGTCCGAACGGTGTTCCGTACGTTCTTTACAAGCGTTGCCCGAAAATCCTAAAAATGCTTCACGTCTTGTTGAAACAAGCGTGGATCCGTAAACACATATGTCCAGAATGGCAGAAGGCGAATGGGGTCTACATTCCCAAAGAGCAGGACTCGAAGAGTCTTTCCCAATTCAGGCCCATCTCGCTGTTGAATGTCGAGGGTAAGATATTCTTCTCGGTCATGGCTCGCCGGCTCACACAGTATCTGATGGCTAACAAGTACATAGATACGAGTGTTCAGAAGGGTGGTATTCCGGGCGTTCCTGTGTGCCTTGAACACGCGACCATGATTTGGGAGGCTATGCAGAGAGCCAAGCATGAGAGAACTTAATTGCACGTCATTTGGTTGGACTAAGCCAACGCCTACGGGGCAGTCCCCCATAGGCTACTGGGGCGAGCCCTTCGCATGCTCCACGTACCGGCACAGATCAATGATATGATCGAGCAATATTTCTCTAAGTTCGCTTTGCGCTTCTCTACCTCGACGTTTACCTTGAGATGTACTGAGTTGCAGATTGGGATAGCTATGGGGTGTACGATCTCACCTGTACTGTTTGTCATGGCCATGCAGATCATGTTAGACGGGGCGGCCGGCTACGGACGAGGCCTTCAAATAGGGGATCACTGGATGCCACCACTACGCGCATTTATGGACGACACGACTATTATAACGGGCAGCGAGGAGTCTGCCCGCACGATCCTGAAAAGATTGGACGCGGTGGTCCAATGGAGCGGTATGCAGTTCAAACCGCAGAAGTCGAGGAGTCTGTCAATCCATAAGGGCAAGGTGTCGGCAATCAGTTTTACGGTGGCAAGGAACAAGATCCCTACGGTTCTGGAGGAACCGGTGAAGAGCCTTGGTCGCGTTTACGATCGAAGTTATCTGATGAAGCGGAAGTCCGGCGAATACACGAGTCACTGGCTACAAGCTCGAGAGATGCAGGCTGGTCGGGAAATTCAAGGTTTGGTGTCTCCAATTCATGTTGATTCCGAAGCTCCTATGGCCACTGTTAGTCTACGAGGTGACGATGACTGCAGTGGAAACCATGGAGAGGAAAATCAACACAGCCTTAAGAAAGTGGATTGGTGCACCGCCTTGTCTGACCGACGTGGCTCTGTATTGCAAGCAGGCTAAGCTGGTACTCCCGTTCAAATCGATAACCGAAGAGTTTAAAGTTGGCAAGGTAAGACTCGCCATGCTCTTGCGCGAGTCTTCAGACCCAAATGTCATCGCTGTCCAGCCCGCTCTAAAGACTGGCCAGAAGTGGAGAGTCCTCGATGCGATTGAATCTGCGCAAAACGCACTAAAATTGAGAGAGATAATGGGATACACACAAACCGACCGTCGAGGCCTAGGGCACGGGAAAGTCAATTGGTGGCCAAAGGCCTCAGCCAAAGAGCGCCGAGACATGGTAATACAAACAGTGAGGGACAACGAAAACGAGGTTCGGGTCCAGAAAGCAGCCCAGCAGTCGCAGCAGGGCCATTGGGTCAGCCTGGAGAGCGCATTGCCAAGAGTACTCACATGGGGTGAGATCTGGCGGATGACCCCGCTGCGACTGAGCTTTATCGTTGGTTCGGCGTACGATGTATTACCGTCCGGTATTAACATGGTTAAGTGGTCTGCGACCAACGATCCGACTTGCCCGTTGTGTAAAGCGAAGCAGACTCTAGAACACGTCCTGTCCGCGTGCAAGAAAGCCCTAGGTCAAGGCCGATATACCTGGCGACACAACAAGGTGCTAAAAGAGTTAGCAGCCGTTGTCGACCAGGCTAGAATGAGGGCTAACGCCAGAGCCAGTTCTACTATCGTCCCCATACGCTTCCTCAAGGCTGGGCAGGTTCAAAAAGGTAAGGTCAACCGAAACGCATTCGCTCCATCTGTGCTAGACTCTGCGAGGGACTGGTTACTGGCGGTTGATCTGCCGCGCCATGATAGGTACCCTGAGTTAATCCGGAAGACCGGTCTGCGACCTGACATAGTCCTCCACTCTGCGGAGAAACGGCAGCTCATCCTGATTGAGCTCACCGTCCCGTATGAGTCGCGTATGGATGAAAATCACCTGTATAAGCTCGAGAAATACATTGATTTAGCAGCCGGTCTGATGAGAAACGAATCGTACACAGCACGGGTCTTTGCCGTCGAAGTGGGAGCGAGAGGTCTCGTCTCCACTTCACTGTACAATGTGGTGAAAGAACTAGGATTGCGCGGTAATGAACGGAAACAAACACTTAAAAAACTGGGCGAGGCAGCCGAAAGGGCCTCGAGCTGGCTTTGGACGCAACGGAACAACGTAGGGGACGGGCCTCGGTGAGCTGGTCCGGGTGTCTAGTGGAAAAGGGTTTCTCACCCCTTGAAAATCCATCGTGTCCGAATTGTCTGCCAGTGTCTCTCTGCCACCTGCTAATAAAAGTTCAACATGTGTCTGGTAAACCAATCGTAAGCTTGTCGCTCGGTCGTCCAGGTATGCTGACTGTTCTAATTAGGCCCTGAGCTTCATGAACTCAGGTGGGCCCACCTCCGAAAGTGTCTAGGAATCGTGGGCCGAAACACTTGTCGTCGAGGATAATTTCTACTGACGACTGGTAGATCCCTGCTGTACTTGCTCCCTGTGTGTTTATTCCCCACTAGTTCCTTCTTCCGATCAATACCCCTTTGACTCAAATAGACGTATCCCGGATGCCAATCCTCACGGCAAACACCATAATCTCTGTTTAGCATCCCAGGATTATATAATAGGGACACCTATAACAGTTGTCAAGAAACACTGACGAAAGAGACCAGAGGAGCCGGACTCGATTCCAAGAAATTATATAGAAAGGACTGCACCGGTGAGGACGGAACAGATGCATAGACTGTGAGCCTTATGTGACATATAATGATATAACAGGATAATGATGATGAAGAAGAATATGACGACATTTGTGATGATGATAATGATGATGACAATGATAGATGATGATGGTGATGAAGATGACGACGATGATGATGACGAAGATGATGATGATGGTGACGACGACGATGATGATTACTATTATGATGTCGACGACAACGATGATTATGATTATGACGATAATGTTGATGATGATCATCGTGATGATGATAATGATGATTTTAATGATATAACAATGACACCAAGTACTACCATTGTGTACGATGCAGTCCAAGGCTTGTGTACCTCTTTAGCTATCTAGCTAACCCGACAGTTAGCTGACCAAGTTTCCCTTCTGGAGGTGCATAACACAGTCTTGCAAGGTAACAACGTGTTAGTTCCTTGCTTACGGCCCAATATGGGAGATAGGCGAGCGTACCGTTTCAATCGAGAGAACTTCATTTCCAAAGGGTCACAAAATTGGGCACCCGTCTCACATTTGGCCCTTGCAAACACTTACCCTGCACACGCAACTGTATTTTCTACGTCAAGCTATCATGTTCACATATCAAAATACGTAGTATGAATGTAAACTGAAAATACTGCCAGGGCTGGCCCTCTATATTGTTTCAACGATCAGGACAAAACGGATGACACAGCCAATATCACCACACTCATTCAGAAAGTCTTCACGGCCAAGTGGTCAAGTCGTTTACTTTCCGCTATGAAAGTCATGGGTTCATTTCACGAGCGCGTTTTTCAGTTCATAGGTGCAGTTTTTACAGAGACCCACGAGAATTGTTACCAGAGCTAGCTACGGGGTTTGTGTTTTGTGCGACGTTTTCCGGGCAGCTAACTTACCTACAGGGAGAGACCCAGCTATGTGAAATAAAACTCGGTGCAGTGAAGTCGGTTCTCTCGATTTTAACTTTAGGCTTCAACCATGAAAGTGGAGTTTAAAAAAATATGTGGTAATTTGCATTCGAACACATGACTACTGGACATGGAGTCAGCAACGCTAATCACTGTGTTACCTGGGCTTCTACAGTGTGAGCAGAAAAAGGCAAAATATTTGTGAAATGAAGAAGTAGTAGATCGATAACAACATTTACAAAACAAGCAGGCACAGACCGATCGATGTTGACATTCCTGACACTGAAGATTGGTACAGTAGGTGGATATCGCACACATTCTGGGTAGAATCACCAAACAAGCACTTTTATAGACAACAGATGAAATGAAAAAAACCAGGACATCGAAAAGAAACCATAAAGCTAACATCGATGAGAGAGGCCAGAGATACTCGACTCCATTCCATTCATGATACTGAAATCAACTGCACAGGATAGACAGTAATCGGGGAATAAGCGGCGAATCCTGTGTGACATGTAAATACTCAACAGGATGATGATGATGGCGTTTGTGGTGGTGATGGTGATGATGATGAGCATGATTATGATGATGATAATGATAATGTTGACAATAGATAATCTCCTGCAGTTGTTCCCATTAGTTGACCACACATTTAGGTGGTCCTGATATCATTTTTTTTAAAACATTTAGGGGGAAATCTTACATACGAATGTTCAACTCTAATGTTATTTCAGTTCTAAAAAATACGAAAGCAAGTTGAAGAATCAATAAAGACAAAACAATAGGTACATGCATTTGAAAACAAAAGCCTGAGGAGAATGGTGAACATACAACCGGATGAATTCTAGAGGGGTTAGGAGACAAGAGACATCTCTGTGCAGCTACTTAGTTTCAACAATTATGAGACAGAAAATAGCGCTATATTGAACACACTTCCGTGTGAGTTCTAATGCCCTATTGTGGGGGGGGGGGGGGGGAACAAGACTAGACAAACTGCCTCTTTCCCACCTCCCCAAAGCATGTCGTAAGAGTCGACTAATTGGGAGTTTAATTCAAAGTCAGAGAGCACTTGCCCGAGCGGCAATAACAACCAACTACACACAAATAAGCCAGTAAAACAGATGCACACGCAAAACTCAGGCCCTGTCACAAAACCAAAGTCTAAATGGAACCGCCAAACTTTCCGACGGAGCTTACAGGTGAGGAACAAACAGGAAGAAGAACTCATTCTCAGAAGAAACGGGCAGAGAACTTCCAAACAGGCAGTGAATTGCGAAGCAGAGTGATTTAGGAAATGAAGACGTTTAAAAGAAACCCTAAAAAGAATGTTGACGAGAGAAGCTAAAGCTCCTGGACCGGATTCAATTCATGTTATCGAGTGACTGCACAGGATAGAGCGAAACTGAGTAATAGACTGCGTGCCTTATTTCATATAGAATGGTACAATAGGACAATGAGTATGTGCCCGCGCGCGTGCGCGCGCACACACACACACACACCGTGTATAAACATTGTTGTAAATGTCCTGGTATTTGGCCCGTTAATCATAAGAAGGTTCGGATAGTCTTAGCTAACCAGGAACCACTAACCTTCTGTGTTTGTGAGTGAAATAATAGCAACATTTGATCCTAAAGTAACGAAAAACTATTGTTCCCATCACAATAGCAACTCTCCGTAGTTTGCTCACACCCTAAACACACAAAAAAGCACTTGAAAAGTACCAAACTACTGGTGAAAAAGAGGATAAGGTAGATAAGGGAACTTTATTTCCACCGCCTGAGACGTATTGAACACATAAGTCTAGACTTATGTTTTATAAACCAAATGGAACTTGTTGGGTGATATGGACAGCATGAAGCCGGCCACATTTACTTCCCAAGACTGCACTTGGTACCCACTCAAGGTCTACTCTGGGAGCCAAAGTCATTTTTGAAGAAAGCCCTGTTTTGAGCATGAAGAGCTCGACCTAAATTTTATAAATCAATCGGGACTCGATGGGCGATGTGCACACGCCGGCCATCTTTACTTCTTCCCAGTACTTTACCTGGTACCCATTTAAGGCTGGGTCAACCTGGGAGCCAAGGTCATTTTTTAAAGTCAAAAAGCCTGGCACCGTTCGGATTTGAAACCCACGACTGCCGGAACCGCAGGCGAACTTCTAGTCGTCAGTCACACAACGGCGGCTTCCGTAGATCAGGGACACTAACATCCTTTCGTCGTAACGTTATGCGTCACTTAGGACTTGAGGCATAGTCCTTGATTCCATAATATCATGTGAAACTCTTTCGATATAATGGATGGAGTCAATTTTAGAAATGTAGGCAATTGTAGTAATAAAAAGAAA
>CAJHNH020002400.1:0-110206 GCA_905116865.2 Candidula unifasciata | reverse complement strand
ACTCTTACGACATGCTTATTGAGAGAGGCTGTGAGACTATTCTTGTTTTCCGCATAATGGTATAAGAGTCTGAAAGTTGTCTGCAAACCAGTCTAGACACGGTGATAGATGTGAACAATAAGAGAAAACTATTAAGAAACATTAGCAAAAACCAAATGCAGTTTTTTCCTAGAAAGTACAAGCTAATTGTGCTATAAAGTAAAGTCTCTCTCTGTGTGTTGCAGGGTCCCCTTGACACAGTTGGTAGGAGGTGACCAATTAAGGGTATTTCCTAAGAAGTAGGAGTTCATTAGTGGGAGAGATGAAGAACCAACAATCTGCATACAGTTATACCACATGGTAAAAAAGATATGCTTGCAAAACTCAAGTTCTGGAACAAGACCAAAGTCAAAAAGTGGACGAACAACCAGAACTTTGTGATGGAGTTTACAACTGATGAACTCTATGAAGAAGGAGATGTGATAGAGATGAAGAATAACCACATTAAGATTGCAGTTATAACCGACAGCTTTTAATGTAGATTTAACACATTACACAATCTTTGTTTTTCTTTCTTTTGTCACCTCACTAATACCAGGTTGTAGCCCAGTGTCCTGGCTTTGTCGTCTCACTGATACCAGGTTGTAGCCCAGTGTCCTGGCTTTGTCGTCTCACTGATACCAGGTTGTAGCCCAGTGTCCTGGCTTTGTCGTCTCACTGATACCAGGTTGTAGCCAGTGTCATGGCTTTGTCGTCTCACTGATACCAGGTTGTAGCCCAGTGTCCTGGCTTTGTCGTCTCACTGATACCAGGTTGTAGCCCAGTGTCCTGGCTTTGTCGTCTCACTGATACCAGGTTGTAGCCCAGTGTCCTGGCTTTGTCGTCTCACTGATACCAGGTTGTAGCTCAGTGTCCTGGCTTTGTCGTCTCACTGATACCAGGTTGTAGCCCAGTGTCCTGGCTTTGTCGTCTCACTGATACCAGGTTGTAGTCTGGTTTTATGTATTTGTCGTGAGCTGCTTGGGTGCTGGATTTGTTCATTCATCTTTTTGCAGGTTTCCGCTACACAATTTATTCATCCCTTTCTTGGTCTTCCCTTCGCCTTACTTCCAGATGTTCTGTTGTAAAAAGTCTCATATGCAGTTTGGTCTGGCTGCTTCTCACTAGATGGCCGAATCATTTCATTCCAACATTTTCTCTAATGCTGGTATTCGTAACCCTGTCCCTTCTTACTTGTGTTGTTAGTGGCCTTATATAGACACTTCTTAATCTCGTGCCTTGTTCTCTTAAAGTTTCCTATATAATATGAATTATAGTATAAGGCATCTAGGTAGGGGGGGGGGGTTGCAAAGAGATAGACACCTGGCTGTCTCAGTCATGTGGAGGAAGTGAAATAAGAACACTGACCTAATCCTTGATTAATGTGATCTTGTGAGTTGACGAAAGATGGCAGCCTACGCTTATCGACACTGCACATGGTGATGATTTAGGTTAACCTGTTTTCCAAAAGTGATAAACATATTTCACTGGACAGCTGAAGCAAATGGGGATAAGAAATGAAACAAACGGAAATATATCAAAGGATGGAGTGACCTGGAAAAGAACTAGTAGCCGAAAGTTTTGAACATACATTTCAATCTCCTCTGGGGATATGGCACCTGACTCGTCGTTATATTCCTGCTCCCTGCAGATAAGCATAGATTGTCATGTTTCACCATTTCACACGATCACCAGAATCACATATCAGGTTTGTGTTCTGGTCTAGCCTCCATCTAAATGGGTACGCCATCCATATAGTTATCTCTATGCCTTCTCCTTGCTCTCTTGTCCTCAATATTGCTAGTTGTAATCAACCTCATGAGTTAATTCTTTCTAATAACATTCCCCCTCCCCAACTTTTCCCGCGCATGCTTTTTTAATGACTCTATGAGTATGCTCAGGAAGATAGAGAAGGGCTGGGTCCGAAGACAGTGGCTGGAGTCTCTAAAGCGGTCGAGTTTGACACATCTCAGTTTCATATTTGTGCCGGGGCATGCAGTGTTGCAAAGGAATTAGCAAGCTGATCGGCCTGCGGGTAAAGCTACTGTGAAATGGGCGCGGAAGGGAGGGGGGGGGGGGCAGACGAGCCATAGACTTTGCATGCTCTACGAGAAGTAAGACGTTTGCGAGAACCAAGTGATGACTGAATTTGCAATAATGACCAGACTGCATGAACATGTTGAAAGGGGTGTGGCCAGACAAGTGCACTATGCAGGAAGCCAAAAAAGAAACTAACACAGAACTGGTGTCGTCAGACGCTACACGCTCCGGGGTTTAATAATGAGGGGATCCGAGCACTTATGGATTGAATGGTTCGATGTGCAATGAGGATAATCTGTTGACTAACTAACTATCTAACTAACTAACTATCTAACTAACTAACTATCTATCTAACTAACTAACTAGCTAACTAACTAACTATCTAACTAACTAACTATCTAACTAACTATCTAACTAACTATCTAACTAACTAACTATCTAACTAACTAACTAACTAACTATCTAACTATCTAACTATCTAACTATCTAACTATCTAACTATCTAACTATCTAACTATCTAACTAACTATCTAACTAACTAACTATCTAACTAACTAACTGAACTAACTATCTTAACTATCTAACTATCTAACTATCTAACTATGCTAACTATCTATCTAACTAACTATCTAACTAACTACTAACTAACTAACTAACTATCTATCTAACTATCTAACTATCTAACGATCTACTATCTAACTATATAACTATCTAACTAGCTCTAACTATCTAACTAACTAAACTAACTAACTAACTAACTAACTACTTAACTAACTAACTAACTATCATCCTAACTATTCTAACTATCTAACTATCTAACTATCTAACTAACTATCTAACTATCTAACTATCTAACTAACTAACTAACTAACTAACCTAACTAACTAACTAACTAGCTAACTAACTAACTAACTAACTATCTAACTAACTATCTAATAACATTGACATCCCCCCCCCCACACACACACACACATCCGTCCCTTTTTACCATACAGAATTAATCAAGTAACAGAAAGTGTATTGATCGGCACTAATAGAAAGAAGTAGAAAGATAGAAGAACTCACTAGACAACATAAAAATCGAAAGCTATAGTTACCGTGCCAGGAATTGAACCTATCACCTCCAGACGGCGTCTGCGTCTCGCCATGGATACAAGTACACTAAGAACATGGTCAACTAGGCACCCCCCCCCCCCCCCCCCCCCCCCCCCCCCCCCCCCCAAAAAAAAGGTGTATTATTGGCCATGTCTATCGTACAGTTTGAAATCCACAACTATGTAATATGGACAGAATTCATTTCTAACCATTGCAATGGCACCATAGGTTACATAAATTTGTGTTTATTTACCATACAGATAGTTATTCTTGTCAGTTACTTTTAGTTATTTAAAATTTCATAGCTTATGCATTAACGGTAACATTGCAGGCGAATAGACTAAATTTAATATATTCCATTGGATTTTTAAAAATAAATATGTGTAATCTATCTTTGGAAATATGTAAAGTTACCTTGTATAGCATTATTCTGTCTTAAAGTATAGGAACACCTCATATACACATCTTTTTTTTTTTTACTGATCATTCCCTGTAGTTCTCTAGAGCTTTCTAATCCCATTATGTTTTCTATTGTCATGCAGTTTTAGTGTGCAGCGGGTCATGTATCCATGAAGGGGGATCGTTTTTAGTTCAGTTCATATTTCTTGCAATATAATAAACACTATTCAGTTTTATTATATTCTGACATTCAGAACAGACGCATTCTGTAAATTATGAAATAAAAATTAAAGACATTTCAAGTTCTAAACACTTACTGTTACTAATTTGAAAGAGAAGGCCAACCAGAGAGATGAGTGGATGCGGGTGATATCTGCAGCAATGAACCTCAAGAATGCTGAAGAAGAAGAAGATTTCAAGTTCTACTTACAGTCCTGGTAATCTTAGTTTTAGCTTCATAGCAAACAGGTCACCCGATAGTTGCTCCGCTCCTTTGCCAACGAAAAATACACAGAATGTTTATCACAGTCCCTTGTGGAAAGATTGACAGACTGCTGTCGCATCAAATCTGGCATACACACGCATTAAAAGGATACTGTAGCCATCTGAAGTGCTAGCACAAACAGTCCGACGTTAGAAATGTAGTTCATGATTGATAGTAGCAGAAGTCATCAAAAGATCAGCAGTTGCACACGCGATCAATTTTAATCACACAATGGCCCCACCCTTGACAATTGGTAGGCAGGCCAAACAATTTCTAGAGGCCTCAGAGATGTGGTTTTACAGAAGAATGCTCAAAATACCTTGGACAGCCAAAAAGAGCAACCAAGAGGCGGGAGCCCGAAGACAACATCACAGACATCAGAAGGAGACAGTCATCATTTTTCGGACATGTTATGAGAAGAGGGAAAATAGAACATGTTGTGACCACTGGAAAGATCTGTGGAAGGAGGGATAGAGGAAGACAACGAGAGAAGATGCTTGACAGTCTTGTTGCATGGCATGGAGGTGTGTCGGCGCACAAACTGATACATGCTGCAGGAGACTGCAGATTATGGAGAGACATGATCGCCCACGCCAGTCGGCAAGGCACCTAATGATGATGAATGGCCCCACCAATATTGCGAACACCGGCATCGCGCCATTTTCTGAATCTACAATTCACACCACCAGTCACAGTCGAAAAACATTCCAAATGAAATCCGCAGCTCACAGCATCACGCCATGCACTCAGCTCAGAAACTGGGCAACGAAACTATATCCTCCCAGTCTACAAAAGTAGCAAAAATGCAACGGCAACCGTCTGGCATAAGCAAAAATTTTTGCTTAGACTCAAAACAGTGGCCGTGCCTAGCGCCCATTTTGACGCGAAGCATTCCGTCCACGCACTGGAGCGTTGGCAGTCATATCACAACCTTCTGTCTTGTGTACTTTAAACAAATTCTGACAGAAATGATCCTCTATTCCATGACGTCAAACTGTCCAGCATCGACTCTCTCACCCCATCCCCCGGGGGGGGTGGGGGGGGGGGGGAGAGACACACTTTAAGTGTATGGAGAATAGCCAGCCCTGCGTACAGAAAGTAGGCGAGGGACAGTAATCTTGCAGCAGAGAGAGCAGAAACGAACGGCCATCATAAACGGCAACTCTGCGGGGCCGCCGTCAGTTAAATCTGCTCTGTTCAGCTCTTGTTTTGTCACGATGGCGTATCGGTCTATTTCGATTTTAAAGCAGGGTCGCCTGTTACAGGCGTCGCTGTCAAAGGGTTGCTTATGTCAAACGGTATGTGTTTTAATTTGCCCCTATATCCATTGTTGATGTTTGCACATTTTCTTGTGTGTGGGAAAATGTCGTCATTTCACTTGCTGTGGTTAGGGGTCATTTGTTTTTGTAATTATGTAACTAGTAATTCTTTCAAGGATTTTGGTGCAGTTTCAGCATATTTAATGATGTGGATGTGATCAAGTAATAGGGTTTTAAACTTACTAAAATGACGTATCTGATAGTCTAAAAGAAACATTTGTCTATGCAATACTTGATTCGTAGCCGTGACCGCGAAGTTAGTTACTACCTCAGGTTTTTTTGAGTTTGAGTCTGTCAGTGTGTGTCTACAAATCACTGAGAGCGAAATTGTGTGATTGTTCATGTTTTTTTTAAAACACTGCCTTGTTTTTCTAACACTGGTGGCTACTGGGGTCGACTAGGTAAATTTTATATGTTGAGTTCTCACTTACTTAAACCATCACAGCCACAGCTGGATAGAAATAAAATGTCGGCTCTCCTCCGAACTTCTACCCGATATTATATTATGGCAGCCAAGAAAATAGCCTAACAGGGCCTCAGTCGTGTGTAAAATGCGGCCTTTCTGCCAAGGAACAAATCGTGGCAAAACTAGGATTACTTGACAATTTCAAGAGACGCAACACTGCAGATGATAGTACCAGACGATAATAGAGACCATTGACAATTTCAAGCGTTTCTGCAGACGATAATAGCCACCATTGACAATTTCAAGACATGCAACATTACAGTTGATAACAGGAGACCGCGCTCCGACGCAGATTAGCGTCGTTGTTGTCCTCACACTTTTCGGCATGCGCAAAACGCGGTTAAACTCACCGCAGAAAGTATCCCCAGCCGATCCTAGTTTTGCCGCAATTTATTCCTTGGCAGAAAGTCCGCATTTTACACATGACTGAGGCCCTGTTAGGCTGTTCGCTTGGCCGCCATAATATGGGGTAGAAGTTCGGAGGAGAGCCAAGATGTCCAATCAACGGTACCTTGATTGAGCCTGTACCTCAGTTGTGAGTGGAGATCTATGCACATTTTATTGAGGGAAACCGCCATAGACACATTCTGATGAAACCAACAAAGCATTATTTTTGTGTAAATGCTTTATAATATGTAATATTTTATTTGCTACTTTGTATTGGTTTTGATAAGTACATGATTATTGATTTATTTGCTACTTTGTATTGGTTTTGATAAGTACATGATTATTGATTTATTTGCTACTTTGTATTGGTTTTGATAAGTACATGATTATTGATTTATTTGCTACTTTGTATTGGTTTTGATAAGTACATGATTATTGATTTATTTGCTACTTTGTATTGGTTTTGATAAGTACATGATTATTGACATGCCTGCCTTTGTGGGTTCTGAGACCCGATTTTGGGTGTCAGGGGGTGGAAAGAATAGAAAGACCCACTGCCCTCATAAGTAGCATATTGTAAAAGATGACTAATTAGAGATGTTTCCTTTCAAGTTGTAGTGCATCTGCCTGAGAGGTGAGAAACCAACAGTCTGCACATAAATGAGCCAAATTTGTAAAATAGATACACATGCAGAACTCAAGTTCTGGAACAGGACCCTAATCACACACACACACACACACACACAAGAGGCAAATCAAATGGTCTGCACACTTAGAGGGAATGTCTTGTGGTGTCACATCATGTAAGCCATACACGAAAAGAGAAGGACGTGGTAGACCAAGAACACGATGGATAGATAACATCAGAGAAGATCTACAGCAGCACATTGTGTCTATGGTCGAGGTGGCCATAAAAGCAAGAAGCAGAACCTTGTATCTTGCTCGACACCTGAAGTGGTAAAAGAGGAAATGAAAAAAAAAATAAACAGATGTGCATGCAAACATGTATGTGCTTCATGGTACAGTCACAGTCATAGTTCTGAAATTGGTGATAAATTGATCCATATTAATGGTAAAAAGTAAAGATCTCTTTCCACGCCTTTAGGCGCATTGGGCATATGGGAAGAGCACCCCATATTTTTACAGACCTGTCAGCACTAAGTGACGCCCCATACCATGATAAAAATCCACACAGCCAGCAGTAGGTTTCGATCTCGGTGCGTTGGAATTACGAGTCAGACTTGCAACACCTAAGCCAGGGGGCGCTGCCATCATATTAATGGACTGCTCATAAAATTGCTCTTGTGTGCCATTGTCTTTACTTCCACAACAACAAGAATGAACCTGCACTTGTTGGCTCAGGTTACTTTTTGTTTGTTTTAGACTGGCATGACAGTAGTCGGTAGTACTGTCTATATCCACACATGACAGTAGTCGGTAGTACTGTCTATATCCACACATGACAGTAGTTGGTAGTACTGTCTATATCCACACATGACAGTAGTCAGTAGTACTGTCTATATCCACACATGACAGTAGTCGGTAGTACTGTCTATATCCACACATGACAGTAGTCGGTAGTACTGTCTATATCCACACATGACAGTAGTCGGTAGTACTGTCTATATCCACACATGACAGTAGTCGGTAGTACTGTCTATATCCACACAAATGTCTTTGCTATCTTGGGATTATTTTATTTAGTTTGTAAGAGTTGCTACAGTTTTACTCATTGGATATATTTGACAGTTATCACATAGATGGTACACAGCAACATCATTGTCAAGTCTGGCTAGATCAGATCACCTCCTGAGGCATCTGACATGTTTGCAATATCAGCACAGGTTATATTCTGATAAACCATCCAAGCCTGATCCACCATCTCAATCAAAAGGTTAGCTACGTTCAGCCATTTTGTTTATGTTTATTCAACTATCTTAACATTAAATAATCAGTGTCATTTTGTTAATTTGTAACTGCTAATTATGAATAGGCAGCAGTGATCTGTATTTTTAATACAATCTGTAACAGACGTGTGGTTTCAGTGCTGTAATCAAAAGACATTGATTTCTTCTTGGCTGAAGTATAGCTGAATGCCAGAGTTGAGATGGGAAAGCCTAGGATTTCACTTGTAGAATGGTTGTCACCAGAAAAGTTGTAATTAGTCACTATTATGACATGCATTTTTAAATAAGGCAGTGGACTTCTCCACCCCACCCCCCCCCCTTTTTTTTTATAAAAAAAATCCTCCCTCCCCTAATCTCTTCAATGGAACACCAGAACCCATACCAAGAATAAGTTCTTATGTATTGCTTTATTGGTAGGGTGCTAAAGATGTGTGTTGACAAATACTGACACAGCACTTAGCACATGTTGGTACCTCCAGGTACAGACATACAGCATGGGTTAATACACATTTAATCCTTACTTCCACACCAACAGACATCCTGTGTTTGCTTTCCTAGGGACAGTAACGAAAATAATAATATTAGTGGTAATCCTTTATCTCATGATGTATGAGGGAATGATGTTTACAATAGTCCCCAGCTCGTGTTATATCAGGGAATGATGTTTACAAAAGTTGCCAGCTCATGTTATATCAGGGAATGATGTTTACAATAGTCTCCAGCTCATATTATATCAGGGAATGATGTTTACAGTAGTCCTCAGCTCATGTTATATCAGGGAATGATGTTTACAATAGTCCCCAGCTCATGTTATATCAGGGAATGATGTTTACAGTAGTCTCCAGCTCATGTTATATCAGGGAATGATGTTTACAGTAGTCTCCAGCTCATGTTATATCAGGGAATGATGTTTACAGTAGTCTCCAGCTCATGTTATATCAGGGAATGATGTTTACAAAAGTCGCCAGCTCATGTTATATCAGGGAATGATGTTTACAAAAGTCGCCAGCTCATGTTATATCAGGGAATGATGTTTACAATAGTCCTCAGCTCATGTTATATCAGGGAATGATGTTTACAATAGTCGCCAGCTCATGTTATATCAGGGAATGATGTTTACAGTAGTCCTCAGCTCATGTTATATCAGGGAATGATGTTTACAATAGTCTCCAGCTCATGTTATATCAGGGAATGATGTTTACAGTAGTCCTCAGCTCATGTTATATCAGGGAATGATGTTTACAATAGTCCCCAGCTCATGTTATATCAGGGAATGATGTTTACAGTAGTCCCCAGCTCATGTTATATCAGGGAATGATGTTTACAATAGTCCTCAGCTCGTGTTATATCAGGGAATGATGTTTACAATAGTCCCCAGCTCATGTTATATCAGGGAATGATGTTTACAATAGTCCTCAGCTCATGTTATATCAGGAGATGATGTTTACAAAAGTCCCCAGCTCATGTTATATCAGGGAATGATGTTTACAATAGTCCCCAGCTCATGTTATATCAGGGATATATTGTTTACAGTAGTCTCCAGCTCATGTTATATCGGGGAATGATGTTTACAAAAGTCCCCAGCTCATGTTATATCAGGGAATGATGTTTACAATAGTCCTCAGCTCATGTTATATCAGGAGATGATGTTTACAATAGTCCTCAGCTCATGTTATATCAGGGAATGATGTTTACAATAGTCTCCAGCTCATGTTATATCAGGAGATGATGTTTACAGTAGTCCTCAGCTCATGTTATATCAGGGAATGATGTTTACAATAGTCCTCAGCTCATGTTATATCAGGGAATGATGTTTACAATAGTCCCCAGCTCATGTTATATCAGGGAATGATGTTTACAATAGTCTCCAGCTCATGTTATATCATGGAATGATGTTTACAATAGTCCCCAGCTCATGTTATATCAGGAGATGATGTTTACAAAAGTCCCCAGCTCATGTTATATCAGGAGATGATGTTTACAAAAGTCCCCAGCTCATGTTATATCAGGGAATGATGTTTACAAAAGTCCCCAGCTCATGTTATATCAGGGAATGATGTTTACAAAAGTCCCCAGCTCATGTTATATCAGGAGATGATGTTTACAATAGTCCCCAGCTCATGTTATATCAGGGAATGATGTTTACAATAGTCTCCAGCTCATGTTATATCAGGGAATGATGTTTACAAAAGTCCCCAGCTCATGTTATATCAGGGAATGATGTTTACAATAGTCTCCAGCTCATGTTATATCAGGGAATGATGTTTACAGTAGTCTCCAGCTCATGTTATTTCAGGGAATGATGTTTACAGTAGTCCCCAGCTCATGTTATATCAGGGAATGATGTTTACAATAGTCTCCAGCTCGTGTTATATCAGGGAATGATGTTTACAATAGTCTCCAGCTCATGTTATATCAGGGAATGATGTTTACAATAGTCTCCAGCTCATATCAGGGAATGATGTTTACAATAGTCCCCAGCTCATGTTATATCAGGAGATGATGTTTACAATAGTCCCCAGCTCATGTTATATCAGGGAATGATGTTTACAATAGTCTCCAGCTCATGTTATATCAGGGAATGATGTTTACAATAGTCTCCACCTCATGTTATATCAGGAAATGATGTTTACAGTAGTCTCCAGCTCATGTTATATCAGGGAATGATGTTTACAGTAGTCCTCAGCTCATGTTATATCAGGGAATGATGTTTACAGTAGTCCTCAGCTCATGTTATATCAGGGAATGATGTTTACAGTAGTCCTCAGCTCATGTTATATCAGGGAATGATGTTTACAAAAGTCCCCAGCTCATGTTATATCAGGAGATGATGTTTACAGTAGTCCTCAGCTCATGTTCTATCAGGGAATGATGTTTACAATAGTCCCCAGCTCATGTTATATCAGGGAATGATGTTTACAGTAGTCCTCAGCTCATGTTATATCAGGGAATGATGTTTACAATAGTCCCCAGCTCATGTTATATCAGGAGATGATGTTTACAATAGTCCTCAGCTCATGATGTTTTGAAAGAGATCTGGCATTTCTAGCTTCTCTTAGAAGGGATATCTTTATGTCATGTTTAGGAAAAATAAATCATGAGTGTAACTGTCGAATTTTCACTACCAGTGGTTTGCAGAATACAAGCATGTCTCAGGAGGCTCAGTGGCTTTCATCATTATTGAATCTTTAGTGCCGAATACTTATTTCTGTATCTGCTGCTGTGGAGAGTGAACATGTTATTTTCTTTATTTCAGACCAGAAGTCTCCAAAGAATTCCTCCTCAGATGACAAGTGGATGAAGATCAAAGTTAAAATTGGGGATTATGAATACAATAAGTAAGCTAAATTCTGCTTGTGAATATCTTGTTATTTCCTTAATGGATCCACTGCTTTCTGTTAGTTTAAATGTAGTAGACAGTGATGCCTTTGATTTCACAGTTTGAATCATCAGAACACTAATACTGTTTTCCCTTCACCTCTTTATTATTCTCAATTGCTCTTTTGGCCACTTTCAGATTGTTAATTTTTCCATTGCCAATGCAAACATCCACATTTATGGCCATGTTTATTATGGTCCAGTTCCACACCCACTGTTTTCTGCTGTGTTGGTTTGATTTGTGTTGTTGTTTTGTTCCTTAAATAATTTAAATTTGGTTTATCTTGTATTTATATGATTGCCTTATCCCTGTATAATTATGTGATTTGTTTAAGTCATATATCTATTTTCTTGCTGTACAGTTTCCGCTGGAAACAATTGGATTGAGGGAACAGGAATGTCCAGGAGTTAGATGAACGATGTTGAGAGAAAAGACAGAGTAGCGGGACTAGATTCCATCCATGATTATGAAATGTTTCCCCAGGGGAGAACGCAGTGGAGGACTAGATGTGAGCCCTAGACATAAAACAGCGTACAAGGATGGTGAAAGTCTCCTTGCAAGCTGTTCCTCCGATCAGAGGTTTTTTCTCTTGATATTCTTAGCAGTCACTGGCAGTAAAGTCCTGGCCTCTCAGGCAGATGCACTCTGACCTATTACTACATGCTTTAGGGAGAGGGGGGGGGGTATCTACTCTTTGTTTCCTCCATAAAGAAGCCTTGGAACCTCAGGGACTATATTTTGCTATCATTTTGTGTTGTTCCCTTTCACTGACATCACTAGAGTGACTATTTCTGTTTTGACAGCTCTGATGGGAAAGGTGGTAAGACGTCAGGGTCAGGAGGAGCTCCAGACAAACAGATGCTCTTCTTTGCTGCTCTGGGAGGTGCTGCACTGTTGTACATGTTTTATGCTAGCCGGTACAAGGAGATCACCATGAAGGAGTTCTTCCATACATATCTCCCAACAGGATCGGTGTGTACATCATTTTTTTCCCCACAAATATTTATCTTCCTTTCATTCTGCATTGTGCCTGTTTACAGCAGAGCTGTGATTTTTGGGCCTTTTGGCCGACACATCCCACTTCATCGAGCATTTGTTGACCGAGTTAACATCCTGGATAGTTTCCTGGGACAGGGACGTGTGGCCTTTTTTGTATGCTGTTCTCTTTGTCCCCTTCTCTACAGATGTTGCTCCTGGAGACCCCTTTACAGAGCATCCACGTGTAGACAGGTCAGCCCTCAAAGAAGCCATGGGCATTCCCCACCATCCAAGGAGGCTTCCATAAATGCAAAGCCAACATATGATGCTCTAGTCCTGGGCTCACCCAATACATCCTGCACATGAGGCTCCCCTTTTCGGTCCCACATTTGACACCTTTAACATTGTATCATCTGGAAACTTAACAAGACAGTATGGCAGAGATTGCATGGCTCCCCCTTTTCGGTCCCACATTTGACACCTTTAACATTGTATCATCTGGAAACTTAACAAGACAGTATGGCAGAGATTGCATGGCTCCCCCTTTTCGGTCCCACATTTGGCACCTTTAACATTGTATCATCTGGAAACTTAACAAGACAGTATGGCAGAGATTGCATCTGGCATGGCTCCCCCTTTTCGGTCCCACATTTGGCACCTTTAACATTGTATCATCTGGAAACTTAACAAGACAGTATGGCAGAGATTGCATCTGGCATGGCTCCCCCTTTTCAGTCCCACATTTGGCACCTTTAACATTGTATCATCTGGAAACTTAACAAGACAGTATGGCAGAGATTGCATCTGGCATGGCTCCCCCTTTTCGGTCCCACATTTGGCACCTTTAACATTGTATCATCTGGAAACTTAACAAGACAGTATGGCAGAGATTGCATCTGGCATGGCTCCCCCTTTTCGGTCCCACATTTGGGCATGTGAATCTTTCTGCCAATTAGTAAGACTTTTTTCTGCTGGACATTCAGGACTTTGTTTTTGTGCCATAGGACATGTATCATCAGATAGACATTTTTGCCAAGCCAGCACACTGACATGTGTACCTCAGTGTGGTGGTGACGACACTGATAAAAAATAAGGGAGGTTTAGAGACAGGACTGTTCCATGCCTATATAACAGTTTTGATATTGTATTTATTTCTTCAGCACACTATATGGTTCACAATTGGAAGTGTGGAAACATTTGAACGTAACTTGGAGAAGGCACAGTCAGAGATGAACATTGACCCTTCCAACTTTATTACAGTTGTTTACAAGAAAGAAAGAGACTGGTCAGTTACTAGACAGTTTATTGGTTAGTTAGAAAGAGATTGGTCACTTACTAGACAGTTTATTGGTCAGTTAGAAAGAGACTGGTCAGTTACTAGACAGTTTATTGGTCATTTAGAAAGAGATTGGTCACTTACTAGACAGTTTATTGGTTAGTTAGAAAGAGACTCGTCAGTTACTAGACAGTTTATTGGTCAGTTAGAAAGAGACTGGTCAGTTACTAGACAGTTTATTGGTCAGTTAGAAAGAGACTGGTCAGTTACTAGACAGTGTATTGGTTAGTTAGAAAGAGATTGGTCACTTACTAGACAGTTTATTGGTCAGTTAGAAAGAGACTGGTCAGTTACTAGACAGTTTATTGGTTAGTTAGAAAGAGACTGGTCAGTTACTAGACAGTTTATTGGTCAGTTAGAAAGAGACTGGTCAGTTACTAGACAGTTTATTGGTTAGTTAGAAAGAGACTGGAGAGTTACTAGACAGTTTATTGGTCAGTTACTAGACAGTTTATTGGTTAGTTAGAAAGAGATTGGTCAGTTACTAGACAGTTTATTGGTTAGTTAGAAAGAGACTGGAGAGTTACTAGACAGTTTATTGGTTAGTTAGAAAGAGACTGGAGAGTTACTAGACAGTTAATTGGTTAGTTAGAAAGAGATTGGTCAGTTACTAGATAGTTAATTGGTGAGTTAGAAAGAGATTGGTAAGTTATTAGACAGTTTATTGGTTAGTTAGAAAGAGATTGGTCAGTTACTAGACAGTTTATTGGTTAGTAAGAAAGAGATTGGTCAGTTACTAGACAGTTTATTTTTCTTCCCCTTACTGTTTTTTCCTTCACCAGTCTTGCCATTTGTCACCAAGTTTTCAGCGTGTCCACAAATATTGACTAACAGCGTCTAATTATTTTTAACGAGTTTACAGTGTTTATGGTCTTTCTCAAGGTAGAATGCTTCATTTATTTGTATACCACTCTATGCTAGAACAGGATCATAATATTTAATTCAACATTTGTAATAGGCTGGGTAAGCTGGTGAAGACATTTGTTTTTGACCAAGGTCAAGCATAAAATCTCTTGCTGTCATTTTCAGGGGCAGTATCATTCTCAATGCTCTGAGCTGGCTGATACCTCTAGGTTTCATGATTTGGTTCCTTCGACGAGGGGTAAGTGTTAGCTTATCTTTTATATTTATTGATTGTCCCAGTCTTGTGTTCAATGTAAGACAAGTCATTATTTTATCAGCTAGATGCTGTCCTATTGGTATGGAGGTCTTGAGTTTAAATCTGTCATCATCCCTATGTGAGTTCCAGGGCCCTGTTATGGAGTGAATAAGAATGACCCACTGCCTCCTCGACAAGCATTTTGTAACAGTCGATTAATTGGGGACTTCTTTCGAAGCCTCAGTGCATCTGCCAGACAGGCAGGAAACCAATGATCTGCATACAAATAAATCAGGTCTGTAAAACGGATATGTGCACAACAATCAGTTTTGGAACAAGACTAAAGTCCAGAGGTAGATAAACAACCAGAACTTTCTGCGGGAGTTTACAGCTGGTGAACGTGAAAAAGAAGATAAAGAATTTGCAGTCAGATTTTTCCCCACAAAATGACCTTGGCTCGCAGGTTGACCCAGCTTAAAAGGGGTACCAGGTAAAGTCCTGGGAAGTAAAAGTGGCGGACGTGATATTCACCACGTTACTGAATGAATGCTGATTGGTCACACAAACTTGAGTCAAGCATCGTAAAGGGTTTATGTGTGGAAAGTAACCTTGACTTTATTTCTGCTAATTAGTTTATGCTGTCCACATTCTGGGTCATCTCTTCATTGATTTCTCTGTATTGTCTTCATGTTGTTGCTGATATAAAATTCATTCAGGAGTGATCTCTATTGCCACTGGCCTGCTGCTTGTCTGTTTTCTGCCTATGGTATCCCATATAATTTGTCATTCCTTTATTTCCTTGTCTGCTTTCCTTCCCCAGGTTTCTTTGTCATCCACATCTTTTTTCATCTGCCATATTACATATCTTAGCCTACAAGCCCGAGTATTTAAAAATCTGCCTCAGCTGGGGTTTGAACCTATGAAGACCACACAGGCAGGCAAGAATTATAGGAACTGAACTACTGCATAAGATGTATTACATATATATGGAAAATTACAATTATTATCTTTCTTCTTATGTTTGAGCCTTGTTTGGAGCAGGCATTGGTTGTTATGACTCTCCATTCATCCTAGATGTTCTTCTTGTACAGTATTTGAACCCTTCAGCTTTATTGCTGCAGATTTCACAAACCTCCGCTCATCACTATGGTTGTCTTTCTCTTTCCGTGGGTGTCCCCAAGTGTTTGTAGTTCTGCCTGTATGTAATCTCTCCACTGTCTTCTTGGTCTGCCTCATGTCTACTCCCATTCAACTCTTCTCATTACGCAGATTTTGGGAGCTTGATGTTACGTTATTGCTTGTTGTCCAGTTGCATGTTGCTCATATACTGTCTTCCACAGCCTCTATTATAACCTGAAAAGACATCAAACCAAACAAAAGGCAGAACCATTCAGCTCCACATTATCACAGACACAAATGACAAGTTAACATTGTGGCTAGAGACCGTCATCAGCACATTACATGAATATACAATACCACTGATACAAACAAGAATACACAAAAATCACCTGACTGAACTATCTCTGAAAGAAAACACTTGCCTCTCTTGGCTAGTATTTTGCTTACTGGACACTTGAGCTATGATACATGTTCCCTCTGTAAATCAGTAATCACAGTAGGTTGCACATCATTTTGTTTCTGTAACAAGATGCAGAACTATTAGTCAAATGATTAAAAAAAAAGAGGATGATTATTAGGATGCATATGCCCCTATAATGACATTGATGAGAAGTCAGAGCATCTATTCCATGGCTGGTCTGTTTTGTGCAGCCTCTAGGTAAACCAGGGATCGGCAGGGGCGGTGGTCCAGGGGGCATGTTTGGCTTCTCTCAGACAACTGCTCAAGTCTTGGAGAAAGATATCGGAGTCAAGTTCAGGTACAGATGTCCTTGTTTTATGTTTCGTTTGTTAATGCACTATGTCTGTTGTAGGGGGTGGCTGCAGCGGAGGTTCTCTAGAGTGGTTATCCCCCACTGTATTTTGCAGTATTATGTTGTGAGGCCCCAGCCTCTTCTGTGAAATAACTCGTACTACTTCAGAAAGCCGTGATTTTCTTTCCTAAACCGCCTGCAATGGAAATTAAATCTGGTTGTTAGAGAATTGTGAAACACTTACTGTGCCACGCATAATTATTTGAAGTGATTCATGTTTCACTGTGTTGTTTTCTGTTTAAACAACAGAGCAACATCATGGCACAAGGGTGGTAACCCATAAGTGCCCCATTCTACTTTTAACTCAGTCCTGAGTACGAAGAATCTCAGCACAGTGCTCGAACTCTGTAGCATCGGCGAGGATCCGGAAATACTTTTGGGTAGATTGTTAACTCCAAATTTCGCCAGGGCAGCGCCATAAGGCTACTCCTTTTGATTTTCAACTGCCAAGGGACTTTCCGTGCGCAGCAATACACACAGGCGTCCCGCCCCATCTGACTACCCAGAGACCAGGGGCAATTACTAGAAGTCCACATGATAAAATCCCAGCCTTCATAGGGGCCTGAACCTGGGACCTTCAACCTCAAGATCACTCAGCCCCTTACCTACTGTGTTGTGTTCTGCTGTACTGATACTAGTTAGCACATTCAAGCTTTTTTTTTTTGTGCAGTGAGGAAACCACATCAGATTACTGTGGATAAACCCACATCGGTTGAAAGAGTTTACTCTCAAGTACGTTGTATCAGCATTTAGTTTGGGCCTCGAAAAGGTCTTGCAGTAATCTTGGTGCAGGCGGGAGTTGAGCATAGGCTGCAATAAATTTAATAAATGCATTTCTGTGCCACCTTCATGATACAGGTTTTCTCCAGTACACCCATGATCGACCCTGCCTCAAATTAGTACCAGATAGAGACCTGGGAAATAAAAGTGGCCTGTGTGATGTTGATCACATCACCCACCAAGTGCCAATTTTTTAAACCAGCACACCCACTTTGGGAATATTAGATGGTGTGACCCCAGACCTTTCCATGGCGGACTCTCTTATGACTATCGGAAAGCTGCAAGAACGATAAATGAGCCGTGGCTGAAATCACACCATAGTAATCGAGGATCTTGAAATTGTTGAAAACATTTCACTAACTGAGCTGCAGAGCTACATTGTAGGCTGGTAATGTTCCCTCCGTAGGTGTCAGGTATTCAGTACTTAACGCACGCTAGGCTAGTACCCCAGGAGAAAGGTCAACCAGTAGGGATAGACTTGTTAAAATTACTTTTCCCCTTTTAATTTGTCTTCACCTGTAGCAAGAGATTCTCCCCCCTCCTGAGTTAGGACTGCAGCCAGCCCTTGTTGTTAAACTGTTTGTTCCACCTGTTTCAGTGATGTTGCTGGTTGTGAGGAAGCCAAGTTAGAGATCATGGAGTTTGTCAACTTCCTGAAAAATCCACAACAATATCTGGACCTTGGCGCAAAGATACCTAAAGGTTTGAATCTGGCTACAATGATGTTTGTTAAACAGTGAATAATTATGTGTCATCTTTCTGTTGTAGTCTTGGTCTTCCATTGACAACCCCCCTTCCCCCCCCCCCCCCCCCACTTTCCCCACTGTCATGATGTGCTCCATTGTTTCCCTTCTCACAATGTGATCGCAGTGTTAGTTGTCTTTTTCTGATTCAAGTAATCTTCTCATAAGTTCAATTTTTGTCGTTACAGTTATTAGGCTTGTTCACCTGCAGAAATTCCTGTGTGGGTCCCTTAGCCTGAGCTGTGAAACTGATTAGGGTTGGCTAAAATAGTACGCTTTGGGCCCAAGGGTGCAGATATCTCAGGCTAGCCCTCAACCACAACTGAACATGCAGAAGACAAAGAATAATTAGCAGATTATTGTCTTCTTGGGAGAAAACAACAGAAAATATAAGCAGGTGTCAGCCCCTACTCTGTTCTCCATGTTTCATGTCTCAGATGTGCTTGTATGCTTATGTACACACACATATCATGCAACCATACTGTCTGTGTCTTCTTTCATACTTTATCACATCTTTTGTATCAATCTACCCAGGCCTTTAGTGTCTTGGTTGTTATTTTTATTTTTATCTTGCAAGACATCCTTTATTTATTATTTAAATAGACCATATAAGTGGTTCCAGTGAGAGAGGGAAGGTTTGTTAAATCTGGCATCTTGTGCCAGGTCAGTCTGTTGCTGATGCTGCATTCTGTCATCATAGATGTCACATCACCCCCAGCCTTATGACTTCCGTCTTGCATTGTTCTCTACAGATCTGTTTTAAACTAATTTTCTCTTCAGAGGAACAGATAAATCCTATGTAATGGCTATGACACACTCGGAGGGTGGTATTGTGTCTAAGGACATCTTCTGTGGTAAATTGCAGATAGGTAGAAGATGCCTAGGTCGGCTTCTACTACGATTTAAAGGAGGTATGTTCTTCATTGGGAGATGAAAGGCAGAAAAAGAAAAGAACAGTTTTCCTTCTAGAAGAATATTCTTAAACTGCGACCACACATTAATTTAGCATGGCACACGATGCTGATGATTATGTCACTGCATTGTATGAACATTTGCACACAGTACCATCTGCACCTCTACCGCTTGTACCCACAGATGTAGAACTTGAGATGCCTTTATGTCTGATACTAAACGGCAGCTATTATTGTCAGAACTTATACTGGTGCCTGTATTTGTTGCGTAATTTAAGATTGATTTCTCCTTGTCAGGTGCCATGCTGACTGGACCTCCAGGCACAGGGAAAACCTTGCTGGCCAAGGCCACCGCAGGAGAGGCTAATGTCCCCTTCATCACTGTGTCTGGGTCGGAGTTTCTGGAGATGTTTGTCGGTGTCGGGCCATCCAGGGTGAGCTTGAAGTGACAACTTTTAGATATGCCAGACTTATTCACAAACATCTGTTGTCTGTGGCTTTGTCTTCTTCACATTCAGCGACTCCTGCAGAAAGTTATATTGTTTATTCTTCCACTTCTGGCATTGTTCCAGGACTTAAATGTTTTATACCGATCTGGCTTATTTCTCTCCGGACTGTTGGCTCCTTCCTGTTAGACAGATGAACTCTGACTTCAAAGGAAATGTCCATGCTGTGTATGTGGGCAAAGTCCCCCCTACTTGCCCAGTTCTGAGTTCAGAATCTATTTCTCACGATTAGGAACTTTTTATTTTAGGGTGACCGTGGAGTGTTGTCTGACCAGTATGAACCCTGGTCCTGGAGGACTGTAGTTCGACGCCTCTACCTTCCATATCTGTGACTAAGATGTGGTGATAAACTATATGTATCAGTGCCACAAAGAGAAACTTAACCTGCTGTATACAAAACACATTTGCTGTGTTAGGGATGAGTGGTTGGAAGGGTGGAATTTAAGACAGGTCTACATGCCCAGTTTGTGACTTTTTGAAAATAAAGTTTGTTAATTCTCTCTCTCTCTCTCTCTCTCTCTCTCTCTCTCTCTCTCTCTCTCTCTCTCTCTCTCTCTCTCTCTCTCTCTCTCTCTCTCTCTCTCTCTCCCCCCTCTCTTTCTTTCTTTCTCTCAGTTTCTCTTCACACATGTACACACACACTGCGTTGACCACATACAAAGTCAGCTTGTAGAAAGGGCAGTGTTGATTATTTCTAAAGCTGCAGGTAATCATGATTGTGATCTCACTCTTATCTCTCAGGTACGTGACATGTTTGCCCTGGCCAGAAAGAAGGCTCCATGCATTTTGTTTATTGATGAGATTGATGCCGTTGGCAGGAAAAGGAGTGGCCGTAACTGGGGCGGCAACAGCGAACAAGAAAACACTCTGAATCAACTCCTGGTGGAGATGGATGGTTAGTAGTTCAGCAGTTATTTAAAGATCGTGTGATCTCTCCTGTAGTTCAGCAGTTATTTAAAGATCGTGTGATCTCTCCTTTTCTCATACTTGCCCACACAACAATTGTTCTGTCATGGTCAGTAGATCATGTGATCTCTCCCTTTCTCATACTTGCCCACACAACAATTGTTCTGTCATGGTTAGTAGTTCAGCAGTTATTTAAAGATCGTGTGATCTCTCCCTTTCTCATACATACCCACGCAACAATTGTTCTGTCATGGTCAGTAGTTCAGCAGTTATTTAAAGATCGTGTGATCTCTCCCTTTCTCATACTTGCCCACACAACAATTGTTCTGTCATGGTTAGTAGTTCAGCAGTTATTTAAAGATCGTGTGATCTCTCCCTTTCTTATACTTGCCCACACAACAATTGTTCTGTCATGGTTAGTAGTTCAGCAGTTATTTAAAGATCGTGTGATCTCTCCCTTTCTCATACTTACCCACACAACAATTGCTCTGTCATGGTTAGTAGTTCAGCAGTTATTTAAAGATCATGTGATCTCTCCCTTTCTCATACTTGCCCACACAACAATTGTTCTGTCATAGTTAGTAGTTCAGCAGTTATTTAAAGATCATGTGATCTCTCCCTTTCTCATACTTGCCCACACAACAGTTGTTCTGTCATGGTTAGTAGTTCAGCAGTTATTTAAAGATCGTGTGATCTTTCCCTTTCTCATACATACCCACACAACAATTGTTCTGTCATGGTCAGTAGTTCAGCAGTTTTTTAAAGATCGTGTGATCTCTCCCTTTCTCATACTTGCCCACACAACAGTTGTTCTGTCATGGTCAGTAGTTCAGCAGTTATTTAAAGATCGTGTGATCTCTCCCTTTCTCATACTTGCCCACACAACAGTTGTTCTGTCATGGTCAGTAGTTCAGCAGTTATTTAAAGATCGTGTGATCTCTCCCTTTCTCATACTTGCCCACACAACAGTTGTTCTGTCATGGTCAGTAGTTCAGCAGTTATTTAAAGATCGTGTGATCTCTCCCTTTCTCATACTTACCCACACAACAATTGTTCTGTCATGGTTAGTAGTTCAGCAGTTATTTAAAGATCGTGTGATCTTTCCCTTTCTCATACATACCCACACAACAATTGTTCTGTCATGGTCAGTAGTTCAGCAGTTATTTAAAGATCGTGTGATCTCTCCCTTTCTCATACTTGCCCACACAAAAGTTGTTCTGTCATGGTCAGTAGTTCAGCAGTTATTCAAAGATCGTGTGATCTCTCCCTTTCTCATACTTGCCCACACAACAGTTGTTCTGTCATGGTTAGTAGTTCAGCAGTTATTTAAAAATCGTGTGATCTCTCCCTTTCTCATACATACCCACACAACAATTGTTCTGTCATGGTCAGTAGTTCAGCAGTTATTTAAAGATCGTGTGATCTCTCCCTTTCTCATACTTGCCCACACAACAGTTGTTCTGTCATGGTCAATAGTTCAGCAGTTATTTAAAGATCGTGTGATCTCTCCCTTTCTCATACTTGCCCACACAACAGTTGTTCTGTCATGGTTAGTAGTTCAGCAGTTATTTAAAGATCGTGTGATCTCTCCTTTTCTCATACTTGCCCACACAACAATTGTTCTGTCATGGTCAGTAGATCATGTGATCTCTCCCTTTCTCATACTTGCCCACACAACAATTGTTCTGTCATGGTTAGTAGTTCAGCAGTTATTTAAAGATCGTGTGATCTCTCCCTTTCTCATACATACCCACGCAACAATTGTTCTGTCATGGTCAGTAGTTCAGCAGTTATTTAAAGATCGTGTGATCTCTCCCTTTCTCATACTTGCCCACACAACAATTGTTCTGTCATGGTTAGTAGTTCAGCAGTTATTTAAAGATCGTGTGATCTCTCCCTTTCTTATACTTGCCCACACAACAATTGTTCTGTCATGGTTAGTAGTTCAGCAGTTATTTAAAGATCGTGTGATCTCTCCCTTTCTCACACTTACCCCACAACAATTGCTCTGTCATGGTTAGTAGTTCAGCAGTTATTTAAAGATCATGTGATCTCTCCCTTTCTCATACTTGCCCACACAACAATTGTTCTGTCATAGTTAGTAGTTCAGCAGTTATTTAAAGATCATGTGATCTCTCCCTTTCTCATACTTGCCCACACAACAGTTGTTCTGTCATGGTTAGTAGTTCAGCAGTTATATTAATATCGTGTGATCTCTCCCTTTCTCATACTTGCCCACACAACAGTTGTTCTGTCATGGTCAGTAGTTCAGCAGTTATTTAAAGATCGTGTGATCTCTCCCTTTCTCATACATACCCACACAACAATTGTTCTGTCATGGTCAGTAGTTCAGCAGTTATTTAAAGATCGTGTGATCTCTCCCTTTCTCATACTTGCCCACACAACAATTGTTCTGTCATGGTCAGTAGTTCAGCAGTTATTTAAAGATCGTGTGATCTATCCCTTTCTCATACTTGCTCACACAACAATTGTTCTGTCATGGTTAGTAATTCAGCAGTTATTTAAAGATCATGTGATCTCTCCCTTTCTCATACTTGCCCACACAACAATTGTTCTGTCATGGTTAGTAAGTAGTTCAGCAGTTATTTAAAGATCGTGTGATCTCTCCCTTTCTCATACTTGCCCACACAACAGTTGTTCTGTCATGGTTAGTAGTTCAGCAGTTATTTAAAGATCGTGTGATCTTTCCCTTTCTCATACATACCCACACAACAATTGTTCTGTCATGGTCAGTAGTTCAGCAGTTTTTTAAAGATCGTGTGATCTCTCCCTTTCTCATACTTGCCCACACAACAGTTGTTCTGTCATGGTCAGTAGTTCAGCAGTTATTTAAAGATCGTGTGATCTCTCCCTTTCTCATACATACCCACACAACAGTTGTTCTGTCATGGTCAGTAGTTCAGCAGTTATTTAAAGATCGTGTGATCTCTCCCTTTCTCATACTTGCCCACACAACAGTTGTTCTGTCATGGTCAGTAGTTCAGCAGTTATTTAAAGATCGTGTGATCTCTCCCTTTCTCATACTTACCCACACAACAATTGTTCTGTCATGGTTAGTAGTTCAGCAGTTATTTAAAGATCGTGTGATCTTTCCCTTTCTCATACATACCCACACAACAATTGTTCTGTCATGGTCAGTAGTTCAGCAGTTATTTAAAGATCGTGTGATCTCTCCCTTTCTCATACTTGCCCACACAACAGTTGTTCTGTCATGGTCAGTAGTTCAGCAGTTATTCAAAGATCGTGTGATCTCTCCCTTTCTCATACTTGCCCACACAACAGTTGTTCTGTCATGGTTAGTAGTTCAGCAGTTATTTAAAAATCGTGTGATCTCTCCCTTTCTCATACATACCCACACAACAATTGTTCTGTCATGGTCAGTAGTTCAGCAGTTATTTAAAGATCGTGTGATCTCTCCCTTTCTCATACTTGCCCACACAACAGTTGTTCTGTCATGGTCAATAGTTCAGCAGTTATTTAAAGATCGTGTGATCTCTCCCTTTCTCATACTTGCCCACACAACAGTTGTTCTGTCATGGTTAGTAGTTCAGCAGTTATTTAAAGATCGTGTGATCTCTCCCTTTCTCATACATACCCACACAACAATTGTTCTGTCATGGTCAGTAGTTCAGCAGTTATTTAAAGATCGTGTGATCTCTCCCTTTCTCATACTTGCCCACACAACAATTGTTCTGTCATGGTCAGTTCTTGGTCATAATGCAAGGGAGCTTGAAATGAAAACTCTAATAAAAGTGTGATAGAAATTACTGTAGCCATGCCATTTTTGTTGTTGGGGGTAGCATGTTAATATGGTTATCAAGGATGTCAGGAGTGTTAAGCATATCTTTGAAAAGTCATTTTGATGTCACCGTGTTTGTCTGCACAGTGATGTCACATGCTTAACATTCTTGGCATCCTCATCAACAATGGACGGTTGCCGAGACAATGGCGTGGTCATGATAAGTTCTGTCCACACTTTTAAGGTTTTCATTGACAGTCCCAACACTTGAACGGATTCAAAATCAAGGAATGAGAATTAACTTGGGATGCTCACTAGATACACCAGTTACAACAGTGAGATATGTGCTTGGGCTGACATCAATAAAGTCTAGACTGGCACAAGCCAATGCCTACATGTGAGATCAGTGTTGAAAGACATCCTCTGCATGGAAACCTGACAGATTTTATAGGAGGCCAGTTGAAAAGAGGAAGGTCATAGATGACTCTGGCTGAAGATACCATGGGGCTGGTGGCCTCAGTCCAGAAAATACACAGGGGGCAGGAATGGGTTGACTGAACACACACACAGTAGCAGTTTCCCCATCAGGTCATTGTCACATTAGGAAGAGCATGTAGAGAGTGGATGTAAACCACTAGCCCTTCAAACGAATGTATTGTAGTAGTAGTACATTTCACCCCACCAGGACATCACACAAGCGATAAACACCTGATAACACAATGTGCCACTATGAGTATCATCCGTGGAGAGGTCCCAGAAACCGCGTTCAGCCATTTGACCATATTTATGGCTGGGCTATATTGCAGCCCCTGGCAAGAGCCAGGAGGGTTCTTCAAATAACAAAAAATTGTATCCCACAAGGGGACGACGGGTTATAGTAACGTGAATGTATTGGCTGTATTGATGTTCTTATGTGGTCTGTGCCATAAGATTGGTGTACATATAGTGGTATCTATGGGCTGTCAAGGTGGTGCTTCAAACACTAGTCGGTCAGTGCTTAGTTTCATTCACTTTGGTTTGATTAGGAACATAATGTGTGTAATTTAAGGTGTTTTCAGACGAGGTATTTTGTATTTGTCTTGTGATTATATCCAACAAATGTAGGCATACTTAATCTGCTTAGCTCACCACATATTACGGGCATCATAATGACTAACAGATTGCGATGGTTGGGTCATGTCGGCTGCTGCGTCGGAAGACAGGCATGAGAATGCCCAATATGCAATGATGTTGATTAACATAATCTAGCCCACTAACCCAGGATAACTTTGCCCAGGTTTCAACACACAGACTGGCGTGGTTGTGTTGGCAGCAACCAACAGAGTGGACATTCTGGACCAAGCTTTGCTGCGACCAGGACGCTTTGACAGACAGATCTATGTGCCTTTGCCAGACATCAAAGGAAGGTGAGCTAGTGGTCATCTAGTTGTCCTGTCCGCATCATCTGTGCTGGGACATTAAATATGTGATCATTGATGGAATTTATATTATCAAACATAAGGAAGCATCTCCAACACCATCAGATAGGTTCTGTATCAGTGTCAGACTAGTTCTCTGTCAGTGTCAGACTATTTCTCTGTCAGTGTCAGACTGGTTCTCTGTCAGTGTCAGACTGGTTCTCTGTCAGTGGCAGACTATTTCTCTGTCAGTATCAGACTGGTTCTCTGTCAGTGTCAGACTTTTTTTCTGTCAGTGTCAGACTGGTTCTCTGTCAGTTTCAGACTATTTCTCTGTCAGTGTCAGACTGGTTCTCTGTCAGTGTCAGACTATTTCTCTGTCAGTGTCAGACTGGTTCTCTGTCTGTGTCAGACTATTTCTCTGTCAGTGTCAGACTGGTTCTCTGTCAGTGTCAGACTATTTCTCTGTCAGTGTCAGACTGGTTCTTTGTCAGTGTCAGACTGGTTCTCTGTCAGTGGCAGACTATTTCTCTGTCAGTATCAGACTGGTTCTCTGTCAGTGTCAGACTTTTTCTCTGTCAGTGTCAGACTGGTTTTCGGTCAGTGTCAGACTATTTCTCTGTCAGTGTCAGACTGGTTCTCTGTCAGTGTCAGACTGGTTCTCTGTCAGTGTCACGCTATTTCTCTGTCAGTGTCAGACTGGTTCTCTGTCAGTGTCACACTATTTCTCTGTCAGTGTCAGACTGGTTTTCGGTCAGTGTCAGACTATTTCTCGGTCAGTGTCAGACTATTTCTCTGTCAGTGTCAGACTGGTTCTTTATCAGTGTCAGACTAGTTCTGTTAAACAAAAGATCTAGTTAAATGGGGAGCACTTTGCTCCAACTTGAACAGACATGTCCTGGTAGATATAACTATGGAAAGCTTATTTGTTAAAAGGTAATAAAAGAAAGAAAAAAACAAAGTAAAGGGCCCTTGTGATGATATTAGCATATTTTATGATGCTTCACCCATGTTTTTGTAGATCCAGTTAATATTTGAAGGGTGATATGACCAATATCGTGCCAGTCACTTTTACTTCCTAGGCAATTTTCTGGTATTATTTTAGCCTGGATCAAGCATGGAGCCCAGCCCAGATATAAAAAAATCTACTTTGATGAACTCAAACCCTTTCAGCAGGCAGGCAAGCATCTAGAGACTGTACCACTACTGCAGCAGGTCCCCGTGCAAGAAGAACAGTGAAACCTGCAGGCAGTATAATGCTGTATGGTTGATTTATGGCTGTACAAGAATAATGAAACCTGCAGGCAGTATTATGCTGTATGGTTGATTCATGGCTGTACAAGAATAATGAAACCTGCAGGCAGTATTATGCTGTATGGTTGAGTCATGGCTGTACAAGAATAATGAAACCTGCAGGCAGTTTTATGCTGTATGGTTGATTCATGGCTGTACAAGAATAATGAAACCTGCAGGCAGTATTATGCAGTTTTATGCTGTACATGAAACCTGCAGGCAGTTTTATGCTGTATGGTTGATTCATGGCTGTACAAGAATAATGAAACCTGCAGGCAGTATTATGCTGTATGGTTGATTCATGGCTGTACAAGAATAATGAAACCTGCAGGCAGTTTGTATGCTGTATCATGGTTGTTCATGGCTGTACAAGAATAATGAAACCTGCAGGCAGTATTATGCTGTATGGTTGATTCATGGCTGTACAAGAACAATGAAACCTGCAGGCAGTTTTATGCTGTATGGTTGATTCATGGCTGTACAAGAATAATGAAACCTGCAGGCAGTATTATGCTGTATGGTTGATTCATGGCTGTACACGAATAATGAATAAGGCAGTGAAACCTGCAGAACAATGAAACCTGCAGGCAGTTTTATGTATGTTGATTCATGCTGTACAAGATTCATGGCTGTACTGATGGTTGATTCATGGCTGAAAGAATATGAAACCTGCAGGCAGTTTTATGCTGTATGGTTGATTCATGGCTGTACAAGAATAATGAAACCTGCAGGCAGTATTATGCTGGCTGTATGGTTGAAACCTCATGGCTGTACTGTATGGTTGAGTCATGGCTGTACAAGAATAATGAAACCTGCAGGCAGTTTTATGCTGTATGGTTGATTCATGGCTGTACAAGAATAAACCTGCAGAAAATGCTGCAGGCAGTATTATGCTGTATGGTTGATTCATGGCTGTACAAGAATAATGAAACCTGCAGGCAGTTTTATGCTGTATGGTTGATTCATGTGTACAAGAATAATGAAACCTGCAGGCTTTATGCTGTATGGTTGATTCATGGCTGTACAAGAATAATGAAACCTGGCAGGCAGTTTTATGGTTATTCATGGCTGTACAAGAATATGAAACCTCAGGCAGTTTTATGCTGTATGGTTGATTTATGGCTGTACAAGAATAATGAAACCTGCAGGCAGTATTATGCTGTATGGTTGAGTCATGGCTGTACAAGAATAATGAAACCTGCAGGCAGTATTATGCTGTATGGTTGATTCATGGCTGTACAAGAATAATGAAACCTGCAGGCAGTTTTATGCTGTATGGTTGATTCATGGCTGTACAAGAATAATGAAACCTGCAGGCAGTATTATGCTGTATGGTTGATTCATGTCTGTACAAGAATAATGAAACCTGCAGGCAGTTTTATGCTGTATGGTTGATTCATGGCTGTACAAGAATAATGAAACCTGCAGGCAGTTTTATGCTGTATGGTTGATTCATGGCTGTACAAGAATAATGAAACCTGCAGGCAGTTTTATGCTGTATGGTTGATTCATGGCTGTACAAGAATAATGAAACCTGCAGGCAGTTTTATGCTGTATGGTTGATTCATGGCTGTACAAGAATAATGAAACCTGCAGGCAGTATTATGCTGTATGGTTGATTCATGGCTGTACAAGAATAATGAAACCTGCAGGCAGTATTATGCTGTATGGTTGATTCATGGCTGTACAAGAATAATGAAACCTGCAGGCAGTATTATGCTGTATGGTTGATTCATGGCTGTACAAGAATAAGAAACCTGCAGGCAGTATTATGCTGTATGGTTGATTCATGGCTGTACAAGAATAATGAAACCTGCAGGCAGTATTATGCTGTATGGTTGATTCATGGCTGTACAAGAATAATGAAAACCTGCAGGCAGTTTTTATGCTGTATGGTTGAATCATGGCTGTACAAGAATAATGAAACCTGCAGGCAGTATTATGCTGTATGGTTGAATCATGGCTGTACAAGAATAATGAAACCTGCAGGCAGTATTATGCTGTATGTTGATTCATGGTTGTACAAGATAATGAAACCTGCAGGCAGTATTATGCTGTATGGTTGATTCATGGCTGTACAAGAATAATGAAACCTGCAGGCAGTATTATGCTGTATGGTTGAGTCATGGCTGTACAAAAAGAATGAAATCTGGCAGTATTATGCTGTGTGGTTGATTCAGGGCTGTACAAAAACTGACCAGCTATGAAAAAGATTTGGAGGACGTGGGGTGATCTGTAAACAAAGGCACAGGGTAACCCCGTGGGGGTGGGGGGATAGACCCGCTTCTATAGGTCACATAGGGCTCGCAGTTATTCCTCCATTGCGCTCTATCCTGTGCAGTCGCTTCAATATCATGGAAGGAATCCATCTGTCATCTTTGGCCTCTCTCATCAACATCCACTTTAGGATTTCTGTTGGCTGTCCTGGCCTCCTGCATCCCTTTATTTCCTATTTCAGTGCCTGCCTGGTGATTCTCTGCTGATTTCTTTTCAGGATGTGTCCATATAGGGTCATCTTCTTTCTCTTATACCTTGTTATAAGTGGTTGCCGAGATATTTCTCTAATTTCTTCACCCCATCCTGTTTTATGTTTACCATTTTCTTATTCTGCTGCAAAGGTTTTTTTTATTTTTACAGAGCTAGCCCCATACCCAACCCTCCTTTGTTCTAGTCTGGCCTTGGGACCAGCATTGGCACAGATATAAAAAAAGCAGGTCATAACAGTTGATTAATTAAGGGTTTGTTGAAATCTGATGTGTTGGGCCAACAGCTGCAGATATTACAGCCTAGCATTAGACCGCAACACATTGATCCACTCACCCTTTTAAAGGTGGTCACAGAAGAAATATTCCTGATTGTTGTGTATCTCTGATAACCCCTGCATGTGGTGATGATTGCTTTTCTTGTCCAGGGCTTCCATTTTCAAGGTTCACTTAAGCCGGCTCAAAACTGATATCCCCATTAATGAATTAGCCAGGAAGATGGCGGCTCTGACGCCTGGTTTTTCAGGTATGAACTTTGAATTTTTGGTAAATTATAATTTATTTTATTTTATCAAGGGGAAGTTTAGGAGCAACATTGAACGGTTAAGATCCTGGGCTCTTATTCAAGAGATCCAGGTTCAGACCCTTTTTTTTTTTTTTTTTTAAAGATGATGGACTTAGTCTTTCAGGGCAACACTAAAATACCAACCTGCTGCCAAGTTCAGGGTGACTGTTGTGGAAGAGCTTTATCCCAGTTTCTTATATGTCTGGTGTGACCATTTTTGGTGTAGGATGTCACATGATATTGTGTGGGTTGTGGGATGACATGATATTGTGTGGGTTGTGGGATGACATGATATTGTGTGGGTTGTGGGATGACATGATATTGTGTGGGTTGTGGGATGACATGATATTGTATGGGTTGTGGGATGACATGATATTGTGTGGGTTGTGGGATGACATGATATTGTGTGGGTTGTGGGATCACATGATATTGTGTGGGTTGTGGGATCACATGATATTGTGTGGGTTGTGGGATTGCTTGCTGTGGAGTGTTGTGGGAATGATTGCATTATTATTCCGCTATTATTAGCCTTTGGCTGTGGAAACAATCATACTGTAAGTATGGTGGAGTGTGAGAAGAGTCATATTTATAACATACCATGGCTGTTCAACTAAGATTACTCAAGGGCCACAGTGTTGAGTGTGTGAGAATCATCACGGACCACATGCCGGAGTCCCAGTACAACAAATGTCATTGATATAATACAATAAGTAATGATCAGTGGGCCACTTACTTTCCTCTGTGGGCTGAATTTAGCCCGCGGGCTGCCTGTTGAATAGTCCTGTCGTGTACGCATTGTCAAGTGTGGGAACAATGGTAATATGTTTTATGAGTATTGTGGAAGCAGTTATGCCATTTTTTTAAAGTGTTGTGGAGTGCGGGGAATAGTGATACATTTTGTTTTTGGTGGCCCTGGTGTGTAGGTGCCTGTTTGTCCCTGTGATCACGGGTTTAAATCCCCATCAAGGCAGACAACATCACACACGAGTACCAGTTGAATGATCAAACAATGGGATCAACAACTCGTGCTTGGTTTATGTACAGGTGTGAACATGTGACCTACACCTGAATGATTATATTTGTTGCAGCAAAGCTAAAATGTGATCAATACCAGTGATTATTGTTGAATTTAGAATCAACATCATAGCACTCAGGGCACCCCCATACGTGCTCCATCCCCATCTTCAGCAGCAAACAAAGTTTAATTCCAATGGCACCAGTAACTGTCTGATTGATTATTGTTGTTGTGACAAGGCTAAAATGTGATCTATACTAGTGATTACTGTTGTGACAACTCTAAATTGTGATCTTTACCAGTGATTATTGTTGTTGGGACAGAGCTAAAATGTGATAAATACCAGTGATTGTTGTTGTTGGGACAGAGCTAAAATGTGATATATACCAGTGATTGTTGTTGTTGGGACAGAGCTAAAATGTGATATATACCAGTGATTGTTGTTGTTGGGACAGAGCTAAAATGTGATATATACCAGTGATTGTTGTTGTTGGGACAGAGCTAAAATCTGACTTTTACCAGTGATTGTTGTTGTTGGGACAGAGCTAAAATGTGATATATACCAGTGATTATTGTTGTTGGGACAGAGCTAAAATGTGATATATACCAGTGATTGTTGTTGTTGGGACAGAGCTAAAATGTGATATATACCAGTGATTATTGTTGTTGGGACAGAGCTAAAATCTGACTTTTACCAGTGATTGTTGTTGTTGGGACAGAGCTAAAATGTGATATATACCAGTGATTATTGTTGTTGGGACAGAGCTAAAATGTGATATATACCAGTGATTATTGTTGTTGGGACAGAGCTAAAATGTGATATATACCAGTGATTATTGTTGTTGGGACAGAGCTAAAATGTGATATATACCAGTGATTGTTGTTGTTGGGACAGAGCTAAAATCTGACTTTTACCAGTGATTGTTGTTGTTGGGACAGAGCTAAAATGTGATATATACCAGTGATTATTGTTGTTGGGACAGAGCTAAAATGTGATATATACCAGTGATTGTTGTTGTTGGGACAGAGCTAAAATCTGACTTTTACCAGTGATTATTGTTGTTGTGATGATGCTGACATCTCCATTGTGTTGCGTGTTGTACATACAGGAGCTGACATTGCCAACGTGTGTAATGAAGCAGCACTGATAGCCGCAAGAGATCTGAACACCTCCATCCACCTGAAGCATTTTGAACAAGCCATTGAAAGAGTTGTGGCAGGTTTGTATCCACACATGCTTAGAATATCATCAGCACCAGCTACAAAATTAGTGAATATTACTTGTTTCCTGGGAGGCCCGGTATCATAGCAGCTAGTCACTCATATGCAGGTGTGAATGTCTTGGGTTCAAATCTGCATCAAGGTCAATTTTTTGTCTCTGTATTGACCTTAGCTCTCAGGTCAGTGTCAAGGACCTGATATCTATATTATTGAACTAGGGCTCGCTGTACGGCCCTGTGACAGACAAACTATACCAAAACACTCAACACATACACAAATGAAGCACACACATCATCTTTAATGGCCAAAGAACAATATCGCCTACAACAACCTCTACAGTTATGGACAGTCCCCTAATCCGGAACGCTAGGGCAGTGGCGGCAGTTATATTTACCTATCCACCCCGGGCCATTCCCATGGATATACCAAAGGACACGATTCCACCTCCTGTAGTGCAGCGCCAACTAGGCTACGATCTTCGCCATGCGAGACTCAGTGGCACACGCAGGGTGAGTGGTTCAAGTATTAGCGGACAATGTCAACAACAGCACAAAACGCAGATAGATAACCCACAAAAATCCAGGGACAAGAACACCTACCTAAACATGGTACAACCCCAACACAACTGTCTTAGCATACTATCAGCACTCGAGGAATAACAACAGCAAACCAACACATACGACGACAGCGTTAACACTACACAACCTATCTGTCAATTCCTAACTAAAAAATACAATCGCGTCTCTCAAAATGTCCTCATCCTCGCCGTCCTTTTTCTCTCCTCTCCCCGTTCAGCTCCGGTTCAAACGTGTACGTTGCACCAGTGTTCACGAATCTCGGGTTTTCCCCGTATCATCAAATCAACTGGCTGAGCGCTGGTGCACATTTTTGGTCCATCAAACACCAACATGTAGTTACACGACGTATTGTCTATACTCTGTCCCACAGGGCTATGACAGTCAGCCCAGTCTAAATGAGCACCAGGTCATGTCCTGGGGGGTAAATGTAGCCAGTGTGATGTTGACCACATAACCAGCGAGGGGTCTATATAAATAGAGGTCTAGCACAATATGCCTTGAATGCCAGAGGTATGAAAAGATCTTTTACTTACATGGATCCAGTCATTTTGAGTAAACTTGATGTTGTTTTAACATGTCTGTTCTAGTTTTAACATTTCTGTCTACCGTCTGTTTTGTCTGTCTGGGGTATTGTTAACATTTCTTTATCTGTCCTTCATTTTGTCTGTGGTATTGTTAAAATTTCTTTGTCCTTCATTTTGTCTGTTGCATTCTTAACATTTCATTTTTTTTGTCTGTCTGTGGTATTGTTAACATTTCTTTATTCCACATTTTATATGTCTGATATTGTTAAAATGTCTGCTTTTTATCCTCAGTTATGTCTTTCTGTGGTTTGCAAACATTTCTTTATCCTTCATTATGTAAGTGTGATATTATTAAGATGTCTGCTATTTATCCTCAGTTGTGTGTCTGTGGTATTGTTAATATTTTTGTGTCCTTCATTTGTATGTATGATATTGTTAAGATGTCTACTGTCAATCCTCGGTTATGTCTGTCTGTGGTAGTGTTAACATTTCTCTGTTTGTTCCCTATTTTATCTGTCTGTTGTATTATCAGCATTTCCGGATCAACTGTTATCCATTTTGACATATGGGTATTGTGTGAACATGTATTCCTATGTCTATGTTTAGTGTCTGTCAGGTGGGGATGTATAAATCTAGATGGTGTCTGTATCTGTGTCAGGTCTGGAGAAGAAAACTCAGGTGCTACAGCCGGAAGAGAAGAAGACGGTAGCCTACCATGAGGCTGGACATGCTGTCACTGGGTGGTTCTTGGAACATGCTGACCCACTGTTGAAGGTAATACTGACTTCACTGAATACTTTTATAAATGATTACAAATATATTTAAATACCGTAATAACTCAGCTATCATTTTCACGGCACTATGATAATTGCATAGATTGTACAAATCTGTAATTTCTGTGTTTTCTTGTGATTATAACACTGATCACCCATGCCACTCAGAAAGACACGTGATGTTGAATAATTAACTTAATTTTAGTGTGTCAAAATCATGTTGATTTTTAATATGTTTATTATTAAAAACTCATTAATCTTTCAGGTGTCAATAATTCCAAGAGGAAAGGGTCTTGGTTATGCACAGTATCTGCCGAAGGAACAATACTTGTACACACAGGAACAGGTGAGACTCATTCCAAGACTTTTCAGCTTCAAATTATTGAAGAAGAATGTTGCTTGCTTAAAATTCATAGCAGGTCAAAAGTAGTTCCTTAGAAGATAATCAGGTAATCAGTTCCAACTTCATAGCCAGTGGGTCACCCCACACTTGCTCCATTCCTGCGCCAATGAAAACTGCACAGAATGTCCATCACTGTTCCTTGTGGAAAACTTGATACAGACTGCAGTCTCAACAAAGCCAATAGCATACACATGCATTAAATGCATAAGGCAGCCATCAGAAGTGCCAACACAAACAATATGGCTCTAGAAATGCAGTTTCCTTGCAGATTATGTCATTGAAATATGATGTGAATTGTTAATTCTATACCAGTTTTAGGCCAGTCTTTCCTCTTTGGGTTAGCGTCTGGCTTAGGTATTGAGAATGCGCTTCGTAATTCTGAAATACTTGGTTCGATTCAGCTGCCATTGATTTAACAGCAGATCATTTTGTATTTATTTCGATAGTGGTATGGAGTCAAGAAGCAGTGGCAAACTACTGAATGTAAATTGCATGGCAAAGCCATAAACAGCCAAAAAGCTGGTATAAAATAGGCAGACTAAATAAGGTTATCAGTCGCGCCATCAACAGGGAGCTGTTTGTTGGCTTCTGAAGGAGACAGAGCACTTATAGGAATGTCCTGAGTTGATTCTCAGACATTTCAAAGTACAGATTGTAGACCCTCTCATTTGTTCACCTTAATGGCTGAATACAATTTTTACAGGGCGGCTTCCTCAACAGTGCCGTTATATCAGCTCCTAATTCATCATAACGTTGAGCGAATTCTGTTTCTCTCCTTAGACCTTGTATGTTAGGTACTAACTAACTCTAGTGAATATTCTCACTAGACATTGTATACCAGGTGCAAGCTGCAGTCAGATCTCATTAGACACATTTCATATCATATTGAGAAAAGGAGATGAATAATAGACCATATTTCTTGGAAACACAGTCAAAGGAGAGTACAGAAACTGTGAAGGAAATAATTTAGAGATAAGTGAAATAAATATATTTATGTATGTACATATGTTTTGCTGGATATTGTGTACACAGCTGCTGGACCGCATGTGTATGATGCTTGGTGGCAGGGTGGCTGAGTCCGTCTTTTTTGGTAAAATTACCACCGGAGCTCAGGATGACCTGAAGAAGGTCACACAGACGGCCTATTCACAAGTAAGTGCATTATTTCACTCCAGGCATTAGGTTCTCTATGTGATATGCTGTTTATGTTCTGTTCATTTGTTACAGCTGATCATCTTATGGCAGCATGGTCAAGCTTTTTGCCTCCCACTCTGAATATCATGGGGAGGTCTAATGGCTCAAAAGTCAAGTCTTGCCTCCCACTCTGAATATCATGGGAGGTCTAATGGCTGAAAAGTCAAGTCTTGCCTCCCACTGAATATCATGTGGAGGTCTGATAGCTGGATTGTCAAGTCTTGCCTCCCACTCTGAATATTGTGGTCTCGAGGCATGACATTTAGATCTATTTATCAGTTACTGTTGTGTGTTAGATCTATTTGTCAATAACGGTTGTGTATTAGATCTGTTTGTCAGTCTCTGTTGTGTGAATGTCAATCAAAACCAGAATGTCAAGCACTGTTGTATATTAGATCTTGTTGTCTGTCACTGTGTATTAGATCTATTTGTCAATCACTCTTGTAGATTAGATCTTGTTGTCTATCACTGTGTATTAGATCTATTTGTCAATCACTCTTGTCTATTAGATCTTGTTGTCTAACACTGTGTATTAGATCTATTTGTCAATCACTCTTGTCTATTAGATCTTGTTGTCTGTCACTGTGTATTAGATCTATTTGTCAATCACTCTTGTATATTAGATCTTGTTGTCTATCACTGTGTATTAGATCTATTTGTCAATCACTCTTGTCTATTAGATCCGATTGTCCAATCACTGATGTGTATTAAGTCTATATATGTTACGGTTGTGTATTAGAACTATCTGTCAGTCACTGGTGTGTATTAAGTCTATATATGTTACGGTTGTGTATTAGAACTATCTGTCAGTCACTGGTGTGTATTAGGTATGTTTGTCAATCACCATTGTGCATGTGTTATTGTGTTTCAAAGAAACTACTAACATGTTGCCAGGTTGTCATATTTGGAATGAACGAGAAAGTCGGCCAGCTGTCGTTTGATACGAGCCAGCAGGGTGAGATGACATTCACAAAGCCCTACAGTGAGGCAACAGCCCAGCTCATTGACGAGGAGGTCAGGAAGATCGTGGAGCATGCCTATCAGAGAACTTTGGACCTCGTCAAACTACACAGAGACCAAGTGGAGAAGGTGAGTGCTGCTTGCTTCTTGCAGTCCTCTCCACATCATTGCCATATAACACATGACAGCTTCACTAGCATGTAAGACAGTATGAGTGTTTTCACTTCAGACAGCACAGTTACACTGTCACATATGACTGTCACTCTTATTCTTCTTCTTTGTCTCCACATGGAGCATAAGCTCTCAACTGCTTGAATTGTCCCAACTAAAAAAACATTAAACTTACTTACATGTTCTCCATGTTGACTGGAAGATTGAGTCTTTCTGGCAGGTGTGATTAGAACAACATTCTGCCAAGGACCTGCTACTTGATGATGATATTTATCTTCTTTTTAAACATTTCAAGCCATTGAGGTTCATAGCTTCAGAAATCACGTGGCTCCATTCATCCCTTTAACATTCTAAACCTTGAGGTTCATTGCTTCAGATATCACCTACCACTATTCATCCCTTTAGCATTCTAAACCTTGAGGTTCATTGCTTTGGATATCACCTGCCTACATTCATCTCTTTAGCATTCTGAACCCTATCACGTGCCTCGATTCATCTTTATGATTGGCTAATGAGATGTTTAAGCTGCAAGCAAATTGACAACTGTTGTTTTTTTTGTTGGCTCCAGGTGGCGCTACGCTTGCTAGAGAAGGAGAAGCTTGACAAGGACGATATGATTGAACTCTTGGGCAAGAGACCATTTGCGGAGAAATCAACGTATGAGGAATTTGTGGCTGGGACAGGTATGTGATAGTGTTGATTGATTGTAGACATTTGAAATATGATATGGTGAGACAGATGAAGACCTGTGCTGCATAAATTTGAAATATGATATGGTGAGACAGATGAAGACCTGTGCTGCATACATTTGAAATATGATACGGTGAGACAGATGAAGACCTGTGCTGCATACATTTGAAATATGATATGGTAAGACAGATGAAGACCTGTGCTGCATACAGAATTGCATACTTTAAGAGTAGTTAGAAATTTTTGGATCTTTTCTCCAGGTATGCTGGTGTGTTGGGAAATAAATAGCAGATATATTGGCTAGTTCTGCACAACTGAGTGTTTCAGGAGAAGGTAGATGGGGGTAAATGCCCTTTGGAGACACATAAACAACACAAAATAACAGGCAGATCACCATGGTCTGGACAGAATGATGCAAAAGGCAGTTACCAGAGGACTGGGTTGGCACTCATTGCTCAGAAGAAAGGTGAAATAAACATATAGATTACACCTGGTACCAGTAGTAATGACATTCTTGCTGGCTGCTGAAGATTAGTATGGAGCATTTATGGGAAATGCCCTGGGTGTTGTGATGTTGATTCTCAGACATTTCAAAGTACAGATTGTAGACCCTCTCATTTGTTCATCTTAATAGCTGAATACAATTTTTACAGGGCGGCTTCCTAAATATAAATGCTGTACTTAGCCTCTGCTACTTCTCTGCAACTTCCACGTTTTAAGTAAAAGACTCATTTCCATACAGTGAGGCAGGTTGGGGTTCTGTGTAAAGCACCAGAGAATGAAAATACTCTGTGTGGGTATTGGTATGGTGCAGTATTGAAATGTTGGTATGCCACTTCTTGGGGTAATTTCTGCTCACTAAATCATGGAGGTGTTTGTTGGGAGACCGATTTGTAGAATTTATTGTTCTCCTTTGTAGTCAAATGTCAATCCGCATGTAGGATTTCTGATCTGTGTTAGAGTTGGATGGTCTGCCATGGTGGGGAATCATCTTTGAAGGCCACTTTTGACAAAGGCAAACCATTGAGATGTCTGTGATGTGTAAGAATAGATCCACTGCCCATATGACAAGCATGTATTTTTTTTTTAAATCTATTAATTAGGGGTGTTTCCTTCAAAGCAGGAGTGCATGTGTCCAAAAGGCAAGGAACCAACAGTCTGCATGCAAATAATGTCATATCGTAGAGCTCAAGTTCTAGAACACTAAAGTGAACCAACAAACTGAACTTTCTGCAAAAGTTTACAGCTGGTAAAATGTGAACTAGAAGAGCCTAATCAGAAGTGTTTGAAAGCTGATACAACATTTCAGACAAGTTGATCCAAGACACTTTAGGCAGAGATTACTGCACACACTTTGCTGAATATTTATTTTATAAACATTTTTTGAAAATACACCGCAAGATCATGTCTGATTATAGGCTTGCAGTTTGCGCAAATATAGCAAATTCCAATTTAGCTTATACATACGTAAATGCTGGCGGGTGACCTATATTACAGTCATCATGTTACATATTGTAGTCTCGTGGACGTAAAAGAAATCAGTCCCAGCGCTTAATGAACCCTCATGTTTGTTGAATGCTTTAGGAAGGTGGATGATACATCTCCAACTTTATTTTGTTCTAGGCTCCTTTGAAGAAGACACTACTCTGCCTAAAGGTTTGGAGAACTGGAATAAAGAGAAAGAAACAAAAGAAAGAGAACCAGTGGAGTCGTGATCATCCAGTACCTCATTGATTTGATTCATCATTTTTGTGGGTGCCAAGAATGGAAGAATTCAGTGGTGCAGAAACTAGTATCTTGTGTCGGTCTGTTTTTGGGGGTTCTACATTTTATTTGGTGCCAAGAATGGAAGAATTCAGTGGTGCTGTAACTAGTATCTTGTGTCAGTTTCTGTTTTTGGGGTTCTACATTTTATTTGGTGCCAATAATGGAAGAATTCAGTGGTGCTGTAACTAGTATCTTGTGTCGATCTGTTTTTGGGGTTCTACAATTTTTGAGGGGTGCCAAGAATGGAAGAATTCGGTGGTGCTGTAACTAGTATCTTGTGTCAGTCTGTTTTTGGGGTTCTACATTTTATTTGATGCCAAGAATGGAAGAATTCGGTGGTGCTGTAACTAGTATCTTGTGTCGGTCTGTTTTTGGGGTTCTACATTTTATTTGGTGCCAAGAATGGAAGAATTCAGTGGTGCTGTAACTAGTATCTTGTGTCAGTTTCTGTTTTTGGGGTTCTACATTTTATTTGGTGCCAAGAATGGAAGAATTCAGGGGTGCTGTAACTAGTATCTTGTGTCGGTCTGTATTCTTGGAGTTCTACAATTTTTGGGGGGCGCCAAGAATGGAAGAATTCAGTGGTGCAGTAACTAGTATCTTGTGTCAGTTTCTGTTCCTGGGATTTTGCATTTTAAATTTAAAATGTTCATTCTTCTTCTTCTTTATTTCCCTCTTTTACCACTTGGGGTGTCGAGGGAGATATAAGGTTCTGCTTTTTGCACTTCTAACTGCCTCGACTACAGACACATCATACTGTTGTTGAATGTCTCTGATTTTCTCTTCCCATCTTGTCCTTGGTCTGCATTTTGTGTACTTTGTCTACTGGACTGTTAATACACAGGCAATTTCACATTTTTGAATAGAATATACAACATGCAGATCTGTTGTAAAGTTCGTTAGGTAAAGATAACATTCCTAGGGCTGTTATCTGTTGTTTGGTACCCTCTAGAAGTTTTTCAACCCAGTGCACATTTTTAGCTCGTTTACTCACCCTTGCAATCTTTCAAACAGATACACTCTCATTGTCTGTGGTCGTGAGTCATGGAAAATATGCATTTGATAACCTGTTTGTGTGAAAACATATGTAGACATGCAAGGAAATTACAATTTATTAGCCTGCTCTTTGATCAGCTGGAAGTAAACACTATAAAAATAAGCACCCAAACTGTATATTCCATTCAACAACTAAGAGATATACACAAAAGTGTATTCTGTTCACCAGCATAGAAGTTGTATATTTCATTCTACAACCAAGTGATAAACATTAAGTTGTAAATTCCATTCACTGAGAAACATGAAAGTTGTTTATTTCATTTGCCAACAGAGAGATAACATAGATGTTTATTCTATTAACCAGTTAAGAGAGAAACTCGAGTAAGATTGAACAGGTTTGTGTTTGGCAAAGAAGATTGTACTTATAAGTTTTTTAAAAAAAACCTCATTCAGTGTGTTTTAAATGATGAGTAAGTCAGAACCTCTGTGTTAAACGTGAACTAGAAAAACATGAGGCTGTGAATTGTGTGAAAATGTTACTGTGAGTTTGTCTGCGAGCTTCGCTGTAGAACAGATTACATTTAGAATCAAACATGACAGACCAGTGTTGATGTTGTTTGTGCAGGAGATCATATATCTACATAAACTGATTTGCTAGTAATTTGTGTGGTGTGCTTCAATGTTTTCTCAGTAATACACTGAATAAAAGTACAGCGTTATGTCAGTAATTGTCTTGTTGTCTTGAATTATAAACAGATCAGACGTTTTTGAAATAGACATTAAACTATTTTTGTCTCACTTTGTTATTTTTTTTTCATGTTGAACATTAAGGTGAAACATGTCTGTTGTCAATAGACTAGCCACATTTACTGGAGGCTTGAAGAGCGGACTGTATAAGCTGAAAGGCATGTCACCTCAGTAAGTTCTATTCTCTTATTTGTGGCATAAGCAGTAGAACCAAAGAAGATATATACAGCCTTTGGTGTTATCAATTCTGTATGATATCTACATTTTGTGTGGTAACAATTCTGTACGATATCTACAGCTTGTAGTAGTAACCATTCTGTGTGCTTTTGTAAACTATGGCGATCACATAATTTGATGCAAACGGTCAAAATGTTTGTTGCCCTGACCAAAGAAAGCCATCAGTATTGCAGGATCTGCTTCTGCGGGGAATGGTCAGCTCGCATGTGGTTCTCGTAGTATTTGGCCAGCACCAGCGAAGCCTGTGTTGTGAAGGTGCCCAGATCAGGAGGGTGTGGATATACTGGGCACGCTGAGGACAGAAGACACATTTACATTGCACATGCTGTCAGGTGAGTGGCCTGGTGCCAGAGTATTTGATGGTGTCTTATGTGGTTAACTGCATGTGCAACTACTGATCTGTTCTTGTTAATTGATGCTGAACTGCATTTCTAGTGTCAGACTATGTGTGTTAGCACTTCTGGTGGCTGCCTTATCTTTTCTTGTGTACCCTTTTGGTTTTGCTAAAATTGCAGTAAGTGACAATTTTGTACACAAGGAACGGTGATGGACATTCTATGTGGTTTTTGTTGGCACAGGAACAGAGCAATCTTGGGGTGACCTGGTTATTGTGATGCTGGAAATGCAATAATCTGATGTTATCAGGTTCCATTAATAGTTTAATCTTTATGGTAAACGTGTCACTCCATAACTGCCGTGTTTCAGTGAAAACAACAGGTGTCTATTGCTGTCCCAAGTACAAGGTCAAACAAACAGCAGACGTGGCAAAATCTATCAGCTTGCACATGCATAAGGCAACTGCCAGAGTTGCAGACAACAACAGTCTGTCACTAGAATTGCTGTTCATGCTTGACAGAAGCAGCAGTCACAACAAACCAGCAGCTGTATGGGCATTACTGTATAAGGTTATCTGCCAATTCTGTGGCAACCAATCAACCTGCAAATTTGTGAATATGCAGCTCACAGCAAAACTTTATAGGAAAACACACAATAAACATCCCACATGAAATCCACATCACACCATACACTCAACTCAGCTGGCAGATGCAACCATATCTTTCTTTTATCTCATTTGCTGTCCCTGAGGGTTGGAACCCCAACCTTGCTCTGGATTACTGGGAAGAACAGGGTCCATCATGTAGGTGTGTGAGAACAGGCTTCACCATGTGGGTGTGTGAGAACAGGCTTCACCATGTGGGTGTGTGAGAACAGGCTTCACCATGTGGGTGTGTGAGAACAGGCTTCACCATGTGGGTGTGTGAGAACAGGCTTCACCATGTGGGTGTGTGAGAACAGGCTTCACCATGTGGGTGTGTGAGAACAGGCTTCACCATGTGGGTGTGTGGAAGGCTTGAGCCAGTGAAAAATGACATCTCGTCTTGCACATCGCTACTCCAGTGCACATGCTCATGTCATTGTGTGTAACATGGGCTCACTTTCCTGCTGTTCGTTAAAGCTGACACACCGCCATGTTAGTTTGTGTGCTGACACACCTCCATGCAAATGGGTAATATAGTTAAATAACTATAGTGGAATATGTGAGTAATATGGTTACATAGCTTGAAGTGACATACATGGGTAAACAACCTTCAGTGCTATATGTAGGTGATACGAGTATACAAAGTGTAATGACATGATTATACACATGGGTTACATAACCAGCATTGAGGCTATGATTAACCTTATGACCCCACACACAAAACGTACCTAGTTTTAAATCTGGAATCACGGACACTCCCCAAGGCTGTGGCAGTGGAATCTTGGGATAGTTTGGCATCGCCAGGGTCAGCAATGGATATGGCTTGTACGTGTCTGCCGGTGTGTTCACAGAAGCCTTCGCTGGCTGCCACAAGATTCTGAGTGGTCCATAAGTTTGCTTTGCATCTGAATAAGACCAGCTTGCAGATTTATGATTCTTATACATATCATCAGGTTACTGTGTTCTTATTACTAACTCCTCTTTTTTTTTTTCTTGTCCTTTTTTCTGCTCTTGTGGTTTGCAGATGTTTCCTGAGTTGTCACATCGTATTCTTGATTAAGGTTTCATCTTTTACACAGGCGTGGTCGGCAGCCAGTATTTTTCTTGCCACACTTGGTTCTTTTCACCTGCAAAATGTTCATTAAAATCATGAAATGCTTCGCTGACATACTTCCCCACAAGTGTCATTTCTAGCAATGCCCTCATATCTTTCCTCCTTAACATGACCTATTTCTCACTGTGTGCTGACATCTTTTCCTTCCCACATGTCCCATTTCTGGCAGTATGCTTATATCCTTCCGTCCAATTTTTGGCAATTTGCTTTTATCTTTTCCTACGGAGATGTCAAATTTCGGGCAGTGTTATTATATCCTTTCCGACCATGTCTAAATTCTGGCAGTGTGTTTATTCCCCTCCTCCCCCAATGTCCCATTTCTGGCAGTGTACTTATATCTTTCCCTCCCCCAATGTCCCATTTCTGGCAGTGTACTTATATCTTTCCCTCCCCCAATGTCCTATTTCTGGCAGTGTACTTATATCTTTCCATCTCCACATGTCCTATTTCTGGCAGTGTTGTTTATATCTTGTCCTCCCAAATGTCAAATTAATATCTTCCCTATGTTGAATTACTAATCGACACCACAGCACTCTGGACACACCCCTCCACTTCTACAGCAATATCACAGTATATATGCACACGGGAAATTAGAGAACGTATCTTCAATGTCTGCTTCTCTACTATAAAATGAAAGATATTTTTGTGACAGTTGGCATCGGTGACCTGGTGACAAATTATGGGCTGACCCATTTGCTGTGAAACTGGAATAGCGACTCATCATCATGTTCCTTGCATCCTGGGGCATTCCTCTCTACAATCCTTGATGTTTCGGTTCGTGTGCTGACACACCTCCATGCCATGCAACAAGACTGTCAAGAATCTTCTCTCGTTGTCTTCCTCTACTCCCCCCTCCCATTTTCTACAGATTTTTCCAGTGGTAACAACATGTTCCATTTTCCCTCTTCTCATAAATAACATGGCCGAAAAATGATGACTGTCTGCTACTAACGACTGTTAATCTTACATTGGGAGAAAAAAGTGGGGAGGGGGTGAGGATGAGAGGACTGGCCCACTGTCTTTTAGCAAGCGTGTTGTAGAAGGTATCACAGCCTAGTTGTAAACCACAATACAATGTGATAACCACCCTTTAAGTGTAATCACAGAAGAAGAAGAAAGAGGTAAAGCGACAAAAAGATGAAGTACTGGCCTGTTGTTACCAATGGCTTCCTGGAGGGCAGTAACTCTAGATCTGTTGTAGCAAAAGTTAACCCGGGAAATCTTTCAACTGGACGATAATTTATTTCAAATATTTCTTCAGTGTGTGCTAATACAGATAGATTGCATTTTCTGCAAATAATTTATTAAATAAAATGCATTCTAATACAATTAAATGAAATAAAACACTAAGCAGGCTTACAGACGTGATAAGTAAAAAGCCAGTGAACTTTTGTGAATGCAGAGTAAAAACAAGGCACATGATATTGGAGACATGGGAGCGTCTGTCCGCTACACCACAGCGGCTCCCTGGAGCGTATGTGTGTATACACATGTGAGTAGGGGCCGTGTTAGCGCAGTCGATAGGAGAATCGCTTTCAATCCAGCTGCGACTTGCTGCAGCCCACGGCTGGTGTTCGAAACCAGGCGGTTCCCGGGGATCACCCAGCCTCTAGGTAATGGGTACCAGAGTTAACACGCTGGGGGATTTGGAGGAACGTCGCTGTAGCTATGGAGTTTCGTGCAGTCGGTGACACAGGCGGACAGTTTCTTATCACCTGTCCCTACTGATGGCAGAGCACTTATGGTTTATAACCGTGTGCAATGACACTGGTTCAAATCTCCCGACTTTACAAAAAAAATACATATATGTGTGTGCAGACGCGCATACGTGCATCCCACGTGCACGCGGGTGTGTATATATACATGTGTGTGTATGTTGTATGTATGTAAACACTTTAGGTGCATTCCCGCGTAGGCGTGCAGACGTGTGTGTTATGTATATGTTATGTAAACGTCTATACATATATGTGTGGGTTTGTTTACTGCCTACCAGCCCGCTACCTAGCAACCCTCACTAGGCAACAGAGTTCAGATCTAAGCCACTATTTTGGTGCAAATACCATTTCTCAGCCAACATAATTGGCACAAAGAAACCAGATCAACATCAAGACAAAAGACAGAGAGTGCTGAAGATCTGTTGTACTCAACCTTCATTGTCGAGACGGTATACTTACTACCTGATGGATTCATTGTGTCTGAACGTTACAGTAATGAAGAATTAATATAACATTGTGTTGAGTGTTACCAGAACCCACAAAGAAAGTGAGGAATAAAAGCAGTGTATCCTATGCATGTCGTAAGGGACAATTAAGGAGCGCGGTGTTAGGTAAAAACATTTTTCCGTGGAAAACTTCAGCTGTACAGTCCGACTAGTCAAGAACAAGTATACAAACGGGTTTGCGTAGGTTGGCTGAGAGTTTATTTCATTTGGGAGGTTTGAGGTTTAAGGTTTTAAACAACGGATCAACATCATGGCACAAGGGTAGTAACCCATAAGTGTTCCGTTCTACTTCTAACTCAAGTCTGAGTCCGAAGATAAGGAGAAGAAGAAAAAGAAGTGGAAGAAGAGTGGAGGAGGAAGACATGAAGAGGAAAAAGGAGAGTGGGGATGGGAAAAAGAAGAAGATTGCGAAATATCAGAAGGAGGAAGCGACGGAGGAGGAGGATACAAAAAAAAAAAGATACTAGGAAGAAAATGAGATGAAGAATAATAATGAGAGGAGAAGGAGAAGAAGAGGGTGGAACGCCAGGAAGAGATACAATAAGAGAATATTCGGGAAAAAAATAGAAGGGGTGAGAGGAGGAGGAAGTAATGGTGCTGGCAGTTGTAGTGATGGTGGTGGTGGTTGTAGTGGTGGTTGTAGTGGTGGTGGTAGTTGTAGTGGTGGTAGTTGTAGTGGTGGTGGTTGTAGTGGTGGTGGTGGTAGTGGTGGTGGTGGTTGTTGTGGTGGTGGTGGTAGTAGTGGTGGTGGTTATAGTGGTGGTGGTAGTTGTAGTAGTGGTGGTGGTGGTAGTGGTGGTGGTGGTGGTAGTAGTGGTGGTGGTGGTAGTGGTGGTGGTGGTTGTAGTGGTGGTGGTGGTGGTAGTTGTAGTGGTGGTGGTAGTTGTAGTAGTGGTGGTGGTAGTAGTAGTAGAGGTGGTAGTAGTAGTGGTGGTAGTAGTAGTAGTAGTGGTGGTGGTAGTAGTAGTGGTGGTGGTAGTAGTAGTTGTGGTAGTAGTAGTAGTGGTGGTGGTAGCAGTAGTAGTATGGCAGCAGCGGCAGTAGTAGTGGTGGAGTAGTAGTAGTAGTAATAGTAGTGTATATATACAGATCAACGAGTACATGCTAATCGATGAATGACTGAAACACTCCACGGGGCAACGATTACCGGAACAGAAGTGTCCCTACAGCAGACGACAGAGCCAGACCGCGCCAGTCACACACAGCAGACAACTGTCGTATTGATGTTTTTCTCCACAAAAGTCAGGGATCTAACAATTTCACTTATTGTTTCATCTTGCTGGACTACATCTTCGCTATACATACACTATACAGTGTATGCAGGTAAGTGCTTTTGCTGCGTTTTATTTGTTGTGCAAAGAAGACTGTTGAAAGTGGGAGAGGGGGGGGGGCCATAAACCGAAAAAGTAAAAGAACTTAGGGGCCATACATATATAATCAGAGAACCCTTTTTCACGCCTTGGGAGCGTTGCAAGACATTTTATTTTTTAGACTACTCGGCACTTGGTTACTGTTGTGCTTAACCTCACACTAGCTGTCTTTACTTCCCAGAAGATTACCTGGAAATGATAATCATTTTTTTTTAAATACGTCGACCTGGGAGCTAAGACCGGTGTTAAAACATTTAAAAAAATGTACATAAAAGGGTGGGGGGGGGGGGGGGGGGGGGGGTGGGGGGGGGGGGGGGGGGGGGGGGGGGGGGGGGGGGGGGGGGGGGGGGGGGGGGGGGGGGGGGGGGGGAAGGGGGGAGGGGGGGGGGGGGGTGGGGGGGGAGGGGGGGGGGGGGGGGGGGGGGTAGGAAAAAAACAGTTACAGGTGAGCTGATAACATCAAAGGGTGCTATGGGTTTATTGACATCAAGAGAATTATCGAGTGGGTTGATAACACCAAGAGATCAGCTCAAGGGAAGTAAGATCATTATAAAGACATTGAGGGGTGTTGAAGTCCACTTACCTCGTAGAGATGGCACCATAGATTAAATGGTTGGTAAATTGTGAGTTTTCCGATTTTGTGGGTGTTTTTTCTGTTCAAGTTCTACTAAAACATTTTAGTGTGTACTAGCTCTACCACTTACAGTAGGAGAGCTGGTTAATCAGAGGTGAAAAAGTGACCATGTTTCAGCATTTTCTTGAAGGATACCATCTGAGAGAGTGTACTCCAGGGCGAAAGGCAGAGTATGTTGGAGATCGATTGCAGCCATCCTTTATTGTGAAGACAGCACCTGATTGATTGAGTGACTTGTGTTGAAGACTTGCAGAGTGAAGGAGATAGGATTTATGGGAACAGTCCTTGACTTACCAGTCCTAGAGTAGTTTCAGTGGACGTTCTGTGTCAGAGATAGGTAATAAATCAAGTTGCATCGCTTTGTTAGTTGTATGTTTACATTATGGCAACATTTATGTATACAATGTTATCAGTTAGTTGTATGTTTACCTTATGGCAACATTTATGTATACAATGTTATCAGTTAGTTGTATGTTTACCTTATGGCAACATTTATGTATACAATGTTATCAGTTAGTTGTATGTTTACCTTATGGCAACATTTATGTATACAATGTTATCAGTTAGTTGTATGTTTACCTTATGGCAACATTTATGTATACAATGTTATCAGTTAGTTGTATGTTTACCTTATGGCAACATTTATGTATACAATGTTATCAGTTAGTTGTATGTTTACCTTATGGCAACATTTATGTATACAATGTTATCAGTTTAGTTGTATGTTTACCTTATGGCAACATTTATGTATACAATGTTATCAGTTAGTTTGTATGTTTACCTTATGGCAACATTTATGTATACAATGTTATCAGTTAGTTGTATGTTTACCTTATGGCAACATTTATGTATACAATGTTATCAGTTAGTTGTATGTTTACCTTATGGCAACATTTATGTATACAATGTTATCAGTTAGTTGTATGTTTACCTTATGGCAACATTTATGTATACAATGTTATCAGTTAGTTGTATGTTTACCTTATGGCAACATTTATGTATACAATGTTATCAGTTAGTTGTATGTTTACCTTATGGCAACATTTATGTATACAATGTTATCAGTTAGTTGTATGTTTACCTTATGGCAACATTTATGTAAACAATGTTATCAGTTAGTTGTATGTTTACCTTATGGCAACATTTATGTATACAATGTTATCAGTTAGTTGTATGTTTACCTTATGGCAAACATTTATGTATACAATGTTATCAGTTAGTTGTATGTTTACCTTATGGCAACATTTATGTATACAATGTTATCAGTTAGTTGTATGTTTACCTTATGGCAACATTTATGTATACAAATGTTATCAGTTAGTTGTATGTTTACCTTATGGCAACATTTATGTATACAATGTTATCAGTTAGTTGTTATGTTTACCTTATGGCAACATTTATGTATACAATGTTATCAGTTAGTTGTATGTTTACCTTATGGCAACATTTATGTATACAATGTTTTATCAGTTAGTTGTATGTTTACCTTATGGCAACATTTATGTATACAATGTTATCAGTTAGTTTGTATGTTTACCTTATGGCAACATTTATGTATACAATGTTATCAGTTAGTTGTATGTTTACCTTATGGCAACATTTATGTATACAATGTTATCAGTTAGTTGTATGTTTACCTTATGGCAACATTTATGTATACAATGTTTATCAGTTAGTTGTATGTTTACCTTATGGCAACATTTATGTATACAATGTTATCAGTTAGTTGTATGTTTACCTATGGCAACATTTATGTATACAATGTTATCAGTTTAGTTGTATGTTTACCTTATGGCAACATTTATGTATACAATGTTATCAGTTAGTTGTATGTTTACCTTATGGCAACATTTATGTATACAATGTTATCAGTTAGTTGTATGTTTACCTTATGGCAAACATTTATGTATACAATGTTATCAGTTAGTTGTATGTTTACCTTATGGCAACATTTATGTAAACAATGTTATCAGTTAGTTGTATGTTTACCTTATGGCAAAACATTTATGTAATACAATGTTATCAGTTAGTTGTATGTTTACCTTATGGCAACATTTATGTATACAATGTTATCAGTTAGTTGTATGTTTACCTTATGGCAACATTTATGTATACAATGTTATCAGTTAGTTGTATGTTTACCTTATGGCAACATTTATGTATACAATGTTATCAGTTAGTTGTATGTTTACCTTATGGCAACATTTATGTATACAATGTTATCAGTTAGTTGTATGTTTACCTTATGGCAACATTTATGTATACAATGTTATCAGTTAGTTGTATGTTTACCTTATGGCAACATTTATGTATACAATGTTATCAGTTAGTTGTATGTTTACCTTATGGCAACATTTATGTATACAATGTTATCAGTTAGTTGTATGTTTACCTTATGTATACAATGTTATCAGTTAGTTGTATGTTTACCTTATGGCAACATTTATGTATACAATGTTATCAGTTAGTTGTATGTTTACCTTATGGCAACATTTATGTATACAATGTTATCAGTTGTTATTATATAAATTAAAGAACACTTTTCCAGCATAAACCTATATTTTTAGACCAACTGGCACTCACTGGATGATGTAGTCAGCATCTTGCTGGCCGCCTTTACTTCCTGTGACTTTTCCTGGTACCCATTTCTGGCTGGGTCAACCTGGGAGCCAATTTGAAAACAATCCGACTGACCTGGATTTGAACCCATGACCTTCAGGCTCGCAGGCGAGCATCTAGCTGCTACCCCACTTCGACTCCTTTATTGCTACCCCACTAGCTGCTACCCCACTTCGACTCCTATACATATGCTTTTACGTTTAACATATTGACATAAACCTAATTATGGTAATTCATTTTCTTACAGCACTGTCATACCTGTCCCTGTGAGCTTCAGTACACTTATTTTTTAACAGGATGTGAACATAACGGCCATAGCCAGGCTTGTTACTCAGAACTGTTTTGTTTCCTGATCCCAGGGGACAACTGACTGATCTGATCATTGCAAAAACACTCCTAGCTGATCACGATGTCACGTGATGCAGAACAAAGTAAAAAGGTAAAGATCAAAGAGGAAGCGGAGAAACATAGTATGGGAAACATTGATGTCTTTTTGAAAGAGTTAGCTAACGCTGTTTATGAGAGGATTTCATCTTCAGTTTCACAACCTTCTTCGGATGATTCAGAACGGCTGTATTCACAGCCAGAAGAAGACTGCCTTGAAAGTCCCGGCTATGGTACTTCTGCGGTAATTCCAAGAAAAAAGAGAAAGTATGAAGCCTTAGTGTGCACTCGCAACTTGGTGAATGCATCTAAAAATAGCACAGAAAATCAACAGATTCTTAGCAGAAACAGACAGCAGAAAATACTGGATTTGACATATAAGAAAAAGAAGGATGTCACGCACGGCTCAGAGAATATAACTATCTGTTACAATTTAAGAAATACATTTAAACAGCAAACAGAAGCTGAACAGTTGAAGGCTAAACATAGAAGCAAGGGAAAGCAAAACATGGGATTCATAAACAATAGTAGTGAACAAGCTGAACATAAACATTTTGCCACTGCTTTTATTCTGAGGAGCAGAGATAAAAGAACAGATACAGCTGGAAAGATGAATGATATCTCAGAGAGATGTTGCAGTTTTAGGCCTGCAGTTAAAGGAAATAAAAAGGTTGACAACAAATCAGATGTTGAACAATTCTCTGTGAGAAATACACTAAATAAACAGGTTAAAAATACATCAGATGTTAAACAAATCTGTATGAGAAATACACTGAATACAAAGTTAAAACACAGAAGGAAGGAGACAGTGTATTATAATGATCACAGGAGAAAACGTGAGCTTCTGGAATTAACAAAAAATTGTAGAATAAATGGAAAAGCATTAAAAAGCTCAAGGACTAAAAAGAGCAGTTCTTATTTTCATAGAGTCACCAAGCAGAGTTCACATGCATCATCATCATCAGTTGCATTAAAGCACAAAGAAATGCAAAATGAATATAAAACTCAGAAGTTCATCACCGACAATAGAAAGACAAAATCAGTAACCCAAAAAACTGCAGGCACGGAAAATGGTTTAGACTGTCTGAACAACTGTTACAGTTTAAGGCGCACATTTAGGTACAAACTGCATATGTTCTCTTCAGTAAAACAAAGCCATAACATGAGAGATACAAGGACTAGAACAATCAAAAGCTGTAACTGTAGTCAACAGAACATGGTACCAGGAAGGAGAACCCCAGTGACTCGCTTTAACAGGCAGACACAACCTGTCAAAAAATATCAGAAAGATTATATTCTTTACTCACAAACATCTGGTTCCTGCGCCGCTGACACTAAGGCCCTGAAAACAATAAGGCACTATGGCAGCAAAAAGGATCCCAGAAGGAACAGTTACCACATTTCTGAAAGGACAGAAAGTCCAACTGTTTACACTAAAGGCATGGAGAAAATCACACAGTCTGTCACTGCTACAGACCCTGAATATGAGGATTATATAACTTATAAAGGAACAGACAATAAAACTATTCACACAAGAGCCATGGGTAAAATTAAACGCACTGTCACTGTTAAAGACCCAGAAAGGAAAAGTCACAAGATTTTTCAACGGACAGAAAACAGAACTATTCGCACGAGAGCCATGGATACAATTACACAAACTGTCACTGTTAAAGACACTGACAGGAAAAGTCACCAGATTTCTCAGCGGACAGAAAACAGAACTATTCGCACGAGAGCCATGGATAAAATTACACAAACTGTCGCTGTTAAAGACCCATGAAGGAAAAGTCACAAGATTTCTCAGCGGACAGAAAACAGAACTATTCGCACGAGAGCCATGGATAAAATTACACAAACTGTCGCTGTTAAAGACCATGAAAGGAAAAGTCACAAGATTTCTCAGCGGACAGAAAACAGAACTATTCGCACGAGAGCCATGGATAAAATTACACAAACTGTAGCTGTTAAAGACCATGAAAGGAAAAGTCACAAGATTTCTCAGCGGACAGAAAACAGAACTATTCGCACGAGAGCCATGGTTAAAATTACACAAACTGTCGCTGTTAAAGACCATGAAAGGAAAAGTCACAAGATTTCTCAGCGGACAGAAAACAGAACTATTCGCACAAGAGCCATGGATAAAATTACACAAACTGTCGCTGTTAAAGACCATGAAAGGAAAAGTCACAAGATTTCTCAGCGGACAGAAAACAGAACTATTCGCACAAGAGCCATGGATAAAATTACACAAACTGTCGCTGTTAAAGACCATGAAAGGAAAAGTCACAAGATTTCTCAGCGGACAGAAAACAGAACTATTCGCACGAGAGCCATGGTTAAAATTACACAAACTGTCGCTGTTAAAGACCATGAAAGGAAAAGTCACAAGATTTCTCAGCGGACAGAAAACAGAACTATTCGCACAAGAGCCATGGATAAAATTACACAAACTGTCGCTGTTAAAGACCATGAAAGGAAAAGTCACAAGATTTCTCAGCGGACAGAAAACAGAACTATTCACACAAGAGCCATGGATACAATTACACAAACTGTCACTTTTGAAGACCCTGACAGGAAAAATCAACATATTTATGAAGTGACAGAAAATAGAACTATTGGCACGAGAGCCATGGATAAAACTACACACACTGGCGGAACTAAAGGTGCTGAGAAGAAAAATGTCTCAGTTTAAAATAGCAAGGAAAATGGAACCAAATCAGATGAATGTCACGAAAGAACAAGGACACCCATAGATGTGAGTGGATACACTACAGACTCTGCGGTTTAGAGTACTGAAACATCCAGCATGCAGCCCAGACTTGGTACCATCAGACTTTGTTTGGTCCATTGAATTGCAGGGTCAGAGATTTGCAAATGACAATGAGGTGATGTCGTTGGTGCAGACTTGTGGCCACACCCAAAAATGATTCTGTCTGGCAGGCATCCAGAATCTTGTGAATCGGTCTTGCACGGCAGGGAGACTGTCAAATAGGCCACTGAACAATTTCATTCCGACCAATTGTAAAAAAAAAAGTATTATTGTCTTTACTTAATTACTTCCCCTTGTATTATTAGGTATTACATATTTATGTACGTTGTGTATAATCCTCTTGTGGTTCTGGGGCCCCAGTGTGGGGAAAACAAGAATAGATCCTCTGCCACCCCAAATAGTATGCACTAAGAATCAATTCTTGGGATAGAGTGCATCTGCCTGAGAGGCAAGGAACCCACAATCTGCATATAAATAAGTTAGATTTGTAAAACAGATGTACACACAACACTCAGGTTTAAGAACAAGACTATAGACGGATGAACAACCAGAACTTTCTGCCAGAGTTTACAGCCAGTGAATATCAAGAAGTATTTTTTTTTTTTAGTATCCAGAAGCTATGAGTTGTTAACCCTTAGGCTCAGTATTATGGATATCGCAACCTTTCAGCCTCGATTCCATTGTAAATACCATAAATCTGGGAGAAATGTGGCTTTTTAGCCTATCCCCGGGCGTGAACCCGGACCACAAGGAGTTCGTCACCCAGTCACCGCGCAGTCCGGTTTAGCCAGCTACGCTAGAGAGCCGGGCAAGTATTTGTATAAGAAAGATGAAACCTTACAGAACACCGTCACTGCTTGTATAACCATTAGTAACAAACCGGCCTGGAGCAGCAATATGTAGCATCACAAACTGAAAAGAATTGCCTGCAAACTCTTCACTAGCAAGGGCAACAGCTTGAAATCAACTCCAGGAATGAGTGAAGGAGGGGAAAATTGCCTTTATTCAGAGCCCATGAAGAGGTGAGAATATTTACTGAAGTGGCTTAATTAAAACTGGGAAGATGCAAACCCAGCATAATCATTGCAAAACTCTCCTGTGTGTGCATTTACCTTCATATTCGTCCCAGTGCATACAGTCTTTGTTGGTAATGAAAAAGCTGATAGACTGGCAGGTGCTGCATTAATTGAAGATAGTCGGCCCATGGATCACCCAGACATTGTCATTGCCCTTGGAGAGAGAGAACGTTATCAGGATTTTGAAAGCAATATATCCACATCACTGCTAAGAACACAAGAATTGGGAGTAAAGATCGGCACAGAAGGCATAAGAAGCACACAAAGTCTTGTTAACCAACATGGACTGGCACTATTAACCACGCAATGCTGATGAATATGTTGAAATGGAAGTCTGAGCGCCTATGGATGTGTCCGGAGTGCAGTGAAGATAATCTAACTCATAACTAAAACCCACTATTTCCAGTTCAGTGTGTGTGCTGCTTAGTCAGCATTATACAGCGACATACTAAGGTAAAAATGTCATTGGTTGTTTTTGTGACTGTGCAGCATTTAGGTAGGGACAGAAATATATTTACTTTTAAATGTATTCAAGGGTTTTCCTTGTGAACCAAATGTTTTTTTTTAAAAAAGCCAAGTTGATGTTGAATCATATTTACTGTAAGCCACAGAGATAGAGATCAAGGGGTCATAGTATAGATCACCAATACTACGTTTTTTTTAAGGCTTCCAGAAGATATTCCATGTAATGCTTAACTGTTGTTTATTTTCTTATCCCCTTATTTTGATAAAAAACATTTAAAAAGCATATAGATACATTTTTTAAAAATTGTATTAATGACCTTGCAACATGTTTTCTTAGAGGCATTTTTTGCATTCCAAGGGTAACGGGCAAGATTAAGCTAACAGATTAAAAAACCAAAATGCAGCCACTTTATTAGCACACTTCATAGAGTTGGTTTGTGAATCTGATGTTTTCTAGTCACTGTTTATACTGAATGTCTTACTGCGTTGATAAAGACATTGGTTGAAACATTCAGATGTTTTTGTGTGTCTTTTCCATTCTTCTGTTGCGCTAGTCAGTCACACTCCGGTTTGTGTCATATTTAGTACTTCAGTATAAAAGCCATGTTGTCTTTTAGAAACAGAAAAAATAAAGATTTCGCCTTGTGTTGTATTTCATGTTTAAACACAGAACCAACCACACAAGTTTAAGTAAAGACAACATGAAACCTAGACTCATGACATAGCGTAGTGGCTAGCCTAAAGATCTTGGGTTCAAACCTGCACCAAGCCATATAAAAAAAAACTAACATAGCTCCCAGGTTGACCCAGTTCAATGGTAGCGGTGAATATCCTGTGGCATTGACCACATCATCAACCGAGTGCTGACTGGATTATAACATTTAAGCACTGGCATAAAATAATCCTTGATTTTTTTTTTTACATGGATGATGTTGAACTGACGTGGGGATTTTGTCTGTTGGGGGAAAAATAAAATCCATACCTGCATAGTCCATGACAACAGCCCTAGCCAGGTGGTCCTAATTCCTCAGGCTCAATGCACCCCCACTCCCCCCATGTGAGTGGTAAATGCAGAGGGTAATGGTAGTTTAATGTTAGTTATACTTTTTGTGAATTTTTTTTCTGAAACTTGTTTATTTCATGTAAATGCTTATATCTGAATTTTGTTATAACAGATGGCAAAAAAACAAACAGCAGTAATATCTATGGCCTAACATTTCTTGTTCATGTGTGTTTATGTGTATAACTGGAAAACTATTGAAACAATCCATTCTAGTCAAGTTCACATTTATGCCAATTATCAAATATAACAAACAAATATAACAAACAAAAAGCTTTCTGACACTTTTTTAATGTTTATTTTCTTACAATAACCGTACCGTACCAAGTTTTTCTGCTAAAACAAACCCTGCAATCAAGAACTTTTATCTGTTCCTTGTAATGATCTAATTTGTGATTTAGGATTGTTGTCATACTTGTGGAAAAATACTTTAATCGCAGGTTCAGTTGTATCAGCTTTTACACTTCTTTGCTGAACTTTCCAATCTTGCTCTTCGTTTTAGTACTTCACATCTTGAAGAGCCAAATGAGTATCTGAAAGTCAGGTTGCTAATTCATCATTTTTTTTTGTGCATTACCACATAAACAGTCAATTTTCCACTGAACATTAATTTACTGTTTTGGAGATCTTTCAGCGTTTCCATCATCATTACCATGTGCCAGACAAACAAGCATGCACAAACGGCATGTCCCTCCATAAATATAAACATCTGTTCTCAGTGTCTTGATAAGTTTGAATGTTGATCATATTCCATGTTTTTTCGTCGGTGTTTAATTCTATGCTACACAAACTGTTTAGTGTAAGTTAACAAAAATTGTGGCGTACAAGTTGACTTTTAAGCTTAAACTTATTTCCAAAACTAGAGGTCGACTTAAATAGCAGGTATAAAATGCATTAAGTCGTGTACAGGCTTAGTTTTTAGAATTCTGAAGTTAAAATCTTGAGGTTGACTTGTACACCAAATCAACGTTACAATGCAATTTACAGTAACTGTAGCACAATGTTTATGTAATTATTTATCAGCAGTGTCTAACAATCTGGCAATAAAAACTGTGCTATCACACAAATAATCGGATGGTACTGTCGGCGCCACTGGAGAAAACCCACGGCTGTGTGGGGTGGAATTTGCAGTCCAGCACTGACAGATGATCTGTTGTCTTGTGCCCTCGCAGAACTTTGACTGTCACAATTAGCGGGTTCAACAGTTGGTCGCTGGAGGGGAAAGAAAAAAACCACCATGTACTACATACAAATGGAACACACATTTAAAAAAGTAATAATAAATAAAGATGAGCAAAGCAAGCTCTAGAACCTGTACAAACATATGGCTGGTTAATACAAGCCTGAATAGCAGCTGGCCAAATAGTCAGAATACTGGGCTCTAGGTTCAAATTCTCAAAAAATCCTAACATGCAGTCTGTGGTGACAGCACTAGCAGGCAGCCCTAAATCCTCTTTTGGCAGTGGCAAGTGTGACTGCCATGCAGTCAGTGCAACATGCTTTAAACTCACGGTTCTGAACTCGTTCCGCCACCTAGTGAGAATGATTCCAACACAACATGAAAATGCAAATGCCAAGGGGCACTGGGAGATTGAAGGAATCACTGACGGCCTCAGACTGCACAATATCTATACCCAGCAACTGAGCCGGCCCTGGCTCGGCTGCCTATCGTCCGTGAAACTGACACATCCTTGCACAAAGTTGATTTTTTTTTTTTAATGATCCCTGCACAGAGTTTAGATCTTTTGTGTGGTCTTTCTAATGCATTGCCACAGTTGGTCTTTACTTGTCCTTGATTTCTTGCTCAATCTTTTGTGTGGTCTTTCTAATGCACTGTTACAGTTGGTCTGCCTAACTATAGCACAGTAACAGATTATCATCTGGAAAAGTGTCAACAAAAATGTATTTCCAGTCAGTGAAAATCCTGCTAACATTCTTCTATAAGCCCTTACCTGTAGACCTTGCCGTGACTGATAATGACGGATCCATCATCCGAGGCTGAGGCAAACAAGGGGTAGTGTTTATGGAAAGTCACCTGACGGAGAGCTTTTTTGTGGTATCTGTTGACAGAAAGAGCAGGTTCCATAATTAAATGATCATGCCAAATAGTGAATCGCTTCACAAAACAGCCAAGTTTTCTGTCTTACACTCAAACACAGTTTGTACAAATACATAACAATTGATTTATTTCAATGAGAGCAACAGTAACAAAAAAACTTGAATAACTGCTTAGGTAAAGCTAATAAAAGCTGAAAATTATAATCAATTGTGAGAAAGAGTATCAGACTTGGATTTAATCAAAGAATATAAGAGAAAACCAACACCAGTTAAATGTTTGAGAAAGGCTGCAAATAAAACAAAAACAAAAATCGCTGTGTGAGGAAAAAAGAGATTATAAAAATCTATTGGAACAAAGCCCATTGTTAAATTCACTAAGAAACAAATCCTTATTCTTAGAGTTCAATGGCTGTAAAATAAATGGAATGCATACCCACAGGCCGAAACAACTGGGTGACTGAAACTTGGCCCTCCCACATTTTTAGCTATGCAACCCATCAGGCTAAAGGGTGAGCTGTGATATCAAAATGGCTGAAAATTATATATTTTTGTTATCCACAACAAAACTCCCTCTAAATGCCGTCTTTAGTAAATATAATAGCTGGGCCTCCTAAACAATGCACAGGCAAAAACAGAACCAATGCCATTATCAATGCTTGTTGAGGACTGATCAATGCAACGTCTCTTCCAGTGATGGGTAATGGACAGCAATGCTGGATTGTCTGTGACTTGGGACATAAGGGTTATTGTATGGAATGAACAAAGAAAAATGCAGCTGAATGAAATGTACAAAACAGCTAAATGTTTTTATCATCAATGCATAAGTTGTTAGGGAAGCCCAAAAGCCAACCACCAAAGCATGCAATTTTTTTGTTGAAAAAATACAACTTACTTGAGTGTTTGATATGGTTTTGTAGACAAGTCTGTATCGAACCAACATAATCGACTATCATAGCTGCCAATGATGATGTTGTCCCCTAAAATAACACAAGTGATACAAGTTAAGTACAACATTCTCACATAACAACATCAGTAACATCAACAGGTTCAGTGAAGCATGTCCCAGCCACATTATATTTGCCCTCTGTTGCTAAATGTCATGATTTCTATTTGTCAAAGGTGTCAAAAAAACACTACTAAACCTTTCATTTAGAGCAATGCAACTTCTTAAGAACCACACCTCTTCTACAGAACCACTAAAACTACCTGCATGAAGACAAGGCTGACTGATATCTACACACGGCTGCTCTTACCTCCAGGGTGTATGTCGATGGAAGAGATGTACTTGCAGTTGGCCTGTAACTTCTTAAACAACTCCTGCTTCACCAGGTTGTACACTCTCACATGTTGCTGGGTCTGGTGACAGATACACATAAAATACAAGTCAGTGAAATGTTTCAGTGTTCTGGAGTACAACACAAGCCTGTCAGGTGTGAAAAGAATGTTGTCAATAAATACTCCCCATGTAGTCTCCAGGGCAACAACAAACAAACAGATACACTGCCTCCCTCCCTTTTTCCCAACCCACAAACATACAGTAAAAGTCGACAAATTTGAGGCGTTTCCTTCTAAGACAGAGTGTATCTGCCTAGAGACGTGGAACCAACAGTCTGCTCACAAAAAAGCCAGATATGTAAACTAGATATGCATTCAAAATTCAAGATCTGAAACAAAAACTGAAGTCCAAAAGTGGATGAAAACCAGAACTCTCTGAGGGAGTTTAAAGCTGGAGAAAGAACATAAGGAAGAAGAAGATTTATATATATATATAAAAAAAAAAAAAACAGGTGTGCAAATGTTTTGTCATAAAACACAAAGTCTGTAATGTGTTTTTTTGTCATAAAACACAAAGTCTGTAATGTGTTTAACATCTTTAGACATGAAAGACAAAGTCAGTGAAATGTATAAATGTTTTGACATAAAACAAAGTCAGTGTGATGTTTAAAAAAAGCATTTTCACATGAGACGTCAGTCAGCAAAGTTTTGAACAGTTTGACATTAAACACACAAATCATGTTTTTTTGGCATTAGACCAAAAACTGATTTTTAAAATCCTGTACAGGCTACAGAATTGACTGCCTGACACTTCTTTTTATCTGAAAAGGCTCAATCTCTCTCTGCGATGCTGGCTGCCAGCTGAAAACAGCACATAAAAGATGAGTTCTTGAGCTCTCCAAAACATCTGCATTTTTGGATCCACATGGCTCTCTGCGTGGTTTCCAGGGCCCCCTTTTAGGAAAAGAAGCCATGTTGTAAGAGGGGACAAATGAGAGATTTTTCTTCCCCGAAGTCAGACCGCTCAGTCTCAGCAGCAAGGAACCAACGGTTTGAATACAGGTAGTTCTGATCTGTGAAATGCATGTTCCCACAAAATTCAGGCTCTGGAACAAGACAGTAATGGATGAATAACCAAAACAGAGTTTAGGCATTTCAGGTGATACCAGCACTGGTACACATTAAAACAGTGGTTTCCAAGCTTTTTCAGGTGATACCAGCACTAGTACAATTAAAACAGTGGTTTCCAAGCTTTTTCAGGTGATACCAGCACTAGTACAATTAAAACAGTGGTTTCCAAGCTTTTTCAGGTGATACCAGCACTAGTACAATTAAAACAGTGGTTTCTAAGCTTTTTCAGGTGATACCAGCACTAGTACAATTAAAACAGTGGTTTCTAAGCTTTTTCAGGCGATACCAGCATGAGTACACATTAAAACAGTGGTTTTTATTCTTTTTTTAGGTGCCCCCCCCCACCCCCCCCCCCGAACTTAAAAAAAATGTGATCAAAAGAGGACATAAAGAACAATCAGAAGCTTATTAAGAACCTGGAGAAAAACATCCAAACAAATCCGTGTCAAATAATACAAACAATCACAATGTGCTGTTTCCCTTAACATATAATTAAATGCAAGTTTGTTTTATAAATACATTTACCAAATATTTTATTTATGATTAAACTGAAGAAAATGTTATTTCAATGAATTAACACGACTACAAATGATCTAAACTTCAACACTTCTTGAAACTTACTCCCGCCCCAAGGGAAGACCACAGCACTAAAACAAGTTACTTACCGCAACAAAGAAGTAAGGATGAATCGGTCACAAGTTGAACAAGACCACAGCACTAAAACAAGTTACTTACCGCAATCAGAAGATTAAGAACCTGGAGGATGAATCGGATGGAACATCAGAATGTTGTTTTCTTTACAAGACCACAGCACTAAAACAAGTTACCGCAACAAAGAAGTAAGGATGAATCGGATGGAACATCACAAGTTGAACATGACCACAGCACTAAAACAAGTTACTTACCGCAACAAAGAAGTAAGGATGAATCGGATGGAACATCACAAGTTGAACAAGACCTTTTGGTTTGGAAAATGGAGCCTGAAAAAAAAAGAAAAAAAAACAATAGCAGAGATTCTTTGTATTAAACATTTTCACCCAAAGATTTAACAAATAAAACACTTATTAAAAAAAATATTTTACTCTTTACGTCAGGGCCATGCCCGAACTATAAAACTACAATGGAACAATTACATGTGGCAATCTATGGTATATTGAATGACATCAATAATATTGTTTTTACTGAAAAAACAGGTGACATAAACAATTTCATACTTAAAACTCACTTAACATAACACAAGACAGTTAGCAGTACAGCTACATTTGCATTATTACACAAATCAAATGCCTCCAAATCGTTAGCAGCTGACCCAGTATGTTAGGATTGTGAAACATATTCTGTAGTCATATTTAATTTAAAAGTAAAAACAATTCCAGGACAGTTGCGAATGTGTGCATCCGTGCATGCCTCAAGTAAGGATTTACCAACAGTTTGGGTTATATCAGGGATCATGGCAACAGCCAGGGTGGGGCTTTAAAAAAACTGGGACGTAGTTAATGTCCTATGATGAGGCGAGTACATGAGACAGAAGTGGAGAAACATTACCAAGACTATTTTTAAAAAAAACCATTTAAATTCGATTCAACCGCAAACGTTATTTATTGCCTTAGTAAACTCTTTGTTTATGCAACAAATTGAAAAAAACACACACACACAAAAAACAGCAAAAATCAAAATCATACCTGCGTCTTTCTTTTGGACAGCTGGTGAATTAGAACAGCTTGACTTTTGCTGTCACGTTGGACTGTGGCAAAGTAATCTCCCTTAGCATGCCAAGTTATTTGTGCCACATTCTGAAACACAGTAAAGAGAATGTTTAACTCCCTGAACCACCTAGAATGTGTTTACAACATACAAACTAACAGCTAGAGTATTTATGAAAAAATCTGGAAAAAAATTTAATTAGCTGTACTAGGATTACAACCTTGTGCCAGCAACAGACTAGACAAATGTCATCAATTTTGCAGAACAACATGTAACAATTGACACAGAAACAGTACTATTTAATAGTTTTTTTTAAAATCAAAACGTGTGTTCCAGTGCCAAATGTAGACATGAGCAACAAAAAAGTCAACTGTAACAAGAGCAATGAAATGTCTATGGTGAATCCTATATGTAATTAGAAGAGACATGATCGGAAATTATGATGTCAGGAAACTCGCTGGAATTGAACCGGTATAAACTACATCGGTAGACAACAGGTCAGATGGTACAGACCTGTGTCAAGACTACCACCAAATAGTGCACCTCAGAGACAAACGCAAAACAAAACAAAAATAGAACATATTTAGCATATACCAAGATCACATCCCATGCGTCTTTAAAACTGCACGAAGAAAGGTCAAAAGAGAACAGAAAGAGCAAATGACATCAGTGCCTGGTTACAGGAAGTATACTTCAGCACATGGCCAACAAGACACCCTTCACGACCTGCCAGGTTGTCATTCAGCAGAACACACAGCTATGATGGACATAATCCATTTGCAGATGTTCAACTAGTTCCATCAGAAATTTTATTTTAACCAAACATGGCCTATGGGAATACCTGCAATGAGACATTCATTATCCTGTTGTGCCATCATATGTCACATGGGGCTCCTAGTCCATTCCTCAATTCCGTACCATCCTCTGCTATCAGTTCAAATCACGGATGAGAATCCAGTCCAACAGTTTTGGCTCCTCTCTTCAACGATTGCCTGGCCTCCTCAATCCCTTAATTTTCTCTTGTGACGCTCGTTTGGTGATTGTCTGCTGGTTTCTTCTCAGGGTGTGTCCAATGTGGCACCATCTTCTCTGTCTCACAACTGTTGACATTAGTGGTTACCCAGACATTTCTCTTATTTCTTCACGCCTTTTAGAATTCATCTCATTTGATTTTTTTAGACATTTGTTTTCGAATGCATTTAATTTTTATTCCATGTCTTTAGTAGATTCTCCAACTTTCACATGTTAAAATTGAACAAATAATTTAAAAAAAAAAATTAAGTCCATTATTTATAAGTTTAAAAAAAAAGGAGAAAAAAAAAAAAACAATGACATATCCATTGATATCTAACCTTAGGGTGAGCAATTTTAATCCTGAATCCATTAAGTTGATCCGTGAAATCATCATAACCTGACCAGTCCACAGATGACTTCTGACCTATTAGGGCAGCAAGTGAAACAATAACACGTCAATGTTTATCTATTTAGACAGAAGCAGTTCCTGTGTGGGTTCCAGAGTCTGTCTGGGGAGGGCAACAGACAGGACTGGATTGGCATCGTCCCGCCTTTCCACACAACAGTGTTATACTGCAATATGAGGAGTCTTCCACAATTACAGCATGGGATTACAGGAACTAGTGTAAACATTTGTGTTTAGTCTGTTTCTTCTCAGACGCTCAGCTCTCATCCTTTCTGCAATCAGCAACACACAGACAACAGAAATGTCTACAAAGAGCGAAAATAGTTTGCCTTGCTCTCATCTCGTGTTCAGGCTGATAAGCACAAGCTGTCATGTTTCGCCATCTCATCAGAATCACAGATCAGGTCAGTGCACTTGTCTGGCTGCATCCATATGATCAGGCTATCCGGGTATTTATCTCCTTGACTTCCGCTCCGTTGGTTCTCAGTCAGTCTTGATAGCTGCCACTAAGTTCTCGAGTCCATACCTTCTCATAACATATTCAAACCAAACGTTTCATTTCTCTGATCAGTTTATAGTTGTCTTCTGTTTCAAGAGGACTGCCTCATCACTTTTTTAAAAAAAAATCAATACATATTAATCTTTATATTCTTCTCCAAAACCATATCTGCTGCAAGCGTGTTTGTTCAGATTCTCAGCAAAGTGGTACATAAAAAAAAAAAAATATTATTTGTATACTCCACAAAAAAAATGAAAAAAATCTCAATGGTTTTAATAAATGTCTACCAACAAAACAGGAAACAGCAAGCTGTTTGCTGCAAACTTCTCACCAGAACTGTCGCCACTGTCCTCAAAATTGTTGAGTGTGTTGTCGACATTTGTGCACACCAGTTTGTCGCCAAGGCCCGGGTTTATGATGATCACATTTTTGCCCCTGAAACATCAAACAAAACATCAAATAAACACTTGTACATTGTTTGTTTTAGTTTTTAGAAGCCATGAGTTGTTAACCCTTAGGCTCGGTATTATGGATATAGCAACCTTTCCGCCTTGATTCCATTGTAAATACCGTAAATCTGGGATAAATGTGGCTTTTCTGCCTTCCCCCGGGAGTGAACCCAGACCACAAGGAGTTCATCACCCGGTCACCGCGCAATCCGGTTTAGCAACGCTAGAGAGCCGGGCACACTTGTACATAAATCTGTCTTTAATAAGAGCCATGCTGACAGCACACAGCCACTGGTAGGCTCTGCCACCTGAAACTAAACACAAAGTAACTGTGTAAAGTCAAGGACCCTGATCTACATCTTCAGACATACTGAGCACATACGGCTAGACCCACACTGTATAGACCAATCAGCTGGGGATGTGCTTAACATAATGCCGGCCACCTTTACTTCCCAGAACTTCACTTGGTACCAACTTAAGACTGGGTTGACCCAGGAACCAAGGTCATTTCTGAAAAAAAAAATTTGATTTTTTCAGACTCAAACCCAGTCTTTGCATCTGCAGGAAATCATCTAGCCGCTACACAACGGCAACTTCCACATAAAGAAACACTTGTACAAATATCTGTCTTAAAGAGCTTCTTCTTCTTCTTCTGATCACCCTCTGATTTAAGAGAGACAAGTTCTTGTGATAAAATCTAAAAGAGCTAAGTTCTCAGTATTTGGCTCTTGGGGTCTCCCAGGAGGGTCTCCATGGTGATGTGATCAAGCTGTTCACCATACACCTTTAGGGTCATGGGTTTGTTTCATGGGCAGGTCATTCATTTTAAAAGTGCAGTGTTAGTTACGGAAATTCTTGAGGATTGTTAGTGAAACTAGATGTTTATGCTTTGTGGGGCTGTCACAGCAGGTGGCTAGGTGCTTAATAAAGACCGAGCTAAATAGGATACATCCGGTGCAATAAAGTCGACCATCTTGGCTTTAACAGTCTGTCATGTCAGGCAGGCAAGGGAGGGCACCCAGACTACATGACAGATAGGAGCGCACTATGTAGGCGACCCGTGATCCCAGAAGTTCATCGACTACAAGTTGAGAAACATTGCATCAGACCATCAGATGAACTGTCCTGTTCATTACTGCCTAACCAATGACATAATTGTTTTCATAACCTCAATATAAGATCAAAAACATTTCTTACACAACTGCAGCAATAACATTGCAGGAAGGATTCTGGTTCCAAGCTACATAGGTGACTTTACCGCCCATGCTCAAGGTCTTCATACAGCGACCGGTGGCAACCTCCCAGAGTTTCATGGTTTCATCATCTGAGCCTAGACGAAACAGTACAAAGGTCAAAACATGAAAATAGTCAACAGGCAAGTTGTAACCAAACTACCGCAAGTGGACTGTCAATAGAGTCAGGAACTGATAATCAATATTGTTTCAGCGAGAGCAGCAGGCAATAAACTTCTTAAAAATATTTATGGTGCACAAGCTGATCAGTAGCGGCAGATTGAGGCGCATACTACTTCGTTCGTGTGCACACACTTCATGTGACCAGATTTATCAATCAATCGAACTGATTTTAACAGAAGTCACCGTGGCGGAGCAGCTAGATGCTCGCAGTGGGCAAGAAGGTCGTGGGTTCGCTCCCTGGTGGAGCCGGACTTAAGTGCAGTCCCGGGAAGTAAAGGTGGCCGGTGTGATGCTGACCACATAATCCATCTTGTGCTAATTGGTCTATAAAATATAGATCTAGCCCTATAAGCATAAAGGCATGGAAAAGGGTAATTTACTTTACTTCACCTGATTTGTAAAAGAATACTTCCTTCTGTAATCATCTTGGGGGAGGGGAGCTGGCATGTTGTGTTGTGGTTTACAGTTAGACTCAAGACATACGATTTCAGCAAATCCTGAATTGAAATGCCTTTTACAAGATGTTTGTGAGGGGGCAGTTGATCTATTCCTCCTTCACACCCCCCCCCCCCCCCCCCCCCCCCCCGGTCCCAGAACTCGCATGAAAACTACAGAGGTCAAGTTTGTCCCATAAAACATGTTGCTGAGTTGTCTTTCAGTGCCAATGAAGGATCTGCGGACTGCTTCCTTGTGAATTCTAAATTGCGCGGCCTGTGATGAGTGGGAAGTTCAATATACAGATGTGAGGTTAAGCAGTCATGTGCAGGAAAAAAGCCCAGAACCAGAGCGTACTGTGCCAGCTCTGCATTTATGGAAGACTCCTTGGATGGTGGAGAATGCCCATGATCTGTACATGCCATCCCATGAGGGCTGACGAGTTGGTGAGTGGCTGCCCTGGACAGGTACTCTAGGAGCAACACATGTAGATAAAGAGGACAGCAGATAAAGATGGCTGTGTCATGCCAGGAAACCAACGGGGAAGGCTAACCTGGTGGGAAAAAATACCCGATAAAGTAGGATGTGTCAGCGAAAAGGCAAAAATATCGCAGCTATGTTGTAAACAAGCACAACACAAACATTAGTTATCTGGCAAACAATGAAGAAGAATACGGACCGCCGTCTTGACAAGCAAATATACTAATTACTACATCATGCAGCTTCTTGGTGGAATTAACCTATATGGTGACCACAGTGGGTCTCCAACATGCTCTGTCTTCAGCTCTGGGTGTACTCTCTCTCTCTCTCACTGCTGTTTGTCTATCTCTTCATCATGTTATTCTGCCACATGTATCGCTGACTATCTCTTGCTCGAGCCTTCATGTTATTCTGCCACATGCATCGCTGACTATCTCTTCTTACTATCTCTTGCTCGAGCCTTCATGTTTTCTTTCCAGTAGGGTATATTTAAGAGTTTTATTTATGTCTCTCAATATGGCCAACAAAATTTCACAGATCTCATTTTTTATTTCCTTCCTCTCTTCTCATTCCTAGTCTACAGAATCTCCCTTAGCATAAAAAGATACTTGATAATTCAATTATAATTATTTTGGCCCCAGTAAGTTTAGCGCTATAGGCCCAAGGGGTAGTAGACAGACAGATCGGCACATCTTGGGTTCACTGCGCTTTTATGTAGGAACCTCTGAATGTATGACAGGCTCCATGGCACTGGAAGGGTTAAAAAGATACTGCCATTCAGCTTAATGTAACGAAAATGTAACAAAATATTCAACAATAACAAAGGTTTTTTTTAAATACATAAGTTACTACCTGATGCGAGCCACTGGCCTGTAGGATCTGGAGAAATGCTTCGAACCATGCCAGCGTGGCCTTTGTAAATCTGCCATTGGAAAATGTGTCACATTATCTGGACTTATTTAATACAGAATCACATTTCATACAGCAACACACAGAAAAACTTCAGCAACACACAGAAAAACTTCAGCAACACACAGAAAAACTTCAGCAACACACGGAAAAACTTCAGCAACACACAGAAAAACTTCAACAACACACAGAAAAACTTCAGCAACACACGGAAAAACTTCAGCAAACACACAGAAAAACTTCAGCAACACACAGAAAAACTTCAACAACACACAGAAAAACTTCAACAACACACACAAAAACTTCAAAACACACACAAAAACTTCAGCAACATACAATTTACTATCTCTCACAATCAGCAGAGTTTTAAATCAGGTCTGCGATCTTGTCCTGTCCAAGTCATCAAGGTATCCATCTCTTTCTCTTCATCCATGAAATCTTCCGGTCGTCACCAGGTGTTCAAGTTTATGTCTCCTCATGGTGTGTCCAAATAATTAATATTCACTATCTTCTTTTTAGCATTCACCAGCTTTGTACTCCCCAGAAAGTCCTGGTTGTTCATCCCCACTTCTGGACTTTAGTCTTGTTTCAGAACTTTTACATGCACATCTATTTTACAGATCTGACTTACTTGACACTTGTACCACGATCGTTGGTTCCTCTGTGCTCAGGCAGGTGTGTTCTGACTCCATTTGAAAAATCCCCAATTAGTCGCTTACAAGATCCTATTTAATTATCATAACGACATGCCTGTTAGGGACAATGAGTCGTTTCTTTTCCTCCAAAAAAATGGGGCCCTTCGTTATCTGTGTCTAATAATTTTGTTTGTAGGTGAATGATTTTACTCCCACACGTCTGTGTCTGTACTTGGCTAGTTTCTTCACAACTGCTGGACGTATAGTTTTGTCAGAAACTATGTTGCAACATTTATTGGTATTTTTCTTCTAAAGTGGGAAATGAAATATGAGATGTATACAGGGTTAAGTAGATAAAAACTATACTTAATCTTACCATGCCCTCTCTTGTGGGATATGGCATCAAGTCTTTCTTGTCTGGTCGTTTTGGTATCAAATCTTCAGGATTAACATTCATCTGTAACACAAAAATAAGCCAGTAAAACTTTAAATTGTATCAGATTTTCCTGCAACACAAAAATAAGCCAGTAAAACTTTAAATTGTATCAGATTTTTCTGAGATTTTCCTGCACACAAGAATAAGCCAGTATAACTTTAAAATGTGTAAGATTTTCCAGGAAGACTTCAGAAAGCTAGTGACACTTACAGAGGAAACTATAAGTGAAACTGTTACAATAAAAAATAAATTTATTCCAGAATATTTGCTGAAAATGGGAAATGCACTTTCTACTATAAAAAAAAGGAACTTATGGCACATATAACTTTCCTATCATCTAAATCTCTGTGTAGAAGTTTGAGTTGCATGTTCTCTTCTAAATTATGTGGATATTGAAACATGTTCTATTCTAAATACAAACATTTAAAGTTGCCATCTGTACAGAGGAAGCTAATCAGAGAGATTATTGGGTGCGGATAATATCTGCAGCTGTCAACCTCAAAGGTTTGGAATGCTGAAGAGGAAGTTCTAAATTGTGTTGATACTTAGGCTACATCAAGAAAAACAGGCAAATAAACAGTAACTTTTCTTGGGAGCTGAAATATTTTGGTCATGTCAAGCGCCATGGCGAATTAGAAAAAATAATAACTGAAGGCATGGTACTGGGAAGGAGGGGGCAGACCAACACAAAGATGGGCACAGGATATAAGTGACTTCTTAAATATGAAAGTACATGAGGCAGGAGAGCTGGTCAGAGACGAGTTTCTTTCAGGAAGACCGTAATAAGAGCAACGTTCTGCAAAGGACCTGCTACATGATGATTGGGGTTACAAGTTCTGGCTGAACTGTGCGACTGTCAATCAATATCCACGGAACCTACCTTCATCTTCCTCTGCCTGGAGGCCAGGTACAAGTCCAGCAGTCTGGAAAACCTCTCGTTGATAAATGTGGCAAACTTGGGCACAGATCTATAGTTGGAAAACTTCTGAGGCTTGAAGTTCATTCTTCTCTCCTCTGGTTCCTGTGCATCCCATTTAGCTTCCTGTAGCAACAGTAATCAGCATCAGAAACAACTTTAGCTAATAGTGCTGTCAAACTGTGTACTGTCAGTTTATTGTTTGTGGAGGATAATATATTTTTGTTTGTGGAGGGAAATATATTATTGTTTGTAGAGGGGAATATATTATTGTTTGTGGAGGGAAATATATTATTGTTTGTGGAGGGAAATATATTATTGTTTGTGGAGGGGAATATATTAATGTTTGTGGAGGGGAATATATTATTGTTTGTGGAGGGGAATATATTATTGTTTGTGGAGGGAAATATATTATTGTTTGTGGAGGAAAATATTTCTGTTTGTGAAGGGGAATATATTATTGTTTGTGGAGGGGAATATATTATTGTGAAGGGGAATATATTCAGGTGAAGGTTGCATATTTTGCAACATCTACATGTAAACTGCAGAGCTTCCATTGTTGAAGAGAATTTGTGCTCCATTTATTTTGTCATTCATGATCTTGGTAATGTGAAGGTGACTAGTTCAGCTTGTCATCTGGATTGATATTTGTGAAGATAACATATGCTACACAGTACTTGAGTAGAAAGTTTTATGCCTGCCTATTTCCATCTTCTACACGGGACCCCAAAGGACAGCATCCATGTCACACAATCCTTGAAATACTAATTCAGCTGAGGGAGAGGTGAGCAGAAAGATACTCGACATTTAGGTTTGCAAAAATATTGGGGGGGAAAGGGCTCAGTTTTGACCAGATTGCAACTGATACTATTATCGTGAAGGTTTTGTTGTCAACTAAGACAGGAGATGCAGCCCCTGTGGGAATATTCTGAGGCAGGGATGTCAGTTCTTGATTCATTTGTTCATATGCTAGAAAGTTTTTATGTGCTGGTTTAATGGGTATATTCGGTGCAGTTTTCCAGGTGTGTTGTTGCAAGTGCCAGCCGCCGAAGACCCCAATGGCGATGTTTTGTCTCTGAAAACCAATGTCCTGTCTGCAATTGACAAAGCTGATGAATTCTTCTTCTTCTTCATGTTCACCAGCTGAAAACTCAGGTGAAAGGTTCTGAAATACTCAGACATGCACACCTTTTCACTGATTTGGCTTCTTTGTAAACTGTCGGTTCCTCATGAATCAGACAGATAACTTCTATTTCAGAGGCGACAACTTATTAGTCTCCCGTAATGATACGCTTGTGTGTGTGTGTGTGTAGACAGCGGGTCAAACTTTCCCCTCCCAAATAGGGCCCCAGAGCCCACACAGGGAGGGCAATTCTACTATAAAAATTTCAACGATTTAACTTCATAACAAGACAAGAGTGCTAATGAATCAATGTTACCTCCTCCTTGTCAAACAAGTATTCCTCTGGCGGGTTGAAAGACTCAGCATGGCCAGGTAAAGGTTCCTTGGGTGCTGGGATGTGCATCCTGTACCTCTTTGTACTCTCTGGCTAAAATCAGAATATGTTTTTAAATTAATTACTTCATCCCTGGAAGATACTGCAGCACATATTCAAGATGGACAATCAGCAGAACTGTATTACTTTCAAAACAATAATTCTCTTTTCTTTCTTCATCCTTGAAAGAGAGGTTGGCATGTGGTTTACAACCAAGCTGTGATATCTGCCCCTTTTGACCCAACAAATCCGATTTCAGTCAATATTTTACAACATGTCTGTTAGGAGAGAGCAAGTCTATTTTTGTGTACCCTCCCAAATGGGGCCCTGGAACCCACACTGAGACAAAAAGGCAACATATAGACAACAGACTCTTTTGTATACTTACACATTTAGCCAGATTTCTTTAGTAACTTCAGACCAAATTCAGAAAGTGTAACAACACACGGAAAAAAATCACATATTTGGTACTTGGGACAGGGTTTAATTACTATACCATAAACCAGTGTATTACTAGGAAAGAATCAGCATTTAGCAGGTCCTTGACAGAATGACGAGAGCATTTCAGACCGAAATAAAGAAACTTAATCCCTCACCATCTCCCCGTCTCATACACTTTCCTACCCAAGGTGTCTTATATCCTTCATGCCCGTCGGCCTGACCCTTGGACCTCCTCCCTCGCCCCATGCCATCCGCTACTATTGTTTCTAAGGAAAAGCTACAAACTGGCAAATAATGAAATACCGACATTTAAAAAAAAAAAATCAAATATACTTAAATCGAGACATACATACATAATTTCACACAAAATATACGTATTATTTCTGTGCTAGGATGCGGATTCTGCAGAAAATTAGATCTCATGCTTTTTGTCTACAAAATATATTTCAAATTATGGAATCAAAATGGCTACTGTCCGGCAAACAAAGACACAAGGTTAGTTGCGCATCCTTTACAGGAGGTTGCAGAACCAACCCCAGCAGCCAGCCCCTGGCTGTTGTGTGGTTTCTCTAGACACATTTACGTCTAGTAGTTTGCCACTGCTTTCTGGACAGTCGCCCCATCTCATACCACTGTCAAAACCAAAGCAAGGCGCATGGCCCGCAGCTTGGATCGAACCCGGCACTACGAAGCATTCTTATAGACTTGGCCACAGAGCCGAATATCAAAGACACAACAAATTGGAATATCTGAAGTTGAGATAATTTAAAAAAAAAACATTTATCATTACAGTTGTTTCAACCACACAAAGATATTTTCATCAGCAGTTCTTCCAAATAAATCTTAGTCTTAGTCCAGGTTTCATCTTCACAGCAATCGGGTTTCCCCATACCTGCTCCGTCCCTGTGTCAGTGCAAATCTAATGAGATATCCCTCGCTGTCCCATGTGAAAAACTGGTGAACAAACAAACAGTCCCGACACAATCCAGAAATATGTGCATGTAGTAAATGCATATGACAGTTGCTAGAGACGCCAAAGCCAACAGTAACCACCAGAAATGCAGCTGTCGTCGTTCAACTCAAAAAACATCACCTTTAATGTATTATTGTTTTATTTTAAAACATTTATTTTTGCCTGTGGCAACATGCGGATGTTTCACAAGTTTGAAGCAAAACTTTTTGGGAAAATGTGTGCAAAAATGTGAAGAATAAAATCATCCTGCGAAACCTACAGTAGAAAACTGGCTCAACAACAGCAGAACAGAGTAATCAATAAACAGCAACAGAGTGAAGCACAAAGTGGAACACATTCTCAGAGGTGTAAAAAATTGTCTGCAGCTTCATAAACCATGACAACTAACAATGTTGCAACCGTACAATTATGATGTCAGCATGCCCCTCGAATAGCTATTTGGTACACACAAACACCCCTTCAAATGCTTTCTTTAGTCATAGTCTGACATTCTGAACCCTGTGCAGACGTGAACAAAGCCAACAGCATTAACTGGATGTGCTGTAAACACATTACAACGTAAATGTCAATTAAGGATACTTGCTCGGAACTGGACTAAACTGGAAGTGGTTTAGAAAGAATATTCGATGACCGGATCCTTGGAAGATAAGCCTGTAGCCAACTAAAAATATGGCGGGTACAAGACTTGAAAAATATCATGAGACTGCAAAGAATGAAACAGTTTAACAGTGCAGTAACAATTCAAAATGAAAGTAAGGCTCTACAGTGGATATGCTATGTAACACTGCATGACTATCATTATTACCATTGAATATTTATGTAAAATACAGAGAGAAAAAAACAGATTCATGTCAGTACAACCAAAATATATTCAATGATCTTATATTTACCTCAGCATCATCTTTCCATAAATCTAAGGAAGGTGCATTTGGATCGTTAGCCAACTTCATTTTACGAATCTCTCCCCGGGGCTTCATCCATCCCATTTTGAGAGCGTGCAACATCTGACCAACCTGCACATGAATTATGACATGTCTACGTTATGCTTTTTTATGTCAATGATTACTTTAATTAGACACCCATAATTTGAACAGGCACACGGACAATCGCCTGCAGACTGGAAGGCCAGGAGTTCAAATCAGCACTGAATCTGGGTTTTTTTCATTAAAAGACTCTGGCTCTCAGGTCGTCACAGCCTAAAACAGGTACCAGGTAAAGTCCCGAGAAAAAAAGGCGGTCGATGTGACGCTGACCATGTCACCCACAGAGAAGTGCTGACTTGTCTACAAAAATATCAGCCTGGCACTATTTACACAACAGACCTCCTGGCATAGAAAAGTGCACATTACTTTACCCACATTTTAAAATCAGCTAATCGCGCAACATTGCATTTGATATTAATTATTTAATAAACAGACACAAAATGATTAAAATGACTTCAAAGGGGAAAAATGAGGATCAAATGTCTTCAGATGAGGATAAAAATACAATGTATCACAAAACATTAGAAACACACATTCATGATTGTTTAGCCACTAATGAAGAAAAACGAACATTTGACAAATAGACAGAAAGAAAATGAGAGAAGATTCTTGACAGAGTTTTGTCCCGACATGAGCGGGTGTTAACATTTGAACTAATACTTGCAGTTAGATATATAGCCACTCCAGCCCGACTATGTTAGATATCTCTCGTTGTGAAAAGATACGGTCTCATCTGTTGCACCTCTCTCTGTTTTAGGTCTCATCTGTTAGGTCTCATCTGTTGCTCCTTGAGCCTCAAACCAAGATTATTAATTGTGCTCTTAAAGGGTCTCTTTAAGCTACAACTGAATTCCATTCCGACAGGTGATGAGTTGAACTAGGCATAAGTCAAATTTATATTTTATAAATTTATCACACTAATTTCACCATAACCGGTTGTAAAAAATTGTATTTAAAAAAACAACACAAAAATTGAAATTATGTATGTACAATTATTGTACACAACTTGAAAACTTCATAATTTGTACTCTAGTTAGTTAGTTAGTTAGTTAGTTGGGTTATCCTCATTGCACTCCGGACATGTCCATAGGTGCTCAGATCCTCCCCTCAGTATGAACCCCAACGTCCGATGGCTAATAGTACCAGTTCTATGCTGATTAACAAGTCTTCTGGCGTAGCTGGTGTGCGTCTCGTTTTTTGCTGTGCCGATCTTAATTCCCAAGTCTGCCATTCTGGCGAGTGATGTGGATTCACTGCCACCAAAGTCGTCTATCCTTCCCATTTCTCTGAGGGCATTGATAATATCAGCATGATCCATAGGCTGACCGTCGGTAGTGATAGCGGATCCAGCCAACCTGTCAGCTCTTTTATTTCCATCGACGCCTGCGTGTCCCCGAACAAAAATAAAGGTGACTCCACGGACAGTGGACTTCTGTAATGATTCAAGCCATTGCCTTCGCACTGAACCTGCCTGAACCCTCCGGATCATACTCATTGAATCACTGAGTATACACACGCGGGTGTATTTTTGTGTTTCAAGCCAGGCAAGCGCTTGTGTCACTGCCATCACCTCCATCGTCATGCTACTGGTTGTCATGGAGAAGGCGCCGTTGGCTTCTTTGACTGTTCTGCCCGCTGAGCGTGCTGTAAATGCCCATGCGCTTCTTCTTTGGCGTATAACGGATCCGTCTGTATAGATTATTGCATCTGCTTCGTCTGAATTTTCACCGATGAGAGCGTTGACCTCTGCATTAACAGCAACAGGATTCTCTTCTCTACATCGCCTGTTGAGTGTGGCAATACAGGAAAATGTACAAATAAACGCCTGAGGCACAGGTATCCATTCTGCACCAGGTATGATGTCGGTTAGGCTGCATATTTGCCTAATAACATCTTCTGCCCGACCTAGCCACGATTTCCCCCTCTTCAGTCTGTCGCCCTTTTAACTAAAAAGCGCTTGATGCAGTGGGTGTTTCTTATCAGCACATATTTTGAGATATGCCCGAGCCCTCCACATCCTGATCCTTTGGTTCATTGTTGGAAAGTCAAGTAGATACCTCATTGCTCCACAGGATGTGTCTCTAGTACATCCCAAAATAATGCGCATGGCTTCATTTTGCACCTTTTCGAGTCGTTCAATCTGGGTGGCACTGACAGTGAGGATGGCCAGAGCGTATTCAATGGGGGAAAGGACCAGACCGTAGAATAGAAGTATTAGTAGTCTTTGCTCAATGTTGGAAGCAGCCATAATCCTCATTGCAGATAGACCTTTGCGTGCTTTTGTTATCACATGGTCAACGTGTTCCCTGAATGACAAGCTGCGATCGAACCTCACCCCGAGAAACGTCATAACGTTGGTTCTGATCAATACATTATCACGCATTTTCACTTCTGGTAAGTCCGACTTGACAATGTGATTGTTCAAAGAGAACCATGACACTGATGCCTTCAAAGGATTGACATAGGCATTGGAACCATCACACCAGGCGGCAATTCGATCGAGTTCTTTGTGCATAGTGCTGGCGATCTCCTGTCTATCACGCCCTCGTCGATAAATCAAAATGTCATCAGCAAATGACAAAGTCCTCCCCTTTCCAGTCAACTGCTGCTCAGTGATCATCACCGTATAAACGTTGAATAAGACTGGTGATAACGGTGATCCCTGTGGCAAGCCTGGACATATCGTTTGCGGTTCTGAGGACCAGCTACCACATCTTAGTACAATCTTTCTCTGGAACAGGACCGCAGCAATCCAGCGGATCAGAATAGGATTAACTTCTAGTTTAAGCAGTAATTGCATTAAATAATCGTATGGTACTTTATTGTAGGCATCTTCTAAGTCCAACACTGCCGCACATGTCTCTTCTTTAATCTGAAATCCCTCGTACACATCGTAGGCGAAAACTGCAGCATTGAACCATGTCTCTTTATTTAACCTGTACCCTCCAAGTGTTGGTGGGAACTTATCATGTAGTTAATTTGTACTCTATTCCATCAGATCTGGGAACTTTTTGACCCTACCAAAGCAGTAACCTTTCTTTTTTTTTTAATTTACTGTGGTTGTAAGTCGCATGGGCCATAAGTAAAGGAGGCATGCTTGGATGTGTATCATGATCCACTGGATGCTTAAGCTTGGATCAGTGTGTATCATGATCCACTGGATGCTTAAGCTTGGATCAGTGTGTATCATGATCCACTGGATGCTTAAAACTCTCCCAGCGCTCTTCCTCATCTGTTATACTCATGAAACTAACTCAATACAACTCGGATGTGTTGACAGTTTGGTCATTTTCACAAATGGCAGTCAATTGAAACAGAAGACATGCAAAAATGCTGTGCCATCTCCACAAAGAAGGTTGGCTACAGCGTGCCACGGTTGTCCCTCCTACGAATACTACACGGTGAGACCCCAATCTCTCCCAATGAAGGTCTCTCTTTTTTTTCTAAATTCTCTGCTATCACTGACGTGGAAAATCTAACATGCAATATAGAAACATTCGACCTTTAACATATATTTCATCAATACACCTCTACGACCCTAATGGGCCAAGGGTTGTGTTATATAATATATTATCAAAACTTACCCGCTGCTTTTCCCACTTTGATGGGATAAAACTACGCTTGTCCGGAGGCCTGCCCGTTACTGGCATTTGCATAACTTCATTTGTAAAAAAGTCAACCCACGGCTGGAAAAGGAAAACAATTAAAAGTTAAATTTATGGACTAGTAAAGAATGTTAAGTGTTAAAATACAAATGAAATACTGCTCACTGATGTGTATGCACTGATATCTGTGAACTTGCTTCACAATGCCGATATGCCTGATTCTATACCAGCTGAAGCCAGTTGGCAGGAGCAGGTCTTGCCTTGCTTGTGATAGTGGTGCAGGCAGCTGACTGTACAGAAGCAATGGCAAACTATTACACTATAACAGCCAAAAAATGCTCAAGTTGTTTCTGTAACATCCTGGAAAGGATACTCTAACTAATCATATGCAGGTTCTATCAATGTTATATAACAAACAGCATCACTTTAAGCGAAATATCATATATACATGATGAAATATGCATCACAGACAAATGCTATGAAATGGGCATTGATCAAATGTAAACAGATGTAATACATATGAGATGAAATTATATATATATATATATATATCCTGTTGTGTCATGTGTCAAATTAAAGTTGCAGTTTTTTCGCCCACTCCCTGCTGTGCAACTGTTTCAATATCATATATGGAAACTAGTCCGGCACTATTGGCCTCTCATCAACATGTGTCTTAAACCTCAGTCCTTCAAACTATTTGTTTATCACTGCAGTGCCTGCCTGGAGTCTCTGCTTTCCCCAGGACTAGCCCCATATCATCATCATCTCTGTCATATAATTGTTGATACCAGTGATATACATATACTACTTTTTAAAAAAATGCACAGACAATAAAAGAAACATAATTATGACATTCAATATGTTTGTAATTTAATTAGTGAAACTTCAAATTGCACACAAGAATATCTAGAGGTTAACCAATCAATTAAGAGTTCTCTTGCATCTAGGTCATTGATAGTTTTTAAGCATACAGGCTTTCTCATCAACAACAACAAATCCAAAGCATAAGAAAACTATGAGTATATATGACAAACGAATGATATCTACAGAATACAGACACATTATATCTTTGACAGACAAATACGTACAGCATATAAATCTTCTTTCCCCGCCGGGTGTGTGCCAGATTGGATTCGCTGGATCATCTTGACATCTTCATCACTTAAAAGTACTTTCTGACCAGTGAGTTTGTTTTTCACAGTACGCCTGTTCAAAGAAAAATATTGAGTTAACACACATGCATAGTCCTGCAACAACTTGGATACACAAATGGAGGAGCTGGCATCATGGGGGAAAGCGTGGAAGCAAATATTTGTAAAAGTCTGTAACAATTGATTACTCACTTTAAATATTTCTGTGTTTCAAAAGCAAATTTTAAAAAAAATCTAGATACATTTTTCAACAATTTATCAGTTACCTATATGGAAAAAATATAGGGGTGGGGGGTGGACAGAATTATGGCTAATTAATTAGCACTTCTCGAGGTGAAGGTGTTACGATCTGACCAAGTGTAGATGACTCAGCTACAGCAAAAGCTGAGGATTCGGCAATAACATGCAAACATTCACAGGCTTTGTCTGGGCAAGAAGTAAATGAACACAAGTATTAACCTACCAGTAATTTGGGTCATCCACTTTCTCCAAAAACTCATCCAGCGCATCTCCTTGGTTGGGTCGGATCAGTTTTCTGCCCTCAATATCGTACCCAATGTGGGGGAAATCATCATACCACTCAATAGGGATGTTTCCTATGGTATTCCGCACATCCTGTTATAAATATGGCAATGTATATCAGGTAAACATATTTAAGCAGTAAGGTAGACACAAATCCCCAAAAAAGGAGACTTAACAGACTGCAATAATTGAAGGGAAATTACTCTACTCTCAGTACCAAGCAAAATATTTTGTAAAATCATCATAATGCAGCTTGAAAAAGGAGTAGATAAATGCCTACGAGCGGAACAAGCAGGATTCAGAAAGGGCAGAGGAACAACTGAGTACATCTTCGCCATACGTAACATTTTAGAACAATGCAACGAATGGCAGAGAAGTATATAAATTAATTTTGTGGACTTTGAGAAAGCTTTTGACAGCATCCATAGAGACGGTCTGTGGAAAATTTTACGACATTATGGAATTCCAGAAAAAATAGTCAACATAGTTGCTCTCTTCTATAAAGACTTTTCCTGCAGTATAAAAAATTACAATACATCTTTCCCAGTAAAGACGGGTGTAAGACAGGGATGTGTTATGTCATCTCTCCTCTTCAACCTTGTGATTAATTGGATACTAAAGAACACAGTAGACAGGACATTAAGAGGCATGCGATGGACTCCATTCACCATGCTTGAGAACCTTGATTTTGCAGATGATATAGCACTCCTATCACATAAACATGAACATATACAAGAGAAAAGTAACAGTCTAAACTGCACAGCAGAAATGGTGGGACTGAGAATAAATACAAAGAAAACTAAGATCATGACAAACGGTCCAAACCAACAACCAGTGACCATAAATAACCAATCACTTGAAAATGTAGAACATATCACATATCTTGGCAGTGTGGTGTCCCTACTGGGGGGGGGGGGGGGGGGGACAGAGGAAGACATACAGTCACATCTGAACAAAGCTAGAGCTGCTTTTGGAAGGATGAGGCAAATCGGGAAATCCAACAATTACTGCAGAGGAACGAAACTCCGACGCATCATTCTGCCAGTTCTTCTTTATGGAGGGGAATGCTGGAGAATGACCAAAAAGGATGCACACAAGCTGTCCACCATTTACCACACATGTCTACGTAGAATTATCAAAATTCTCTGGCCAGATACAATCTCAAACACTAAACTACTTCAAGTCACAAACCAAGAAACTTTAGACAGTATGATTACCAAGAGAAGATGAAAATGGCTTGGCCACGTTATGAGAATGACTTCTGAAATACCTGCCAAAACTGCTCTCACATGGACACCAGAGGGAAAGAGAAAACAGGGGCGCCCAAAAACAACATGGAGACGAACGATGAAAAGTGACCTGAGTGCGGCATCTTTGACATGGAAAACTGCACTGAAGATTGCACAGGACAGGAAAGCATGGAAAGTCCTCTCTGAAGCCTCATGTGCCACTAGGCATAATGAGAACTGATGAAGGTAGACACAGAAATGGGGGAGCTAAATTGAAAAAGAATACAAAAGCGCTCCCAGCACTGTGAAATATGTGGAAGTCAAAGAACATTAAAAACAGTACTAAACTGAATTAATTGGTGAATTTAACAAACAGTATGATCGAATCAATATTACGGAACTATGGCAGAGAATGAGAACTTTTTCTGGCAGTACGAAGTACCTGTTTCTAATAGGGGAAAGGGGGGTGGGCACCATTCTTTGACTAGCAGGTTAGTGCAGATCTTTAAACTGCAACCTAGTGCAGATCTAAGACTGTTTCAGTTAATAATGAATAGTTCCTATATACAGAATATATCAACAATACTGAGATTGCCATGAGTCAGGTTGACCATGCACCATGAAAGAAAAACAACAACTATTACTGATCAGATGGGTGTGTGTAGGCACGATGGGCAGGAATATTAGGGTCACCGAGTGTTACAGGTGAGCACAGCTCACAAGAGGACTTGTCAAACGGGTCGACCAACAAACGGCAGTTAATAGTTTGGCAGTCAAGTGGAAGGATGTGTCTGGTTGGTATCCTGGAAATGATAGAACTGATTTCACTTGGCATGGACTTGATCAAAAGCCATGAGGTGAGCTATGAGAGTAAGTTGAGACAAGAATTGATATCACAGCACTCAGGGCATTCTCATACAGGCTCCATCCCCAGCAGCCAGTGAAGAGTTCCAATACTAATAGTGCCAGCCGTAGTCTGGTTGTGTGTCCGTCTTGCCTTTCCTCTGAGTTTAGTGAGCCGGCCAAACCCTCTGGTTACACTCAGATGCATCATTCTCTCCAGCCCATAATAACTGAGTTTCTCTTCTGACTTTGTTACTTGTTCCCAAGGGGCTCTGACCACATCTGCCTTGTCATATATCAATTCACCACCCAGCAGTGCAAATCCTGCCAATATGTCTGCCCGTTCATTCCCCATCACGCTAACATGGCCTCGAGAATAGATCCAAAGTATGCTCACTGCCTGTGACCTTGCAAGTGAAGCTTATTACTCTCCCGAAGCGATAGCTATGAGAATAAATGAGTGGTTAATCCGCACCTGATAACCTTGCATGAAAAGCCAGACTAACTTTGCAATTATTATGAGTACTTCAATAATCATTCTCTGAGAATCGGAAACACAAAAATCAGTGTTTACATGTTAACAAAACTGGGAGACTACTAACAACAACAACAACAATAGTACCTCTGTCATCCTTATTAAAGGTGTCTGACAGGGATATATGTCACTTTCTTTAAATATATTGGCATCTATAAGTGAGAAGAAGCCAAACAGGTGGAAGATAAAAGAACAAGATAAAGAAAAATACAAGATGTAGAAGTGGTGGAAGAGAACGGAACAAGATGAGTAAGAAGTAGAAGAGAGCAGAACAAGATGAGGAAGACAATAAACTGAACATGCCAAATGATAACAATTTAAAGGCTATATTTAAGTATACACAAAAATAATAATAATACTAACTTCTTCATCTGAAGAGTCATATTCGTATTCATTATTCTGACTGAAAAATTCCTGAGTTTCCTCCATTGTTGTTCGTGGTCTGTGGTTGACTGAAAATGTCTTCACTTTCATCCTCATCATCACTGTCTGTTCCATCGTCGTCTTCATTATCTTCATCCTGGCTGCTACTGTCTACTTGATCCTCATCTGGACTGTCGCCGTCTTCTTCATGCTCATTATCTGATACATCGCTGTTTTCAGCATCACTATTACCGGCACTCTTTTCTTTCTGCATCTGGTAAAACAAATAAAAACAAGTAAGAATGACTCAACATATCCTCAAATGTAGACATAAAACGTAACAAACACACCATAAAGCTAAATAAATGCAAGGACTTTAGCGACCCAAAAATTCATAGAAAACCATCTAACGTTAAAATACAACCAATATCAAAATTATAACCAAAGATAAAGAATAATAGAAGAATATAAATAGGTGTTGCTTTTTTTTCTTTTTCGTCCTTAAAAGGGCAGCCAGCTCATTTTGTGGTTTACAGCTAGGCTGTGATATCTGCAACTTCAACCTAACACGTCAGATTTAAGAAAAACCTTGATTAATCAACATGCATGGCACGACTATAAAAAAGGGCTAACATTTTCAAAACATGTCTCAATGCTTTTTTAAAAAAGGTAAAATATACAGATGAAATATTTTGGCTTTATAAAATATTATACCTAACAATAACTGTCAAACTACATTTTAGTGTATGATAGTAATAACATTTTGACAATCAATCCTTGTTTAATGCTATAAATAGGGATAATGTTAGGGTATGATAGAGTGACAGAACTGGTGAAATCTCTAGTGTGAGAAGCAGGGTTTTGCGGGGAGATGGTGAAAAGACAGGATGGAGCAATTCACGTATGAATGCAAGATCTGGGGGATTGCGAATGAGGTGGTCATTCTGTGACCAGACCCCAGGGTGAAAGGAATTGGAACTGAATCCAAAGTGATAAGTATGAACGTGGATCTGGATGAGGTTCGAGTAACTAAACGACAAGGGGCGAAGCTGTGTTGAATTACTGTTTAGGATAGCAGTGGTGTTCTATGACCTGTTGGTTATGCCGGTCGTGTACATCGTCTGAAGCGTGGCTGGAGACTTAAAACGTGAGCGAAGTGAGCTTGCCCGAATGGCGTAAGTAATTAGTTCTACTGTCGATTCTTATCGCCGGTGTTGTATTGAAAATAAACTCGTGAATAGACCAGTCAAGAGGAAAGAACCCACTTCTTCCATAGGATGTCATCTACTTAATTCCGGACAAAGAATTGACACAGACAGTGCTTTCTGTGTGGTTTATCATACTCTGAACAAGTGACTGTTGAGAATGGCCTAAGCTTTAACAATTAAAATCAACAACTCCCTCCTTTGTAAACTGGAGGAATTTAAAGTAAATTTGGTTATCCTGGTAAGTCACGTGACTATGAGAGCTTACGGCTCACTATTCACATTTCAGTTTGATTTATTCAGTTTTGTGATTTATTTTTATGTTAATGTAACTCTGTAGTTATGCATCTGGAATCTGATGAGATACAGCGAAATATGCCTGGCAATAAATTGTGGAATGGTCTATCCCTCAAATAACGGGCACAAAAGATGGCAGCCGCAAAAACATCAAGTCGTCGGAAGTGCGCAACTGAGGCCCTCTTTTAAGCCGCCGTTTTTTTGTGCCCATAATTTGGAGGATAGCCGTGCAATATATTGTTTGTGTCCGCATTATTTAAATTCATTAATATAATATTAAATTTAAAGTAGTAACAAACCTTCCCTGAAGAAACAGCCAAGCAAGAGACAAAGATAAATCATAAAGACAGCAACAACAAAAGTGGGACGACATCATGAAGAGATGGAACAAGAACAGTGAGAGACCGGCATAAGACATGGTGAAGAGGACAGTACACTACACAACCAAACTATACACATACAGGAGCGAGAATCTCATCGGAAAGAAAAAAAAAACAACCGCAGATTGAGTATTGAGATTGATCATTGGACCGTCGTGCTTGGGCCAAACTTATGACTGAAGTAAGAAACGCAAATATTATGACCATGTATTTTGAAGAAATCGTGATTAAATGGTTGTTTCTACAGTTTAAACTAGGTAGACTATCCGTATTACTCTTATTCCACGTGTGTGGTATTGTCAACAAACCTTGAAACATGCTGTGCGAGCCGCCATGTTTTGTATATAGCCGCAAAAAGTTGTGATAATCGGTTACTTCCGTCAAAAACTTATCCATTAGTTTCAACTTCTGAAACTACAGGTCAAACTTTCTAAAACTTCTCTCTTTTCCTCTCTCTGTCTCTGTCTGTCTGCCTGTCTCTCTCTCTCTCTCTCTCTCTCTCTCTCTCTCTCTCTCTCTCTCTCTCTCTCTCTCTCTGTCTCTCTCTCTCTCTCTCTGCATTGCATTTAAGTCTGTTGACAATAATCGCCCCTAGAAAATATATAAGGGTTTGAGCACGACCGGCTCCAGGTGGAACCGGTGGTTGTTTGAGGCCCTATCCCACAATATTTTCTTTATGTTAGGACGATCATCAGACTTCACCCACACAGTACTTCAAGTTACGCCAGGCTGGTGTATGTGTCACGGGTGCCCTAACTATAACTTCTTTAGACGTTGAACTGGGTATCTGCGATCTGCCTTGCTGTTCTCCCCACCAAACTGAGATGAGTTGAAATCCCCGGATGGAGAAAGGTAAACCTTTTCGATTGCAGCCCGGTATGGGGGAAACTGATCCATCGATTGTCCCTGGACGAGACGAGCAATGACCTTATCCGGGATTCAGGTGATCGTGTGAGAGGATCAAACTTGATACTCTATGCTTATCAAATTGGCGCCATAGGATGATGATAATTCTACAAGAAAATAATGCTTCTTGAACACATCTCTTGGAAATGAGGAAACAGTACCATTCACACCCAGATATACAAACGAGGAACAGCCTACAATAATCGAACAAGAAGTCAGAGAAGCAATCAGATGCAGTCCCAAAAATAAGGCATCAGGTGTTGATGGAATATCAGCCGAGGCAATACAGGCTTGTGGAGAAATTGGAGTCACCTGGCTACTCCACATTTAGGAAAGCCTGGAATGAAAGAACTGAGCCCATCACAGGTCGGATTTAGGAAAGGAAGAGGGTGTACTGACGCTATTTTTGCTTTAAGACAAGTTAGCAAAAAGACTATAGAACACAGACATCAAATGAACATCGCTTTCATAGATCAAGAAAAAACCTTATTATGAAAAGTTCTTGAAAACTACGGTATAAATGGAACAATTTTAGATTGTGTTAGGGCTATTTATAGACAAAGTGAAAGCGCCATTAGAACAAGAGCTGGCATCACAGACTGGTTCCCAGTAACATCAGGAGTAAGACAAAGTTGTGTATTATCACCTTTATTTTTCATAATATTTATGGACAATATAAATAAAATAGACATAACACCAACAGATGTCGATAAACAGGAGGACTTCAATGAGCTGCTCTTTGCCGACGATCAATGCCTATTTCACAGTGATAGTAAACAGCTGCAAGACCACATAAACCTACTACACGACAGTTGCCTCAAGCATCATATGAAGATCAATACTGAAAAGACAGAAGTCATGAGCATAAGTAGAGAGCAACAGACCATCGACATAAAGATTCTAGATCACAGCCTAAAACAAGTGCAAGAATTTAAATACTTGGGAAGTATCTTTACATTCAATGGTAAAATAGACAGAGAGATCGAAGCAAGAATCCAACAAGCCAACAATGTCGCATACCAGCTTGCCCCAATTTAAAAACACCATGCTGTCCCAGCTGAGATAAAAAGACAAATTATAAATACAATCTTTATACCGACATTAGGTTATCAATGTCAGACTTGGACATTAACAGAAGAACACGAGAGAAGACTAACCACCTGTGAAATGAGGTGTTTGAGAATGGCTGCGAATAAAACCAGAAGAGATCGAGTGAGAAACGATGTGATTACAAGAACTATTGGAACCATACCCATCGTTAAATTTATTGAGAAGCAAAGAATGAAATGGTTTGGTCACCTAATGAGAATGGAACCAACGATGCCAACATCAAGAGCATACAACATGAAAATCAAAACACCAAGAGGCAGGGGAAGACCAAGAGAAATATGGAATGAAGGAGTCACGGACAACTTGAGACTTCATAACATCACGGCATATGAAGCGACTGAGCGCGCCCTGGCTCGGTTGCCGATCATCTGATAGACTGCGACGCCTAGCGGCACAAGCAGATTTTGACAAAAGAAGAAGAAGAACACATCTTAAATCTGTTGGTATGGGTATACCCAAGTATGGAGTACTTTCTGTTCCGCTTTGACCTTGTTTAATTAGTCTTTTGTGTTTGTCCGTTGACAAAGACTGTTTATAACATTTGACTGAATTTGTGCATGTCCCCCCCTCCCTTTTTTTTTCTCTTTGTATCCACACACATAATGTTCCTAAGTTTTTTTGTTTTTGTTTTTTTGTTCATCCACCTTAGTACTTTAGTCTTTTTTCAGAAGCTGACTGTTGCATGTATATCCGTTTTACACATCTGGCTATTTTGTATGCAGACTGTGGGTTCCTTGCCCCTCAGGCAGATGCACTCAGAATTCAAAAGATGTCCCCAATTTGTCTACTCTTACGACATGCTTGTTGGCGAGGCAGTGAGTCCGTTTTTGTTTTTCCCAGAATGGGCCCCACCTACACGGGAATGCATCAGTGAATGCATGAATCAAGAGTTTACATCCATGCAATCGAGAAATTCCCAGTTCCTACATCTGCCCCATTTCCACCCTCAACAGCCAACGAAGAGTTGACATGCTAATAGTAGACTTGTAGACTGATGAAAAGTGCGCCTATGCCTTCCCATCAGTATCGAATATCGTCCAGAACCTCTGCTCACCCCGCTAGTCTTTCAGGGTATCGATACTCTCTCTGTTGTGCTGCACTGTTAGCTTGACCCCGGAGAGCTTTTACCTCTTCTGCTATATAATATAGCTCATCACCCAGAGGAGCGACAGCAACCAATCACAGCGAATCTATCAGCTTGCTCATTACCCCACACACCCGAATATCCTGGACAGAATACCCTCGATATGCTTCTGATCGGAGTCTTATCAAGCGATGCAAGTCACTCTTTTCGTAAAACGCGTTTTTATTTTTTAAAGCCCTCTATGTGGGTCCATTTCAATTGCATGTTGGTCTGCGTTCAAGGTGAAGACACGAGAATCGTCTGAGGTTGCACACGAGACACACCAATTAGAACTATGAGGTATATGCTTGGGATGACAATGTCACAAACTTTGAACATCTTGGCTCTATAATAAATAGCAATGGAGACTCGTAGACAGAAATTAAAAGGAGGATGGCCATAGCAATGCTAAGATTAAACATAAACAGCCTAAACAAGTCTATGGTTCAGCACAATCAAGGAGATCAAAATAAGAATTTTGAGAGCATGCATCTTCCCTGTAGCAACACACGGATGTGAGTCGGGGCAACACACGGATGTGAGTCGGGGCAACACACGGATGCGAGTCGGGGCAACACACGGATGTGAGTCGGGGACTATCTCTCAGTCCTTTCGAAAGAAGATAAGGCCTTTTGAAATGCTATAGAAAGATTCTCAGAATGTCTTGGACAAAGAAGATGAGAAATACTGACATCTTGAAAGATCTGAACATCAAGGAAGATTGGCTAATAAACAGCATCCAGTCTCGGAAGCTGAAATATTTTGGTCATATCAAGCGCCACGAAGGATTGGCAAAAAATTATAGCAGAAGGCAAAGTACCAAGAATGAGGTGCAGGGGCGGACAAACACGAAGATGGGCACATGAGATAAGTGATTCCTTAAGTATGAAAGTTCATGAGGCGGGAGAACTGGCGAGAGACCGAGTTTCTTTCAGGCAGACCGTGATGAGAGCGACGTTCTGCAAAGAACCTACTACATGATGATGACCATTATGGTGATCCTACTTATTGTAGAAGATTATTCTTAACCCAATCTGGTCTTATCGGCGTCTGTGGCTTAGGCGTTGCGAACGCGCTTCGTAATGCCGGGGTGCCTGGTTCGATCCCAGCATGCTGGTGTTGTGCTGCAACGTCCTGTAAAGGATATGCAAATTAACTTTTAACTCTGGTCTTTCTCGTCACACTCGCCATCGCCATGGGCTGTGATGGCATGCCTCATGCTAACATAATTGAACACCCTTGGGGGAAAGGTACCAACCTTTTATGTAATCCACTGCAAACGAGGGTGACAGTACTAACACAAGTAATAAGATTTGTTAGCAAAAGATAGAAATATATTTTTGTAAGTTATGTGTCACGAAAAAAAGTCTAAGCCCTCGAAAGAATACATAAGAATATATGATATTTAGTGTAAACGAAAACGAAAACATATAGAAATTCACGAGAAGTTAGAAAGAAACAGAATTGACTAAAGAAATAAAAATATGTCGAACATTTTTGCAATAATCAAAGACGAACACACACAAGTATAAAAGTAAGAACGTTTGAAGGCAATCGATAAACAGCGATACATATGGGAAACCAACGTAAGTAGATAGACGAATTAGTTTGTAAAAGTGTACACTCAGAGCAAATGACGAACATAACTGGGGATCTGTTTTAGTCAACCTCAATTGTGAAGACGACACATAAAAAAAAAAAAAAAAAAAAATGTGTCTATTTATGAAATGTTGGAACCACAGGCTGAAATACTTTTTTTTTTCTAAGTGTTCCCCTCAAGAATTGCAGCCTAGAGGCTTTATACTCAGTGACTCAAAGAGTTATTATTGAGATATAATCAAACAAAGTAGCACACTGCTTCAATGCAGTCACCCCAGATAATTACCATTGTTTTTGGAGCAAGCTTTCCGGAGCATTAGCTTTCAGTTTGCCAGCCGCATTAAGGTCACACTAAGCCTAACCCAAATTCCCACGCTAAGCCTAACCCAAATTCCCACACTAAGCTTAAAAATAAAGCAAAGAGTAAAAACTGCGAGGCAAAAAAAAACCCAACACACTGCCTATTACAAATTCCCACACTAACCTAACCCAAATTCCCGTGTAAGCCGGGTGGTGGTTCCCACACTAAGCCTAACCCAAATTCCCACACTAAGCCTAACCCAAATTCCCACACTAAGCCTAACCCAAATCCCCACACTAAGCCTAACCCAAATTCCCACACTTAGCTAGGCCAAATTCCCACACTAAGGGGGGGGGTGTTCCCACACTAAGCCTAACCCAAAATGGGGGGGGGTGTAGGCCAAATTCCCACACTATGCTTAACCCAAATTCCCACACTAAGCCTAACCCAAATTCCTACACTAAGCCTAACACAAATTCCCACACTAAGCCTAACCCAAATCCCCACACTAAGCCTAACCCAAATTCCCACACTAAGCTTAACCCAAATTCCCACACTAAGCCTAACCCAAATTCCCACACTAAGCCTAACCCAAATTCCCACACTAAGCCTAACACAAATTCCCACACTAAGCCTAACCCAAATTCCCACACTAAGCCTAACCCAAATTCCCACACTTAGCTTAACCCAAATTCCCACACTAAGCCTAACCCAAATTCCTACACTAAGGTGGTAACACAAATTCCCACACTAAGGCGGGTGGTGGTTTCCCACACTAAGCCTAGGCCAAATGGTGGTTAAGGGGGTGTAGGCGGGTGTTCCCCACACTATGCTTAACCCAAATTCCCACACTATGCTTAACCCAAATTCCCACACTAAGCCTAACCCAAATTCCTACACTAAGCCTTATAATAAAGCAAAGAGTTAAAACTGCGAGAAAAAAAAAACACTGCCAATTATTGGGGGGGTATACCACTTTTGCCGGGTGGTGGTTGTGGGGGGTGTAGGCGGGTGGTGGTTGGGGGGGGTGTAGGCGGGTGGAGGCGGTCTTTGAGCCTGAAGATTTACGGCCGCATGGCTAGTGCTGTCGCCACGACTGTGCAGGTAAAGTTTTACTTTGCCCCGACAAAAAAAAAAAAACCAAAAAAAAAAAAATCCCGAGCTTTACCGAGGATTCGAACCTGGATCTCGCGATTAAGAGCCGAGCGTTCCAACCGTTTAGTGGGTGGAAACAATTCTCCATTTTTACATTCGACAACTTGTAGACAATAAGAAAGTCTCTGACACCAATGACAAGGAATCGGTCTAGAAGTTCTTGAAGCGCTATGGTATCCTACCGAAAGCTATTTGCTTAGTAAAAGCGATGTATGCAGACGTGAAATATCGAGTTCTTTATGAAGGAAAGCTAACAGATACATTTGAAATAGTCCCTACGTGGGTTCCAGGGCCCCATTGTGGGGGAAACAATAATAGACTCACTGCCTCACCAACAAGCATGTCGTAGGAGTCGACTTACTGGGTGCTTCCTTTGAAGTCCGACTGCGTCTGCCTGAAAGGCAAGGAACCAACAGTCTGCATACAAATAAGTCAGATGTGTAAAAAGTATGTTCACGTAACACTCAGGCTCTGGAACAAGTCTAACGTTCAGAGGTGTATGAAGAACCAGAACTTTTCATAAGAGTTTAAAGCCGATGAAAGCGAAGAAGAAGAAGAATAAGATTTGAAATATGAACAGGTTTGTGAAATGGATGTTTGTTGTCACCTCTACTGCTTTTACCGGAAGAATACTGGATTATGAAGACAATAATTGCTGCTGATGGAAATCAGTGGACCCTACAAACAACTTGCTGATCTGGACTTCTCTTGTGACATTTCTCTTTTCCTCCACTCATAAATCAGATACAAGATAAATTAACCATACTTGAAACGAGATCACAATTCGATCTAAAACTCCATAAAGCAAAGGCAAAGATAATGAGAATACACCAAGGTAGCAGTAATAAGAGGTGGAGTCACACTATTTGGGCAGTATAATATAGATAAAGATGAGAGAAAGGACAGTGATATTAAAATAGTATAAGAATACAAAGAGCAAAAAGAGTTTTCATAGCACAATGAATATGCGGAAGTCACAGGAAATTAGAGCTAATATTAAGCTCAATATTTGCATTCCAATGTCAAATCAGTCTTGCTGTATGGAGCAGAGACTCGGAGGGCAGCTAGAACAATGAATGATACACTGCAAGCATTCAGTAACTGGCGCCTGCACAGAATAGAGGCAATTAAATTGATTGTAACATCAGAAACATATCCACTGGCAGAATGGTTTCCCAGTAAAAGCCTTTGTTTTATAAACTCTTCATTTTGGGCATTTTTCCTGAGCTTATGGCACTGTACGAGCATCTCAGATGTCAAATGTTGGCGATTTTGGTCTGGGACACTTCTATAGATGTCCGGAAAATGTGCCCAAAAATACTGGTAAGCTTTTTCAGATGGATCGTTGAAAAAATACTTTCCGTTCTGGTGATGTGTGTGCAGACATGCCTGGCCACTTCTGTCACCACTCAAGCCAACTGCTCTAGCGATTTAACATTCTAGTTATAATCTTTGTTTTCCCGTTTGCATAGAAAATATTTCCCCCAGCTGTAATTGTTCTCTATGGACCTGGTACTTTCGTATGAATCTGCGAAAGCCAGACCCTGCGTGTCTGCTTAGTTGATCACTCCTATACGATGTCAACAGGCTAATAATGGACCACGCCAGACAGTCTAGTTGAATGGAATATTGACTTCCGTTCTCTTGTTTTCGCTTCAACTCTGTGTTAGCGTTGTTGTTCTTGTCCATGAATCTGTCAGGATTCTTGTTCAAACTGTGACAACTCAACATGTTACTGCATTTTAGAGACCTACATGCACTGACTGCGTGATGTCTGTTTTGGTTGATGGATGTCCAGCCTTGACCTTCCAGACACTTACACTTATTCCTCAACAGAACCGCCTGTTGCTGCAGAAGTCTGCTGTTTCTAATGATGCCCGCTATTTGTTCTGTCAGTTCGTGACTGAGGGCGCAGGCATTACCACTGTCCACTGTGTGGTGAAGCGCCCGCTCTGCTTGACTTGGCTGATAGCGAGTAATGGATTCATTCTCTTTCCCATACTCCCATTCTTCATCGGAGACGTCTTCGCTGATTATATTTGCCAACGCATTGTTCTCCTGGCCATCTTTGCAAGTGCAATTCTGCACGAAAGATTGCGTTGTTTGGTATTTAGTAGAAGGATGTACACTTTCGTTGCCTCCTGCCGCGTCTAAAACTGACGTCAAGCATTCTTGTAAAGTATTACATTGACACTCTTTGTCATTGCTTTCATAAGAATCAGTTGCCAGTTGTAAAGGCAAATCGGTTGTTTCCAACTGCCTGATAAACAAGCCATCCAATGTTTGCTTGCATTTGCAACAAATAATGTTTTCTTGCCGCGAAGGAGGCTTGTTTTTTGTTTCCAAAAAGCTGCATGTCTGCACGCACTTTGTTCTCGCATTGACAACGTTAGGTTCTGTTTTTCTGTCATAAAGGTGACAATGGGTAGATACGGTTTTACAGGGAAGGTCATTTGAAAAGGAGGGTCCGATACCCGTGCATTCCTTCTTACACTGCACACTACGTCCTATCTGGCACTTTTTATTTCGGCATTTAAAATGAATTGGGCTACATTGCCTCGACCTCATTTCTTTAACAATACCATTGTCTTTCTGAAAGGCCTTTTTATCTATTCTTCTGTCTTCATCGCAAGTCTGAATACATACGCTTTTGAAATTCAAATTCTGTTCGGTATTTCTGACAGGATTCAACGCCAATGGCCCGTTTGTTTTATTTGACCGAATCGTCTCGTTCAAAGATATATGTCCACAGAGGCAAGTGCCATTCGGTTTACTAATACAGGCACAAGTCTGAATGCACACACTTGTGCATTCCTTGATGCTACCCACATCGATCCGTGCGGGTATTTGCCGCTCTTTTTCTAAGTGACGCTCAATAGGGTCGTTTAATTCAAACTGTGTGCCAATCTTTGTTTTGGGCGGTCGGTCATTTTGCCGCATCAGGTCCGTATTCTCCAGATCAGCACCAGAAACTGGGGCATACTTATTGTCTGCAGGTGCCTCTGTTCGCGAATACACGTAGTCAGAAATACCTTGTGGACGTCTGCGAACGTTTGAATCTAGGATGGGAGAAGTTTCAAGCAGAGCGATATCGGTGTAGTTCTTGCTCGGATCAAGGAGCCTGTTGTCCACTTCTAGTGATCTAAACTTGCTCCCATGTTCTTTATAGGGAGAGCTTCGATAATCTCGCACACCTATGGTGTTGTGTCTGCTTATCTGGCAATCATTGACTGGGTCACCAACTTTGGGAGTGACGGAGATTCTAGCGTCAAATCTCAAATTATCATCACATACGTTTTCTTCGTGTGTCCGTCTTGGACGCTGACCCACGGACCCGTTGATTCTGGAGCTGGTGTTAAATCTCTGACATAAATCGCGAAACCACGCCCGCGCCTCAGATAGCTCGCGAAGATCTGAACATTGTGTTTTGGTTTTCTTGTCATGTCCCTCACAGACACTCCGCATCACATCTCTACGGGGCGGAGTTGTAGGTCCGTCAGTCTGCCGAGAGAAGCCTCTTGGTTGGTTAAGGCAATAGTCGGGAATTCTTACTCTTGACTGAGGATTAAATGTAGGTGAAAATGTGGTCTGTCCACCGTAATCTCGTTTTTCTAGTGGATCTCGTGACATCATCCCACCATTAGAGTAGTCCCTGGATTCTGCGCTGGCAAAGTAATATTTTTTAGACGGTTCGGTGCTGATAACAGATTTACCGTTGCTAGGCAATTCTGGCTTTGAATAAGGTATAGGTGTCCATTGGGAATCAACATATTCCGGGGAGGCATATCGATATGGTTTCAGAGGTTGTCTTACATATTCTTGTTCTGTGGTTGTCAGGTTGTATGACTCTTGTTTTTCGGTGGTTCTCATTCGCCTAATTGATTCATTTGGAGAAAATATTGGCCTTTTGTTAACATCTGTGTCATAGATGGATGAATACACTTTTCTGTATGCATCCGTTAACTGGTTTTCACGAGTAATTGTTCCAACATCTCTTGTCAAGTGATCTATCGAGGCACGGTCAGATCCTGGAGTATGTTTTCTATAGCGAGGGGAGGGTGAGTCAGATGAACCTTGGGGTGTCTCCGGGTATCCTGGCGTGATAAACAGACGGGAGGACAACCTCGGGAGTGTGGCGGAATCTACACCTGCTTGTTTTGATTGATATCCCTGCATTCTGGCGGGTGTAAACTGCGGGGTTTGCCGCTGGCTCGTTTTTCCAGAACCTTTTTTAGACGTTGAGGGTTTCCCTGCTGGTGACGCTATGTCGTTTATAGCGGGAGCTTCGGGCATTTTTTCCTTAGGAGATTCTAGAGAAGCTTCTGGTTGCTGCTGAGGTTCATCATCGACTGCGACATAAGGTTCTCGATTTAATGCAGCATCGAAGGGGGTTCTTTACCGGAGACCGTGTCTTTGTCTCCGTGTTGCCTCTTGTTCTTGTGGGGAGCATCTATTAAATCTATATCGCTAGCGACAGAATCTGGCAGTGAATCTTGTTTATTGTTTACTGAACAATTCCATGCCAGACTTTTCACAATTTCACGGTTTCCTAACCTTGTTAATGTAGAGTCTGCAGTGTTGACCGAATTCAAGCAGTCATAATTTGGGCTTTGAAATAAGTTCAGAGCAGCAATCCGATAATATTTCCTTTTTTTGTCGCCGATTTTTCATGTTGTGTAACTTATTTTCTCCCTTCTGTGGACTTTTCTGACTTTTATTATATTTTAAAGCTCTGGTGTAGCAGTTTTCAAGGCGTCTTTGAAGTTCTTCGATTGATCGGAAATACTGCTCCAAGAGTTTATCGACAGCCGCGAGTAAAGAGAAGAATTCGCACCGTTTGTTTGTAACAATCGACTGCGATAATTTTATTCTGTTGGTTAGCCATTCTATTTCGTTATTTGGTATGCCTAGCTTAGAAGATAGGGTTTCTCCTGTGTTTAGCATTACGTTATGATTGGTTGTTTCCGCACACGGACTTGTTGGAAACATGTTCATCTGGCTGCCTGTCAGATCAATGGCGCCGGAACCGCTCAGACCAGACAAATCTTGTTTAACGTCAGCGTTTAGAAACTTTCTCGTAGATTCTAAAAAAGAATTCACTGTCTGATAGTCCAGTTGGAGAGATTTCTCATAGGTTCCCATCGTATATGTATTTTTGGAAATCCGTGTCTCTGATCTCCCTGGCATTTCACCACCTGTGTCCACCTGTAACAAAACATTTCCCGATGTTTCGGACATTTTCTTTCTCTGGGGGTCCATTGAGCTATTCTGTCGCGTTTGTGGATCTCTAGCCGAAGTCGATACACTCCTGTTGGAATCATCATGGCAACTCGACTGGTAGTAGTTTTCTAAAGTTCGACAAATCTTGAGATAATTTTCACGTCGATCTGAACACATTGTTTCATAGCTCTCCACCTTATGTAGAGACTGAAGCTCTTTCTGTGTTTTATCTTCAACATCTCCATCGAAGAAAAGCTTTTTTCCTTGACCCAGTGTGGAAGAGGACGGATGTGACGTGTCCCACGAACTAAAATGGCTGTTGTTCAGCAGATCTGCTGGTTGTTCATACGTAGCCGGGTCGGTAACAGACGCCTGGCATGTCCGCCATTGTTGTTTTATGAAATCAATGAGCGAGTCTCTCGAGGATTTGCTAACAGAGTTGCTCGAAGTAGCGTAGATGGGTTCGTTCTTTTCACTTGCCTGGTTGGTCTTTTCGTGGACAGATGTTGACGTATGGTCTGTGAATTCATGTACAAGGAGGTTAGGTAATATGCTCATGGGTTCGTTTTCTGAGCTTTTCTGGCGACAACAGTTAAAATTCTGGACAGGACTCTCAGATTCAGAGATTTTGGCGCTGTTGTTGAGATATGTGTCCGTTGTTTTCCGGTCCACCACAGAATGAGATTTCGCGAACCAATGTTTACTGTCACAACAGAAACAGCTAAGGCAAGCATCTTTTTCATGTTTGAGTTGTGCTGGATTTACCTCGGTAACCAGATTAAAATTATTGGCATATTTATAATCTAGATGTTTGATTTCATTTGATTCGGTTACAGTGTTCGATTCAAGATTCTCACATAGTTCGACCAAAGACTTCTGCTCTGAGTTTGTTTCTTTGCCATGCTCACGTACCTGGACAACGTTATCCATTAAAGTGACTTCGTTCCCAATTTCTGATCTGGAATTTTCATCTGGGTCTATCTCGCATGCCGGCTCCAAAGTAGACCCAACTCCACAAGGCATGTCTATCTCTTGCGAGTCTTCTACATCAATGGTTTCTCTGACAACGTTAGCGTTGATACGTTCATCTGACTGGACCACAATAAATGGGTTTAATTCAGACTCGGTATGTCGAGCCATGCACACAGTGTGCGGCTCATCGATGGTAGTAGAGAGGATTTGCGGTTCAGTGACGTTATCAGCAAGAGAGATATGGCCGTCTACCGATGCTTCAGTATTTAGGTGTAATCTTGTTCCGGCAGCATGGCCCGGCTCAGACTTGTCATTGCTGAAATCTTGCGAATCCACGATATCATCTACAACAATGGCTTGTGAGCTTTCCAAGACTCCTTGTACCCCATGCACCGATGAGTTGCTTTTGTTGATTGTATCCGCCATTGTTCCTTGCTCTGTTCTGACTATATTGCTGCCCTCTGTCTTGATTTTCTTCGGATAAGCATAAGCACGTAGATTAGTATTTTCTGCAAAATATGTTATGTCATTGTCCAGCAAACTATCTGCTGAATATTCTAGATTATTTGTGTGGCTTTCTTGTGAGAAATTGCTTTCTGACCACGGAGAAGCGTTAGCAAAATCTTCACAATTCAACTGCACTGGCACTCCTAGTTCACGCCTGGCCTTGTGTGTTCCGTTAACAAATGTGACTTGTTTTTGCCTGGACTTTCTGGAACGAGATCTGGAATGTTTACTCTGTCTATTCCTGGGTAGTTGCGTACTCATGTCACTGTGTAATCTGACAAGCTCGTGTTCTCCTTCAGACATCCACAGGCAGCCATCACCAGCAGACAAGTCAGAGTTCGGAAACAAAAGGTCAAGATGAAGGCGCTTTTGGCAATCCATGAGCTGTTTTATTTCAGATGACGGCGCTGTTAGCCTGCTAGGACATGCAGGGCGAATGGTAATGGTAACTTCTTTCCTCAACATTGACTGAAACCACTCAGGAATGTTGAACTGTTTTGTTTGAATGACTACAGTCGGCTTCCCTTTCTCACCATCAATGCTGTTTGTAGATATTAGAGATGGTGCCTCCTTTTGTAACTTCTCACAGTTCGAGAACATTAGGCTGTCCTTCCAGAGCAGCTCATGTCCAGTGACGGGACTTCTTTCTGGATTATTCGTAGCATTCGTCGTAGAAATAATTGACTTTTGTTCTGTTCCAAAGTTTTCGCGAACGTTTTCAAGAGAAGTTAGTGGAGGATTTTTGTTGACAAAGTTAAGCGAGCAGATTCTGTTTTGACATACCGGAACCATGGCTGAAATCAACTTTACTGGCTCATACTTTGAAGATCGTTCCTGTAGATGCTCTTTACGAAACAAATCTCGCTGCTCCTTTGATTCTGCTATATGTTTATTGAAATCTAGAATTTCTTGTTTGCACAGTTCCTGGCATAATCGGTGTTTCATGCGACTGACCGCATCTCGCAAGGCTTTTAGCGTTGGCTTGTGATAGAGACAATGAAACCAAATGGACGTGTGAGCACGAAGTGAGTTCGTGTCTCTTCTATTCCAAATACAGAATCGTCGCCTGGAAACTGAGGAAGGAATATGGTTCATGGTTACAGATGACATGTTTTTGGCAGATACAAGCGAAGTGTTGATGGTTGCATATGTTGTGTGATTCATAGTTGCAGACGCCATCTGGTTCATATTTCGAGGAGACACGTTGCTTGTATTTATAGATAACGAATCTTTACCTATACTTACCGACTTCTCTTTGGTTTTTCTTTGCGTCATTTTTGAAGGGTTGATTACATTAAGACATTTCTTAAATCCGCGAACATTCCCTTGCCCTTCTGGCCTCAAAGTGAACTTGCTGATACCTGTGTTTTCAGTTTGCCTTATCACAATGGTATTCACATCTCTTGTGTCTGCAGTCTTGCAGTTATCTCCACTTAGCGGTATTTCTTGATGCGCTAAACTTCCGGTAGTGAGGCAACAACCTTCACCCTGATTCTTATCTATCGATTTGAGACCTTGCATCTTTAGAGCTAGTGGATTTTTCCTGCACTGATTTCTTCTCTTTTCTCGACTCTTCTTTTCAAGTTTTCTATGGTAACAACATTTTCCATCTTCGATCATTTTTTCTCCATTTCTTGGCTGTTGTTTGGTTTCCCTCTCTCTACGTATCCGCGAGTCTGTATCGGCTGCCGATAGGTTCTTACACAGATGGTGGCCTTGAATCGTATCCCTGTTGTTGGAACCATGGTTTCCCATGACAGCTTTGAACTGATTGACTCCCAGTGACATGAGACTATGTCAAAGCCTCAGTCCTAGTCAACGGATTGTGGCACTGCAAAAATAGGGAAGCTATAGTTAAACCCGGTGTTCTCTTCACAATTCTGTTTTATATATTAGGAAAAAAAAAAAAAAAAAAAAAGACATTTCTTTTCTTAGAAATCACATTTGATAAGCATTTGAAACCCATTGGCTAAAAAAAAAAAAAAATGTTTAAACAATCAACCAGGGAGGTAAATTTTACTGACTTTAACCTGTTAAGTTCTTTCTTTGCGTGTGTACACAAATTTTGAACTATTAAGTATGAGCTTATGCGAATTGGTGAAACCTTTTCTTAATTGCCACCCGTCCAGTATTTTAAATTGTAAAGCCCCACCCTAGCTGTCGTGGGGCCCTTATATAACCTAAAGGTTAAACAGGGTTTCTGAAACTTGCACCTGGGGGATTCTCATCCGAATAATGGGACTTTGTGTCACCGGGTGTTAACCGCACATTGTGCGGTCCTGGTGGGGTTAAAGGTCACTCATTCAATCTTTCAACGGTTCGTTAATTGATGTTTACCGGAGTTATTCCAGTGGTGTGCACTTTAGAGAAAGACTGTTCAGACAGCAGTAGGAGAATCCCACCGTGTAAGAGACTCTGGCCTCACCAGGATATATTGCTACAGATAGTGATGGATCCGTTATAGCCAGCTTCTCTCATGGAGAGGGCGCCGTTACCACTTTGAGGGTGGCTATGACAAAAGTTATACGCAAACTTCTGTCACAAGCACTAAAAGGGAGCCACGGTGGCACTGTGGCTAACCTGCTTGCTTGCCAGTTCAGTGGTCGTGGGTTCGACACTTACACTAGAACCTACAGCTCAAGTGACATAGAAGAAGGCCTGGGAACACGAAACAGACCATCAGAGAGATACTGTTCTTCTGAAAAAGGGCGCCAAACGAGAGGATGGGCGGACAGTAGTTAAGACTTTTACACACTAGTGGGAAAAGGGGGGCAGCTCTAACGTAGCCGCCAAAAGGTTGCCTGCTGGTCCGAATGTCTAATGTTTAAAACCTTACGGAGGCGCATTTGTTTCAAAACTGATCGTGGTTGCCAGGTTGACGCAGCCAAAAAAAAAAAAAAAAATGGGTGCCAGGTAAAGACAAGACGAAGAGGAAAAACCAGCCCAGGCTAATACTGTGGGTGATGAAAAGCTGGAGCTGCTGCCTTCGTGGTTAGAATAGATTGTTATAATGTTGTTTGAAAATTTAATGTTTACAGTCTCGCCAGTTCATTTTCTTTTGGAGCGTCTCCTAGCTTAAGTATAGTATTTAAAAAAATCATGACTGTGTTGGTAGCAAAATTGTTGGATTCCTCAAGATGCCTAAGTCATGTGATCGTTTGTTTCACAGCGTAATGTCATTATTTTTCTCACTATCAACACACAGAATAACAACATTCATGTTTACGTACCGTTTGTACCGTTTCCTCTGTGATCCCATTTTCTGCTTGTAGGTATTATTGCAATGGTCTTGTTAGAGTGAACGGACATGGTGTGCATAAAATGTGCTGAATCGTGCGGCAGTCTTAGTGATATTTTTGTTCTCCTTTTGAAATTAACATCATCATGTGTCTTGCTTAATGGTGAAAGCGTTCGTGTCTTGTCATCGAACTCTTGAAACAGTCGAGGCTCCACCTTATGACATTTGTTGTGTGGAGACGGAACGTACGTGGGCATGGCAGGAGCACTATTATATCGAATGTCAAATCAGTAATCATGTTGTTTTTTGATGGAAAAGAACATTTTTAATCGCACCCAACCACCTTCAATAAGAATTTGGTTATACTGGGATATTTGTCTACACATCCTTCGTCCTTCGTGACATGATGCTGCTCTGTGAATTCTCATTTTGTTTTTATGTTGAGTACCTTTTGTTTTTGGCTATTCTGCCTAGTAGGGGCGAGTCTTGATTTCCCACTGAATGTTTCTTGCCCATATCTATCGCAGTTTGTGTACAGGAACCCAGTATCGGTCATTTGAGGTAATTTTGTTTCGTTCCCAATAAGGACTAGTCCCTACCATGGCTAGGGCACGGCCTGCCGCCACATGCTTGCCAACTCCTGTGCCGATGATCAGTTATTGCAGATCGCAGTCGGCAATATTGTTGGTCAATTCTAATGATGATCTTTCACCACGACACAATCTTAAACCGTACATCATCATTTCTTCCAGTCATACGCTGCATCTTCTATCGTCTGGTATCAACCAATCGATCGGGTGCTGCCTCTACAAAAAAGGTTTGCTGCAATGCTGTCCAACATTCTCTGTCTTTTGTTTTGGCGGTACATTATTTCAGACAGCTGTTCGTCCGTCTCTTGATTTTGATCTCTCATTTGTATCGTGGTCTACATTTGGCTCTTTTACCTTCAAACTCCCCCCCCCCCCCCCCCCAGTATGGTTTTTAAAACAGTGCAATGTCTTTTAAATGTGGCAACAAAACTTCAGCTGTCTTATTTGTATTTCGTTGAGTAAATTTCTTTTCATTTACATTATCTCCAGAACCTCTGGTATTTGATTTTTTTCTTCTCCGGGAAATACGAAATCTTCTTCTGTATATCCACATTATGTTCAGAGACTCCGTTAGACGATCTAGTTGCGTGTTCATTGTTCAAGTTTCTACATCTTACAGCAGAACTGAGCATACATAACATTTGGCGATTCTTATCTTTAACAGGTTATACATCTTTCCAGATGCCAACAGTTCTCTGTTAATTAGTTTGATATTAAAACGACAAAAAACCCACACACAAGAAATTAAAATGTCAGTTTCCCCACACAGTTTCCCCACACAGTTCCCGAATCCGACTGAATTGCACTGTAATGTGAGTTAACTGGTTTCGAATAACTTTAGGAGTAAGGAAAGCTGGAGAGAAAAAAAAAAGAGATTCAGCTAGCTGCTGAAGACGGGGACGCAGCGCTTATGGTAATGTCCCGAAAGCTATGATGACGGTTCTTCACTCAATGTAACGCGTCTGTCTAAACACTCTTGATGTCTCTGGTGGCACATTAGGCATTCACAAGTGGTCTCCATTACTGCCGGCCTACTGCTTTCCTGCCTATGGTATTCCATGTCATTGTTACCATAATCATGTAGCAGGCCCTTTGCAGAACGTCGCTCTCATCACGGTCTACCTAGGACAAGGGAATGCCTTGCTCTGTGAAGCTCTTGCCAACAGCAGAGGCCACCATGGAGGTGTCCACTTATCCAGGCGGATACTGGCAGTGTGTTTACTATCCTCTACCGCGTGGAGGTGCAGTTGGAGTTTTTCCTTTGCTTATAGTCTTGAGACCGGAATTGCATTTTCCAAAACTCTCCAGTACTTTTAGAGGTTAGGTATCTTTTACAGGACGTTGCAGAACAAACCCCAGCAGCGCCTGGCTGTTGTGTGGGTTTTCTAGGCAAATTTACGTCCCGTAGTTTGCCATTGTTTTCTGGACCGTCGGCTTTTTTGATACCACTTTCGAAACCAACGCAAGACGCATGGCCCGCAGCTGCTATCGAACCCCCGGCAATCCGGCATTACGAAGCGTTCGCATCGACTTAGCCACAGAACCGACACTTTTAGAGGACCATGTCATTTTACATTCCTTTATTTCCCTGACAGAGTGTCACTAGATATTCTGTAAACAAATCCAAGCCATCTCTATATTTTCTCTTTGATAACGTTTGCCAGTATGAAGATTTTGGGTTTCTTTTTAGTTTATTTCTTGTCTGACCAGTGGGTCAATGAATTTTCCTTAGATATTTATTTTTTAAGTTAACATGTTATCCAAGCTGTCACTGTTTCAGCACTCACTATTGTATAATAATAGTAAATTATTCTTAAAATGTTGCTCCTGTATAATGTGGGTTTTATCTTCAAACTAAATCCCTTTGACATCCATATATTGTTAAGTGTGGCAAATAACGTAATCTGCGTTAATTTAATTTCTTGATTTGAAAGACGTGCGACAATGACTGACAACGCAGACTACGGGACCGGATACGGAAGTGAAAGGCTGTGTACAGTGTGTAGTTTTGTCAGTCACGGTAGCGATTGTTGGAACAGTGAAATCGTTATGTCTAAAAGAAAACACAAATGGGCAATTGATTTTGTTAGTTCTGGAAGGTTTGTGTTTAGGGCATCTATCTAAAGGGATAAGCGCACCACTGTTATAGCGTAGTTTTTGTCGTATATCGGAGCAGCGTTCGTCTGTTGCTTAAACAAATGAGTCAAAGCGTGGCCAGATTGTCCCAATTGCCATTGAGATTCTGATTCTCAGTCATCATACTAACTCATACTCATTCATTTCAGCTTACTTTCAATGACACTGAAATTTTTCCCTGTGTGGGTTATTTACACCATAGTTTACAGTAGGTGAACGCAAAGAAGAAGACCCTCATTGGCATGTCTGTCTTTCTCTGACAGTTACTTGATCATGACTGGGATGAGCAGTTGAGGTAATGATGCTTTGGTACTGCGAAGTGTCAACACTATCACTCACCCTAACAGACGCAAGACGGTTTTCAAGGTTCGGCTACGAAGAGATAAGAAATTGGATTTGAGTTTGAAGAGAGACGGTGTTTAAAACCTGCTATACACTGTACTCAGTACACTAGGACTAGTTCATTAAAAGGCAACAGATCAGATGCCTTGCCTGTCTGAGGAGAAAAAGAATACCCTGATGCCACAGAAGACTACACTGAAGAAATTATAATGAACACAAAACCTTTAGGAGTGACCAGTAGATCTGGTGGAGACTGAACTCAGAGGAAAAGCAAGACGGACATATAATCAAACTGCTACTGGCACAATCGGAATTAAAACTTTGCTGGCTGCTGAAGACAAGGATGGAGCACATTTGGGAATGTCCTGAGTGCTGTGATGTACACCCCGCTATTCCAAATGCTAAACATAGAACAGAATGTATCAGAGTGTTGCTGATTTTCCTGCAATGATGAAACATTTATTTGTAAAATGTATTAATATTCTTTAGTATTCTGAACATTTTGAGTTAATTGCTGCAGATATCACCCACCTACATTCATCTTTATGATTGGCTTTCTCTTTACAATTGGTGACTCCAAGTGTTTCTAGTGTAATATGGTTATACCTGAATATTATCTTTCCACAATCTTGTTGGTCTACCATGTGGTATACCCCCACTCAACTCTTGTGTACATAGTTGTTGCCTCTCTCTATCTGTCAAGTGACTAATGTGATATTACCCACATCTGTAAAGTGACTCATGTGATATTGCCCACATCTGTAAAGTGACTCATGTGATATTACCCTCATCTGTAAAGTGACTCATGTGATATTACCCACATCTGTCAAGTGACTCATGTGATATTGCCCACATCTATCAAGTGACTCATGTGATATTGCCCACATCTGTCAAGTGACTCATGTGATATTACCCACATCTGTCAAGTGACTCATGTGATATTACCCACATCTGTCAAGTGACTCATGTGATATTACCCATATCTGTAAAGTGACTCATGTGATATTGCCCACATTTGTACAGAGTGTTGATTGGTTGACAAAAACATGAGGCTAGCACGATAAGCCCACCTTCTGGAAATGAGACTTAACTTTTTACATTTTTATAACAACTAGATTTAATTGCCCAGACTGCCTGAGATAGTGAAAGAAAGCCTTATTCTCCCATCCTTTACCTCAGCTTGGTCTCCACCAATGCCCTGCATGTAGGCCTAGTGAGGTCTAACCGAAACCCTATTTTTAATGTTCTGTCTTCTACTTCATCTTTGTATCTGCCCCTGCTGTATCTTTAGTCATTGCCCCAAGTGCACCCGTGCGCCCAAGGCAACCGCTGTAATACTAACACCAGCATTTAACAGTTTTAGAGACACGACACATGTATGGTCTCAGATACATATAGGTATGTGGTTTCAAGGAAATTAACAGCAAAATAAAAGTTAAAAATTTTTTAAAACCATTTTAAGGAAAATAAAAAAAAATTCAAAGGGATATAACCAACTAAAGTTTACTTTTACTGATTGTTGCAATAAATAAAAGAAATGCTCATAAAGTGGACTGCCAGTGTGACTGTTAAATTAAAGATTGTAGCCATAATTGAACTTGAAAGTTTAATCCATGCAGTGGTCATGGCTTCAGAGGAGTTAAAACATCATTTGAAATGAACACACCAAATACAGAAAGGGTTTGTGATTTATAGTATAGATGTGAGGAGTGGCTGGCTGAGTGGTTAGAAAGCCAGAGTCTTATCTTCAAAATCTCGAATCAAATCCTTAGTAAGGAGATAGATTATTTTTTGAATGTTGTGGGTATTTTAACATGCACAATTTGTGGCGGCTGCACTATTCGTGAGTCTTTGAATCCTCAGGCTTTAACTCCCATTCTACAGGCACTAAAAAGGGGTACTATAGACAGTAAAGATGATCAAGTATGAGGTACTATAGACGGTAAAGATGATCAAGTATGATGGAAATCTGAGAAAGAAAGATGAAGAAGAGACATTTAAACTTTAAAATTAATCTTTGACTTCATTGACTCACCTTTCCAGGGGCCAGGGAAACAGATCTGTGGTAGCAGTGACAGAAAACCTGCCAGCTCCGGTCGGCTTCACCGATGTGACCACAGTCGCAGAGAAGGCCAAAGAGGCAGATTCCAGTCTTATTATTAAAGTAAGTATTTGTGCACGTTAACAACTCCAAATTCCCTGGCTATAATTGTGGAAAACGTTTCTCAACATGGGTGGGTCTTTCTAGTCACACTCGCCATCGCCATGGGCTGGGAGTCCCATGTTTCTCATAGCACAGAACAACACTATTGTCTGGAAAGATGGAAAAGTGCCAATGAATGAATCTGTGATTTGATGACTGTTGTCATATCTACCCACATTGGAAACTCTTTTTTGTGTGTACTACAGCTGTTGTAAACTATTTACATGTTCCTGTGATTTTGTGCAAAGATTAAAGTGCAGCTAAAATATATCAGCCAAAACAGCCACAGTTTTTATGATAAACTCAGCATTTTTTCGAAATTTAATTTCATAGAACTAGACGATTGGTGTTGATTCAGTAGGCTAATATACTTTATTATATCTCACTTATAAAGGATAAAGTAATATACTTTATTATATCTCACTTATAAAGGATAAAGTTACATAACTTTGTTAGGCTATACGCCTTCAGTGGTGGAACAGCCAGAGTCTATGCCCTTGTTTGTTTATTCAGCTATTATGCTATAGCGCACTACTTTGTGGCTCAGTGTTAACAAATCTTCTTGACACACAGACGAGGAAAACACAATTTGGATAAAATCCGGTTAACATGAAACTGTTTATGGATTATGGAGCTTCTCTCCTCGATTGGTGCCAGTTGAGGAAATGATTGTTCAGTTAACTGTTGATAGCAAAGGGTGATCAAACACACTGACTTATTCCTTCCTCGGAAATATCTTCACAGTTGACTCCTTCCTTCAGTCCTGCAACATTCTGACTCAAAGGAATTTTAATCGCTCACTGATCTTGACAGATGCTCTCAGTCGGCCATATGCAGACAGTTGGACATAGCCAGATTTCCCAGCATTTGTCGGCTGCTGATGAGACATTCACAGATCTGTTTGAATATTCGTCATCCGCCCTTCTCAGTGCCATTTGACAAATACAGAATTGAACTCTTTCTCACTTACTTTGTATTTTATACTTTATTCTATTTCCCTGGATTCATGTCTTCATAATTCACATGCTAACATTCACTGCACGCATCCATTAAGTTAATTATGTCTATCATGACTCACCCACTCCATATGTCCCACATATTTTTTTGATTGGTAACCTGACATAATTTATGCTGAGCAATCTGTCCTAAATGTCTTACAGAGGAGGAAAAGGGATCATTACGCGCCCCCACCTGAGGTTAGAAAAGGGATCAATGCGTGCCCCCACCTGAGGTTAGAAAAGGGATCATTACGTGCCCCCACCTGAGGTTAGAGAAGGGATCATTACGTGCCCCCACCTGAGGTTAGAAAAGGGATCACTATATGCCTCCACCTGAGGTTAGAAAAGGGATCATTATGTGCCTCCACCTGAGGTTAGAAAAGGGATCAATGCATGCCCCCACCTGAGGTTAGAAAAGGGATCAATGCATGCCCCCACTTGAGGTTAAGACAAATGAGCTGTCCATGCTGATTCAGAATATGGGAGGCATTTGTAATAGCCAGGAAAGGAGTGGATTTGGGAGGGAATTGTAATAGCCAGGAAAGGAGTGGATTTGGGAGGGAATTGTAATAGCCAGGAAGGAAGTGGAAGCGAACTGAACAAACACTAGACAATCCCTAGTCATGGCAGTACTTTTACAACAGTACAAAGGAAACCACCTTTTTTGATGCCACTGGTGTTAGATCTTAATTTTTTATCAACCAGTCAGCACCAGATGGCTGATGTGGCAACCATCTCATCAGCCACCTTACTTTCTTAGGACATTTCCTGGTGCCATTTAAGGCTGTGACAAACAGGCAGTCCAGGATGGATAACAAAATCTGCCTCTGTAGGAATTCAACCACAAGACTGTCAATGAAGTGTCTAGTCACTCTGTGAATATGGCTTCCTACAACACAAATCATGGATTTGTTGTTTCCGTTCCAACAGAAATCATGGGAGATTGCGCTGGGTCCGCTCAAGCAGGTTCCCATGAACATGTTCATCATGTGGATGGCCGGCAGCTCCATCTCCATCTTCCCCATCATGATGGTGGGCATGATGTTCTTCAGGCCCATCCAAGCCATGATGGCCATACAGAACAGTGAGTATAGGTTGGGAATTTTTTTTTTGGGGGGGGACTGTTTATCTGTGTGTGTTAAATTATAGTGACACTCTAGATGTCACCTGTTTAGTAGAGAGAAGACAGAGATAGTGTGTGTCTGTGCCAGATAGAGAAGAGTAGATCAGTAAGAGAAATAGAGGGCGAATGTAAGAGAGAGATAATATGGGATGTTTTTATGAAAATACTTAAAAGAGTGAGGGTAGATACGGAGGCATGTGATCCTTTTGTTTACACAGTGCTGGATTGCTCATCTTTATTCCAACTGCTTGGGGATTATCTGATTAAAACTACTTTGGGATTTATGGTCGAAAGACTGTGATTTGTGTCTTTTGGTCAAAATGATTCATTTATATGCTTCATTATTTTAAAAAAAAAGAGAGAAAAGAAAATAATTAAGGTCCTTTCCAGGCCAGTAAAGCTTTGGGCGTGTGATGTTAAGACTCATAATTGTATAGACTTCGGGCTATCAATGGGTGATGATGTCATCATTACGCCGGACACCTTTACTTCCCAGCAGGTTACCTGGTTTCCATTTTAGGCTGAATCAACCTGGCAGCCAAGGTAATGTTTAAGGATAAAAAAATATCAAAGCTCGATGTGGATTCAAACCTTGGACATAAGGGCAGAGCAGCAACTAGTCACTATGGAATTATGAACATTAGTGATGTCTTCAAAGCATCCTTACATTACCTTCTACAGCATTCCAAGCCCTTGAGGTTCATTGCTGCAGACACTACCCGCTCCATTGATCTCTTACATGCATCTGTGATTTGCCATTGCTTTCCAGTTAGTAACTTCAGCTGTTTTAAAGGCTTGCCTCTATCATCTCTCATATTCAGCTCTTTCCTGTACATAGTTTTTGTCTCATTGTTGTCTGCCATTCTCTTTAAATCTGGTAATGGTAACGTTAGTTTCAGCTTCATAGCAAACGGGTCACCCCATAGTTGCTCCGTTCCTGTGCCAACGAAAACTACACAGAATGTTTATCACAGTCCCTTGTGGAAAGATTGACAGACTGCTGTCTCAGCATATGCACTAGCATACACACGCATTAAAAGCATACAGTAGCCATCCGAAGTGCCCTTTATATACCACAACCATTGCAGTCTGTTAGCCCTCACATTGCCTCAGTTATATTGTATATTAAATATATTTCTACAGCATTTAAAAGCATCGAAGGTGAGCAGGCGATCCTACAGAAACTAGTGTTTTGTTTTGGCAACATTGTATGCCTGGTAATGGCTGTGTACAAGTGCCAAACGATGGGATTGTTGCCAACACATGCTTCAGACTGGTTGGCATTTGTGGATCCTCAGAAGGTATATGGTGCCACTGTTTGTTAAAATGAGTGAATGTTTCATTTTCTGTACACCTGAATGTGAATGTTTTATTGTAATCCAAAATTCAGTGACGTGTTTGCAGTTTTCTGATGTCCTGACAGTTTCTGCTGCCACATTATAGTATCTGCTTGAGTGTATTGTGTAACCTATGACAGTTAAATTAAAGATACACTCTTTGATTAAAGTATATAAACTTAAGGTCCCCTCATGGCAAAGTGGTCAGATCATTTTCCTTGCAGCGCAGTATATGAACAATCTGCAAATTACTGCAGGCAGGATAGTTTTTCTGACTGACTCACTGTCAGCTATACAGGCCCTAGAGTCCAAACCTACCGACAGCACACTACAAAGTCTAACACAGGAACTTGCTATGTTGTCAAATAAGGCAGAAATTCACTTGCAGTGGATTCCGTCTCACTGTAGCATCAAAGGCAATGAAAGCGCAGATGCTTTAGCCAAGGAAGGCAGTAACAAACCACAGACCTACCAGCCACTATCTTTTCTAGAAGTCAAAACTCTCATTAAGAGAAAATCAGAAACAGATTGGAAAACCAACACTGGTTATAACTACGGAAAAGATTTTCTGAAACACTTGAACAGAACAGACCAAGCCACAGTTTTTCGCCTACGTACTGGACACTGCAGACTCAATGAACACATAAATTCGGTATGAGCCAAACAGCTCTCTGCCAGTGCCTTTGTGCTGAACAGACTCCAGAACATGTCCTGCAAGACTGTCCTCTCCTGGCGAAGCTGCGGAGTGACATGTGGCAACACCCAGTAGAACTGACTACTAAGCTTTGGGGAAACCTAAGAGACCTTGAAAAGACATCCCAGTTTATGACCCACAGTGGATTATGCGCATGACCAGAGATCGCTGAAGAAGAAGAAGAAGATTATCCTTGCACACTAAAGGTTGTGGCTTTCGCTCAGAGGAGACATTTTTACAGAGATCCCATTTTGTGCTTTTGTGATGCTTTCGGCAGACAGTTATCTGTTCTGCAGAAAGACTGAGCAAAAACCTGGTGTAGTGAAGTTGATCTTCTCAACTTTAATATAATAGCCTTTTTAAAAATTTGGCATTGATTATTTAAGAGACACAAACCTGCCGCCCTGTACATAGAAAACAAACACATAAAATGGCTAGGTCATAGTTTTTGTTACGGGGCTTTGTGGCTTAGGGGTCAGCAAATGAGTTTAACAGTTTCATGAACCTTGTGTTTAGTTTATTAACATACAAAATATCCCTTTGTCGTGATCCTTGGAGAGTAGTATGAGAGTCACACTGTGGAAGAAATTAAGGCCTCACTGTGTAATATTCCCAAAGACAACAGACAACCAATATTTGTGGGGAGGAGTAGGCACACGTGTTTAGTTTGTCTTAGACTGTAGCCAGTCACCCCCTATCTCCAGCACTACCATCCAG
>CAJHNH020002399.1:110254-216247 GCA_905116865.2 Candidula unifasciata | reverse complement strand
ATGAAAAAAAGGAAAATTTAAAAAAGATTTGGAGTACAGGGATGATCATGCAATAGGGACGCAGCATGGTTTTAGGGGCCTTGTCCGCAAAGGAAAAAGGGCAGAAAAAAAAAATTAAAATGGAAAAGGGCAACTTGTGGTTTAATAGTCCTTTTGTGGCAGAAAATGGTGGTACCGATACCCTGTATTGATAGTTTACTGTATTTATTCAAACAAAGCAGCACGTTCGCACAAACACTCTTCACATCACAGAGCACTATGGCAACATCCTCACTGCAGAAATAGACTCGACAGACAAACATGTTTGACGTCTATCTATAAAGGGTGAGGTTACAGAACGTCTATATCTAAGGGGTGAGGTTACAGAACGTCTATGTTTAAGGGGTAACGTTACAGAACGTCTATGTTTAAGGGGTGAGGTTACAGAACGTATATGTCTAAGGGGTGAGGTTACAGAACGTATATGTCTAAGGGGTGAGGTTACAGAACGTATATGTCTAAGGGGTGAGGTTGCAGAACGTATATGTCTAAGAGGTGAGGTTGAAGAACGTATATGTCTAAGAGGTGAGGTTGAAGAACGTCTATGTCTAAGGGGTGAGGTTACAGAACGTCTATGTCTAAGGGGTGAGGTTGCAGAACGTCTATGTCTAAGGGGTGAGGTTGCAGAACGTCTATGTCTAAGAGGTGAGGTTACAGAACGTCTATGTCTAAGAGGTGAGGTTACAGAACGTCTATGTCTAATAGGTGAGGTTGCAGAACGTCTATGTCTACTGGGTGAGGTTACAGAACGTCTATGTCTAAAAGGTGAGGTTGCAGAACGTATATATCTAAGGGGTACGGTTGCAGAACGTCTATGTCTAAAGGGTGAGGTTTAAGAACTTCTATGTCTGAGAGGTAAGGTTGCAAAACGTCTATGTCTAAGGGGTAAGGTTGCAGAACGTCTATGTCAAAGGGGTGAGGTTGCAGAACGCCTATGTCTAAGGGGTGAGGTTACAGAACGTCTATGTCTAAGTGGTGAGGTTGCAGAACGCCTATGTCTACTGGGTGAGGTTGCAGAACGTCTATGTCTACTGGGTGAGGTTACAGAACGTATATGTCTAAGGGATGAGGTTGCAGAACGTATATGTCTAAGGGGTGAGGTTGCAAAAGTGCGTTTCCAATTTATGGTTGACTTTTGTCACATGTGGCTCTATTAACAACGCTGATCTCGGAGTTATAAAAATGTAAACGACGGTTTTATAAGCTCGTGTGCGTATTGGGCATATAAGGCTAGACCTATATTTTATAGCCCAATTGGCATTGTGGGGGGGGGGAGGGAAGGGGTTGTTATGGTCATCAAGATGTCAGCCACCTTCACATTTAGGGATTGTACCTAGTACCCACTAACACAATTCAAAACCAAATGAGATCGAGACCAGAAAACGTCACCACAAATATAGCTGAAAGGAAAGTGAGCAGAAATGTGAGCGGACCTAGCTGAAAGTGGTCAACGAAAGAGAATTTGAAAGTACTCACTCACGGCTGACTCAAACTCACAATCAAGATTATTTAAAAAAAATAAAATAGAAAACTCAGACATCGCAAGAACCCAAACTCATGACCTTCTGATCTGCAGGCGAGCCTCCAGCCGCTACACCACAGCGGCGCTGTGTATAAATATAGTCGGACAAACAAAACCGCATTTCATTAAAAGTAGCCTGGCCTGAAGTCAATCCCTGTTGTTTCTATAAGGAAAAATGTCTGCAGCATTCTCTTGGATCTGATTACCGGGCCGCTTCCATGAACGTCTTTAGTTTTAATTCCTGAACAGACCAACCATCCACCTCTGACAGTGTTTGACAACTGATAACATGAGTGCTGTGTTGGTTTACTGTTGTTTGGCTACTTGTGCAGTGTTCATGTCTGACAACGCATCTTTTGATAATGCACGAACAGCATTATAGGCCCTTCGGCAAACCAGTGTATTGGGGCACTTCAAACAACCACTCAGAGGAAGGAAATGCAAATAGTGGATACAATTTAATATATATTTTTTTACTGGTACTTCATTAAAGCTGGTGTTGAAATATTTTCCTGGATTAGGTGGCAGATTAGGTAAAATTAACACGGACTCCTTATTATAACAAGCGTTTGCGGCATTTCTTGTTTCACAGGATTGCTTTATTATTGACTTGAAGTAGGTGATCTTCATGATGTCATTTCCCATGTACACGAGGGAAAGCAAGTTCAAGAGATGCTGGCCCATGTTTGCTACAGAGCACTTTTTTTTTAACATTCAAGTTTTAGTCTAGAAAAAGAAAGTTTTCTTGTACATTTGGTTCTCATCATTCCCATGATCATACTGAGTGCAATTTTACAATTGTCTGTACAAGCAGTGTAGTGCTTGAGATACTGGAACTAATTTAAAGGGGTCGTTATAGCTAAAGTCTTGGTGGCACATATTAGCCAGATAGTCATACTTTGTTTTGTTTTGTTAGTTTGTCAAAAGCAGTGGGTTCTCAGATGTGAATAAGCCTCTGCGTGTTTTGTCAGTTCAAAAATTAGAGTCCAGAATAGTCAAACAACGTTTCCACTTTGAACTTTCCGGTTTTACTGAGAAGTTCCTCTTCTTGTAGTTCTGCTGATCATCACGTCTTCTAAGACGTAGACCTCTTTATGGTTTCCGTTTTCCCCCATTGCTGTAATCTGGACCTGGACACATACTCCTGGCTTTGACATTATATTATCTAAACTGGTCACTAGTTTCCTGGAGATAAGTTCTCAATTCCTCGAGAATCACGTAATAGCAGTTTAAACTTTATAGCAAAGGGGTCACCCTACAGTTGCTCCGTTCTTGTGATAACGACAACTACACAGAATGTCAATCACTGTCCCTTATCCGCGGCTCATAGTGTCGCGCCGTGCACTCAACTCCTTAGCGGCGCGAAGAAACTAGACTCAAGAAGATTCGTGGCAACAAGGATATTTACATTTTAAGATTGGGAGACATTGCTTGTTTTATTCGTTTTTTCTAGCATGCTATTCTAAACAATTTTGAAAAAGATTGTTTCCAGGATCCCCCTGGCTCTCTCCTTGTATTCACCAGCTGTTCCTTGTTGGGTGATAAGGAAATCGTGGCATGTTTTTTTCTTCTTCTCGAAATCGTTTTCTTCTTTGCGCTCACCAGCATTAAACTCCAATGGAAAGTATTGGTTATTCACCCAATTCTGGACTTGTCTTGTCTCAGAGCTTGAGGTTTAATCTGTTTCACAGATCTCGCTTATCAGTATCCAGACTCTTGGTTCCTTGAATCTCAGACAGGTACACCTTGAAGAAAATCCCTAATTAGTCGACTTCTACGACATGCTTGTTATAGAGGCAGTGGCATTATTCTACCAACCCCCCCCCCCTCCCCTACCCTAACGGTGCACTGGAACCCACACGGAGAGAATCATACCTTTCTCTTCTGTAGACTGCAAGTTCTCTATTTCATGAGGCTTCTCTACAGCACTTCTCTCCAGCCTACTACGCATTTCCAAGGAATTACAATGAAATGTGACTAAAGAGTTTAACGAAATGGGGAAACAGATCAGTTCAAGTATCTTCTTGTCAATATCGGAAAGGTGTTCATGGAAACGATCAGCCAGCTTCCTGCCAGTTTCCCAATCGCAGATTATGGCATAAATTACGTTGCGGGATTCATAAATAAGAAATTCCCTAATTTGGAAAGAACCATGCAACTTCAATAAAAACCGAACATATTTCGTGTAATAATTTTTAACAGGGCGGGCCGTACTGCCGATGAAATATGTTTCTATTGCTGAAATGTTGGACGTGTAACGTGATTTTTATTTCTGACCTTTCCTTACATGCCCTAAAATGTGTTTGCATATGGTGTATGTGTATTTATACAGCAGTGACAGTGTTATTGATAAGCTATTAGTTAAATTAGCCAACTTCCTTTGCGAGGTAAAGTTTACGACCTGAGTGTTTACTGACTGACGTTTTACTCCACCAGGACATCACACTGAGAGAAAAACACCGGGTGAAACAAACTGCCACCATTCAGATGTGGATACCCGTGGAGAGGTCCCGGAAACCCCGTTCAAATGAAACGTCATATTAGGGCTCCCGGCAACAACCAGGGTGGGGCTTTAAAAAAATGGAAACATTTGTCCTACACGGGGACGGAAATTAAATGGACGTGTTTATTGGTTTCCGCAGCAATTTATTATAGCGTGCATGTCCTCACTATCAGCTAACAGCTGTCTGATAGGTTGAATCTACAGCCGACATGGCTCTGACTTGATGTAACAGATTATAGGTGTTCATTATGTTACCCTCGAGAGTCGAATGACAACAATGAACATCAATGGTTGTCTAGCGGACAAATCGCAAGTATTTCTGACAACCAGTGCACGATTCTAGTCTACATTCGTGCCCAGCACTCACACATACACCATTACCTGGCTAATTAAAACTCCCACATGCTGAATTTAGACCCACAAGAAGTCTGCCATCTTATCGATTACACAGCGCGCGTGCTCTTGTTCATCTCCACAGGATTGTTGTATTTTCTTCAGTTGAAGAAACAAAAAAAAAAAAAAAATATTAAAAAAAAAACGTATAGCCTTTCAAAAATTGTTCATTATTACCCAATCCGTGAGAGAATTCGATAATACTAAAAATGTAGTCAAAAATTGTCCCGTTTTTCTGGTTGCGCGCGCGTGTGTGTGTATGTATGTACGTATGCGTGTGTGTATGTATGTACGTGTATGTATGTATGTGCGTGTATGTTTAAATTCTTCTTCTTCTTCTTCTTCTTCTTCTTCTTCTTCTTCTTCTTCTTCTTCTTCTTCTTCTTCTTCTTCTTCTTCTTCATCTTCTTCTTCTTCTTCTTCTTCTTCTTCTTCTTCTTCTTCTTCTTCTTCTTCTTCTTCTTCTTCTTCTTCTTCTTCTTCTTCTTCTTCTTCTTCTTCTTCTTCTTCTTCTTCTTCTTCTTCTTCTTCTTCTTTTTCTTCTTCTTCTTCTTCTTCTTCTTCTTCTTCTTCTTCTTCTTCTTCTTCTTCTTCTTCTTCTTCTTCTTCTTCTTCTTCTTCTTCTTCTTCTTCTTCTTCTTCTTCTTCTTCTTCTTCTTCTTCTTCTTCTTCTTCTTCTTCTTCTTCTTCTTCTTCTTCTTTCACATATCACTCCTGTCGCGTGCCTAATGTAAGGATTCCTCCTTCAGAACCAACAGCACTCAGAGATAATTATGTTGAGTCGTTTGGCTCGTATTGGTCTAAGGGATTCCCCGTGGCCAATATACGATCAACTTATCTCTGGAGTAGGGCAACTCAAGTATTGGCACTACAAAATATGTCAATATATATATATAATATTTCTAGGCACACTTGGCTGGACACCCCCACTACTTACTAAAGAAAGCCCCCAGGTTATGATAGTTCATTATCATAACCATGTTAACACATATAATGAAGATACACATACATACACAACTGCTAAACACTTAAAAAGGTGAAATAGAGACACCTAAGTCAGCCATGAAAATGAATGTATGTAATCAATATAAATTAGATATATAAAAGTGAGACAAATGCCAGATCTCAGGATATCATGTCCAAATCACAAAGATACTACACAGACAGAAGGTCTTGGAGATGACATCTTCTCATCACTGGACCCAAGGAGCTGTGAGGAACACAACATCATGCGAAGCATCAGACTTATCTTCTCTTCTTTCTGTCTATGATGCCTCCCTCAGCTCCGGATGATTCGACTGTCTTTGACTCTGGGAATTCTGCTTCACTGGATCAAGTAGTAAGAGTACTTCACTATATAGGACGCAGCAACTGTACCGGTATTTAGCAAGTCTCTATCACTAGTAAGGACACGCAATGTCTTTGAGCCACATTAAGCTCTAGCACTGGTAGCTGTTTGAGGCACCATCTCCCATATGTTGGAGATGTCAGGAACCTTCACAGGTGTTAGCTGGTGGGTAACAAGTTGTTTCTGGTGGTTTGATGGTTGGTGGATGTTGGTGGGACTGTGAATCTTCTGCCAGCTCTTCAGAAAATATACATCCCAAGCATATGTAAAAACTGAGACATTCCAAATTGCCTTGAAAAGTGAAATTTATACAGGCACAGATTAACACATCTGGACGCTTAAGAAGCTGGCAAGGAGAATAGCGTCACTTAGACACTTCAGGCGTTGGTACAAAAGAAGTCCCTTGTATACTGGGGCAAGGAGTAAATCGGTTTCTAAGAAACCTCAAATAACTCCCTAAATATATCTCCAAGAGATATACATTTAAAAGTGGAGTTTAGTTAAAGTAACCAGAAAAGGCAGACATAATAATGTTGTCCAATACAGGCCTATATATATAGATATAAGGGACTATATATTTCTGGGCGAGTCCAAGTTTGAATTTTGTGCAGATTACAGGTAAGACAGGTTATCAGCCTTACAGACCGATGCGTAATGGCTATCATTTCACGGCATCTTCTTCTTCTTCTTCTTCTTCTTCATCTTCTTCTTCTTCTTCATTATTATCACCACCTTCTTATTCTTCCTCTTACTCTTCTTTTTCTTCTTCTCTTGCCCCCAACATGCCCCTTGATAAATTGTGTTGTGATTTAAGGTTAGATTGCAATATCTGCTCAGCTGATCCGATTTCAGCAAATCCTTAATTAGTAGTCTTTTACGACATGTTTGTTAAGGGGCATAAGGTCTATTTCGACTCCACCTTCCTAAACTAGGCTCCCAGAATGCAAGCGGCAACTATTTATTGTCACAGCTCTTTTACAAGTCTTTGCTCCGAAATATGTGTAATGAATTGGGCTTCTTGAGAGCTGTCTCTGATGTTTGCAAGAACATATGCTAGAGCATTTCACAGTACACCATAGTGCGCTGACATATGCTAGAGCATTTCACAGTACACCACAGTGAGCTGACATTTGCTAGAGCATTTCACAATACACCATAGTGGGCTGACATATGCTAGAGCATTTCACATTACACCATAGTGGGCTGACATATGCTAGAGCATTTCACAGTACACCATAGTGGGCTGACATATGCTAGAGCATTTCACAGTACACCATAGTGGGCTGACATATGCTAGAGCATTTCACAGTACACCATAGTGGGCTGACATATGCTAGAGCATTTCACAGTACACCATAGTGGGCTGACATATGCTAGAGCATTTCACATTACACCATAGTGGGCTGACATATGCTAGAGCATTTCACAGTACACCATAGTGGGCTGACATATGCTAGAGCATTTCACATTACACCATAGTGGGCTGACATATGCTAGAGCATTTCACATTACACCATAGTGGGCTGACATATGCTAGAGCATTTCACAGTGCACCATAGTGGGCTGACATATGCTAGAGCATTTCACAGTACACCATAGTGCGCTGACATATGCTAGAGCATTTCACAGTACACCATAGTGGGCTGACATATGCTAGAGCATTTCACAGTACACCATAGTCGGCTGACATTTGCTAGAGCATTTCAAAGTACACCATAGTGGACTGACATATGCTAGAGCATTTCACAGTACACCATAGTCGGCTGACATTTGCTAGAACATTTCAAAGTACACCATAGTGGACTGACATATGGTAGAGCATTTCACAGTACACCACAGTGGGCTGACATATGCTAGAGCATTTTAGAGTACAACATAGTGGGCTGACATATGCTAGAGCATTTCACAGTACAACATAGTGGGCTGACATATGCTAGAGCATTTTTTAGTTCAACATAGTGGACTGACATATGGTAGAGCATTTCACAGTACACCACAGTGGGCTGACATATATATGGTAGAGCATTTCACAATACACCATAGTCGGCTGACATATGGTAGAGCATTTCACAGTACAACATAGTGGGCTGACATATGCTAGAGCATTTCACAGTACAACATAGTGGGCTGACATATGCTAGAGCATTTTATAGTACAACATAGTGGACTGACATATGGTAGAGCATTTCACAGTACACTATAGTGGGCTGACATATACATGGTAGAGCATTTCACAATACACCATAGTCGGCTGACATATGGTAGAGCATTTCACAGTGCACCATAGTCGGCTAACATCCATTGGGGTAGTTGGCGTTTTGTTTTTCTAAGTTTGTCTTTCAGATTTTGCATGTACGAATATTTGTGTTTGTGTTGTTTTTAACATTTCTAAACACAGGAACTTGTAATGTATTTGTATGATCAGTTCCTCGGGACTGTCAAATGTTTGCACAATTGCACACAAGGCAAAGACACTCTCTGTTGTTGTAACATAAATTCCAGTGTCTCCTTTTGTAGCCTATATAGTTCCATGTATGAACACCCGTGTCAGCATGTTCATGCTTACAGCCATATTAGATACATCTTACTGACTATATTTTTAAAGGCCAGTTGGCACTCAGTGGGTGATGTGGACACAGGTCAGCGTTACATGTCACATGTGCTTGTCCTCAGATGACGTTTTGTTGACCTAGAGCCCAGGTCAAAGAAATCATACATCCCACTCATCTGGACAAGGTTTCGAAAACCCGATCACCAGAAAATCTGTGTCTGACTACTGCGCCACAGTGGTCCTGTAAGAGTGATGTTCAATTCTTGTAGAGGTAATTGCGTGCATGTGTATATGTATATGTCTGCTCGCCACGCGTATATGTCTATGTCTGGTCGCCACGCGTATGTTTGTGCATATGTCTACTCGCCGCGCGTAAGTGTATATGTCTGCTCGCCACGCGTATGTGTATATGTCTGCTCGCCGCGCGCGTGTGTATATGTCTGCTCGCCACGCGTATGTGCATATGTCTGCTCGCCGCGCGTGTGTGCACGCACATACGCTTACTGAGTTTTCAGTAGCGTGATACAAGGAGAGAGAAAACAAACTCAGAGGTTCCAATGGTGTGTCCCTCCTTGGTCTACTTTTGACATAAATAAACATGTGTTGGTTCTAGTCCCAGTTTGTTACTGATTAGAAATACATATTTAAAACACACGCAGGCACACACACACACACACGCACACACGCACACACACACCACACACACACACACACACACACACACACACACACACTATACAAACGATGCTGTACTTGGAAAAACATATCCAACCCTGGCGAGCCGAAACCAACAGTTTTATCAGAAAAACTATTTCATTAAAACGATATCCTTTAACTCCTACATAAAGTTCGCTCTCAGAACGAAACAAGACGTTAGCGATAATGACATGCTGCTACCAGCGCGGTAAAGATCGTGAACAAAAAGCTCGGATAATCATAATTAGGCGACGTAACAGGAAAACAAATTGCGTATGGATCTGATTCGAGTTCTTTTCTCTTGGTTTTCACACAGCATTACCAGAGCGTACAATGAAAAAGAAGGGGCATCACCCAGCACTGTTCAAAAAGGAAACATTGGTTGCCCTGCAGTCAACCTCTGTTGTCAATACGGCCCAACATTTAAACATGTGATTCTCCAAAAGGTTTGCTTATTGCAAAAGGCAATCGTGTTTTCCACAACTTACGCTAACTTCTAAAAGGTATCCGTTGATGACCTTACTACTCTTAGGCGTTGCGAACGAGCTACGTAATGCCGGGTGCCGGGTTCGATCCCAGCTGCAGATGATGTGGGGGCAGTACGTCGTGCGTTGGTTTCGACAGTGGTCCGAGAGCTGACCGTTTAGGGCTATACTACTGGAAGTAACATTTGCCTATAAAAACCACAACAGCTAACGATGCTGGAGTGAGTTCTGCAACGTCCTATAAAGGATACGCAACTAATTGTTAACAAATTTGAGCATCGCCTCGTTTGTGATTACACAGTAAATGTCTCAAAAACGAATTCCTTACTAAAACACTCATAGATGCAATTATTATTATGACAAATTATTTATTGATATTTTCTTTTGAGACAGAGATGGAGGGAGTGAGGAAAGAGAGAGAGAGAGAGAGAGAGAGAGAGAGAGAGAGAGAGAGAGATAGAGAGATAGATAAATAGATAGATAGATAGATAGATAGATAGATAGATAGATAGATAGATAGATAGATAGATAGATAGATAGATAGATAGATAGATAGATAGATAGATATAGATAGATAGATAGATAGATAGATAGATAGATAGATAGATAGATAGATAGATAGATAGATAGATAGATAGATAGATAGATAGATAGATAGATAGATAGATAGATAGATAGATAGATAGATAGATAGATAGATAGATAGATAGATAGATAGATAGATAGATAGATAGATAGATAGATAGATAGATAGATAGATAGATAGATAGATAGATAGATAGATAGATAGATAGATAGATAGATAGATAGATAGATAGATAGATAGATAGATTAGATAGATAGATTAGATAGATTAGATAGATTAGATAGATAGATAGATAGATAGATAGATAGATAGATAGATAGATAGATAGATAGATAGATAGATAGATAGATAGAGAGAGAGAGAGAGAGAGAGAGAGGGGGAGAGTAAGTAAAGGACCTTTTCCCACGCCTTAAGGGCATATAGGGCCAGACCTATATTTTATAGACCAATCGGCACAAGATGGATGATGGGGTCAGCATCACGCCGGCCGCCTTTACTTCCCGGGACTGCACCCGGTACCCACTCAAGGTCATTGATGAAAATAGTCTGGCTCTGCCAGGGAGCGAACCCACGACCTTCCGATCCGCGGCGAGCGTCTAGCCGCTCAGCCACGGGGACTTCCTGAGAGAGAGAGAGAGAGAGAGAGAGAGAGAGAGAGAGAGAGAGAGAGAGAGAGAGAGAGAGAGAGAGAGAGAGAGTATATATACTATAAATTACAAGCCCTTTCTGTATGTGTTTATTATAAATGGAGTGTTAACTCCTCCAAAGCCGCGACCAATAAACGGGTTAAACAGGTTATGGTGCATTCCTCTATTTATCGCGACAATCAGTAAAAGTGAACTTCTGAAAATCTTTCCTGTTACTCCTCTTGAAAAAGTTATTTTGAAAAAAAAAAAAAATTATATTTTGCTGTCATTTTTCTTGAACCCTTATATATACATATGTCTGAGACAACACATTTGTCTGTCTCCCAGACTGGTGAATACTGACGTTAGTATTACAGGAGATGCCACGGGTGCACTTAGGGGCAATGACTAAAGATACGGCAGCGGTGTAGACAAAGATGAAGTAGACGACAGGATTTTAAGTATAGGGAATTATATATATATATATATATATATATATATATATATATATATATATATATATATATATATATATATATATATATATATATATATATATATATAGGGACCACTATTTTAAATACGGCTACACATAGGGCAGCGGTGGCGACAAATATTAGGTAGAGGACGGGCAAATAAGACTTTCTGTCAACATCCCGGCCGAAGCCAAGCAATTATGTATATATTTAATCATCATCATCACGTAGCAGGTCTTTTGCAGAACCTGGCTCACATCACGGTCTACCTGGGCCACCAGTCACAACTCCAGGCAAGACTCAAGTAAAGATCTCATTATATATTTACTGTTTAATGAAAATAAATCAGGTGACATCCTTGTCGTATGCCCTACGTTATGCACTGAAATGTACCTAAAGAGTTGCTAATTCTTATAGCTTCTGTTTGCTGCCAATAGATATTCTTTATTATTCGTAGATCTTTACCATCAATGTTACGTTATAACACACGCATATTAATCCTATGAATTCATTAGATAATTACTGTATAAATCTTCTGCACAACATATATTCAAAATACTTTTAGCGTCATTTTCATGAGTTACTTGTCCAATCTGTACATACATACGAACATGCATGCAGAATGTAGAAGAAGAAGAAGACAAAAGAGGAGTGAAAGAAAAAGATATAAATAATTTACGTTACGCTGATGACACAGTCTTGATAGCAACAAGTCAGAAAGAACTACAGGATATGATATACACTGTGGTGGTAGAAAGTGGAAGAATGGGCCTCAGTTTGAATAATGAAAAGACAGATATAATGGTGGCATCAAAGAAAAGATATTTTTTTAAATGTGTAATAAAAGTCTATGGTTTATTTTTTCTTTTGGGACAAGTACAGAAATGTAAGTACCTGGGCACATGGATAACATCCAATGGAAGATGCATCACAGAGATAAGAAACAGAACAGGACAGACAAAAACTGCATTTTATAAAACGAAGAACATCTTATGCAATATATCTCTGTCATTAAAGGTTAGAAAAAAAGAATTCTTGCTTGCTATATACATCCAGTTTGAAAATGTGGCTGTGAGTCGTAGACAATCGGTAGGCAGGCTAAATAATTTCCTGAGGCCTCAGAGATGTGGTTTTACAGAATAATGCTTAAAATACATTGGACAGCCAAAAAGAGCAACACGAGGGTTGAAAGAGGCGGGAGCCCGAAGACACCTTATCAAAGACTTTAGAAGCAGACAGTCATCATTTATCGGCCACGGTGTGAAAAGAGGGAAAATGGAACATGTTGTGACCACTGGAAAGATCTGTGGAAGGAAGGATAGAGGAAGACAACGAGAGAAGATTCTTGACAGTCTTGTCGCATGGCATTGAGGTGTGTCAGCACACGAACTGATACATGCTGCAGGAGATCGCATATTGTGGAGAGGCATAATCGCCCACGCCAGTCGGCAAGGCACCTGATGATGGTGATGATGATGATGATGATGATGATGATGATGATGATGATGATGATGATACAGAAATGAAAGCAATTAAAGCAGAATGTCTCAAGTAAAGCACCTAGCATCCCTATGTAATTAATATAGCTATAGAACTGTAATCAACAAATCCACAAAAGATTCCAGAAACAAATGATTGTCTACGTGTGTTTTGTTTAGAAATGTTTAGAATTACACTCCATTACAAGGCATTATGTGTCTCTGTGTCTGTATTCTAAAACTAACGATTCTCTCTCTCTCTCTCTCTCTCTCTCTCTCTCTCTCTCTCTCTCTCTCTCTCTCTCTCTCTCTCTCTCTCTCTCTCTCTCTCTCTTGTAACCCTTTTGTGCGTTTTAAAATAATATCCCTATTGCTCTTTTTCTCTCTCTGTGTCTCTCCCCTTTATCACACAGGTATATACACACACACACACACACACACACACAAACGTATATATATATATATATATATATATATATATATATATATATACACACATGCGTTGTGTATCTTCTTATCTCCCCGACTATTCTTCTCCTGCTTTCTAATGCAGGGCTAACATATTCGCATCCATTTCCTCAATGATAACAGCTAACTGCACGACAACCGAGAAGACAAGGGGTCTGCTAAAGACAGGACAGGGCGGGAAGGCAAACAAGATTATCAGTCATGTCAACAGTGCAGACGACAAACACGTGAGGCTTACTAAGGTCAGCATATCCTAGCACACGTCAGCCGGCACAGAACAGAACCAACACAGCAAACAAACAGCAAACAAACAGCAAACAAACTAGGAATTGCGTTGTTGGTTTCACAGTTAAGTTCAGTTGCGTATCCTTTACAGGACGTAGCAGAACCAACCCCAGCAGCCCCTGGCTGTTGTGTGGTTTCTCTAGGCAAATTTATGTCCAGTAGTTTGCCATTGCTTTCTGGACGCTCAGCCCCCTGATATCCCTGTCGAAACCAACGCAAGGCGCATGGCCTGCAGCTGGGATCGAACCCGCACCTATAGCCACAGACAGACAGACAGACAGACAGACAGACAGACAGACAGACAGACAGACAGACAGACAGACAGACAGACAGACAGACAGACAGACAGACAGACAGACAGACAGACAGACAGACAGACAGACAGACAGACAGACAGACAGATAGATAGATAGATAGATAGATAGATAGATAGATAGATAGATAGATAGATAGATAGATAGATAGATAGATAGATAGATAGATAGATAGATAGATAGATAGATAGATAGATAGATAGATAGATAGATAGATAGATAGATAGATAGATAGATAGATAGATAGATAGATAGATAGATAGATAGATAGATAGATAGATAGATAGATAGATAGATAGATAGATAGATAGATAGATAGATAGATAGATAGATAGATAGATAGATAGATAGATAGATAGATAGATAGATAGATAGATAGATAGATAGATAGATAGATAGATAGATAGATAGATAGATAGATAGATAGATAGATAGATAGATAGATAGATAGATAGATAGATAGATAGATAGATAGATAGATAGATAGGTTCACAAAGTTTGGCTGTTATAATACTAAACTGTAAAACCCAATGACAACAGCACGGCTCCATACATCTAATTAGTACTTTGTCTTTCTAGAAAAACTTTATGGGAGTTAAAAAGTTGAAGAATAGCCAAAAGGGTAAATTGTATTGTGTTTTATTACCAAGCAATATGCAGATCTAAATCAAAATGATGTGTAAAACAAAGACACACCTCTTATACCAAAACTGGGTTTCAGTGTACGCTGAGAAGTATTGTCACCTGCCAGATCTGCAGTAATGTCGAACACAACACTGAACTATTTGTTTAAATAGATAGTTCTGAGAACTAAAAATATCATAACATTATGATATGAAGTCACTGGCTACATTTATCAGTTTTTACATTAGGGAACTATGCTGTCTAAAATATTTTGCAGCTTAGTATGTCGGAAAAGTTTGGAGATAGGAAATCAGACAACAAAGCCCCGAAGACACAGAAATCAAAGCATTTTAGCATTTATCTATTCGCACATATTGGTACATCTCATAAATTAGTCTAACTATTCGCATAAACCGACACTTGTAGTAAATTAGTCTAACTAACCTTGTTATTCTGCGCCTGCTGATGTAAAATTAAAAAAAACCCACCTGAGACCAGTTGCTCTAGGACCAGTAGCTCAAGGCAACCAGAAACTTCCAGCTAAGAGCAGAGGGCACACTCGTCAAAAGTCTAGGACAACTTAGAAAAAACCTTGGTTGAAACCATAAAATTATTTCTGATAAAACATAATTAATATCAATGACTGACTGAATATTTAACTGACATGTCACGTACAGAAATGGAAACACACATGTAAATGCAATGAAAATGTGAAGGGTACCAACCACCTTTTCAAAAGTCACACTTGACACCAAAATTTTCAAAAAACTGTGTATGACCACCATTTGCAATTATTTCCCCTTTTTATTGTTTTTGCCCCTGACTGATTTGAGAAATTTGTCTACTGCTTGCTTACTTGTTGTACAACACCAGATATCACACAAGCGATAAACACCCGGTGCACAAGGTGCCGCCATGCTGTAGAGGATCACAAGTGGAGAGGTACCAGAAAACCCTTTCAGTCGTTATGGCTACAGTCTTGGCCCCTGGCAAACGCCAGTGTGGGTCTTCAAATAACGAAAAAATTGCACCCTACATGGGGACGATTGGTGCTTATAAAGATGTATTGTTAAAGAATCTGTTAAAGAAATCTTTCACCGGTTATGGTTACATAATCTGCTGGCTTGAGCATTTCTGCAGTAATGGCATCACCTGCTGCTTTACTGATTGCTAATGGATTGATGGCTTCCCTGATTTCCGAGTCATTTCTCTGCTTTATATTTATTGGTTTTCAGGTCATTTTAGCCCTTTCATTAACATTCATTGGTTCTTGCCGACTAGGTCTATTTAAGATTTCTTGGAAGTGTTTTGCCTACCTCCTCTTCTGGAACCTGGCGTGGGTTCTAAATAATTAAATATGTTTAGAGGATTCTGCTGGAATATACTTTAGACCAGCAGATTTCTTGCTGCAAAGGAGCTTGCTAGTTTTTATGATCTTTTTAGATCGTTTCTTACATTTCATTTACAGTTACACTTGCAAAGTCTGAATATTTACAGGATCTTTAGTAACGGACCTAATACACCCGTATTAGCTTTTGTTTACTTTCACTAGCTCTTGGGTTAGCAATTCTGGTTTTTCATATTGCCTTATTTTGTTTCTTCTTTCTATAATTGTATGTGGTTCCAGTATTACCAGTGCTTTATATTTTATATACGGTTTCCCACGGATTTCTATAAACGATTACTTCCAAATGATGCTAACGAGCTACCAGCAGTCTCCAGTACTGACCTCGTCTGCTAAGTAGTGCTGCGAATTGCATATGTTAAAGACTTCCACCATAAAGTGTTCTTTGCTTCTCCATTTCCGAGAAATCCTGCATTGTAGTGTTGTCTATTCATAAAACACGCAACTATTGAATTTCATCCTTATTTTATTTACCCGCAGCCGGTAATCTGCATCCAAATGTGCACTTCTAGACAAATATTACCTAATGTAAAGGTAATTTCAATGTATTGACATTAAAGATGAGATCACAGATTTGGTGTTTTGCTGTCTAGATGATACCGACATTGTTACATCCAAATTTTTATGTGAAAACACAATAATGTTTTTGATAACATTTTCATTATCTTAAAAACTAAGGACTATTATATGTGTATTTATTTATTTATTTCTCAAGTTTCGGTATTCTACATGTACTCTTCATAAATTGAGTGACTTGTTCCTACTTTAGCATTCAAGTCGCCCACCAGACATTTGATATTGCTGTTTGTATAATTACTGCTGGTATTTGATTCTATCATGCATAACTTTCTCTTTCTACAATGTTGTCTACATCCTTTCTTTAGGCTCTCATGTCGTACCCCCCCCCTCCCCCCACCCCACACACACACCTCAGTGGGTCCCAGAAGATGCGTTTGTACTGTTTAGCTTAAGGTTATGAGCATATGCCATGTCGGCTTAAAATTGGTCTACAAAATAAAGGGGTCGCACTCAATGCCCATTGTTCCAGAAAAGTGAGAATGGTCTGTGATCTTGTTTCTCATAGTGCTGACAATATGTGTCAGAATATTCTAATGTTTCAAGTGCTGACAATATGTGTCAGAACATTCTAATATTTCAAGTGCTGACGATATGTGTCAGAATATTCTAATGTTTCAAGTGCTGACAATATGTGTTAGAACATTCTAATATTTCAAGTACTGACGATATGTGTCAGAATATTCTAATGTTTCAAGTGCTGACAATATGTGTTAGAAAATTTTAATGTTTCAAGTGCTGACAATATGTGTTCGAAAATTCTAATATTTTAAGTGCTGACAATATGTGTTAGAAAATTCTAATGTTTCAAGTGCTGACAATATGTGTTAGAACATTCTAATATTTCAAGTACAGATAATTCAACTTTGTGACCAAACACTGCCCTGCAGCTGCAACAAGCAATAAACTTCATTTCCCTCACATGTTCGTGTCACGTGACAGGCGTGCAGCGAAACAATATACCAAGGTGAAAATAAAATCACAAGCATGTATCGGGCCAAGAAGACAATAATCAAACACTTGGGGCGCGACGATGAATCCACTAGTTACTGCCTATAAAGGTCTGGTTCCATTAACTAATAACGTCACGACCGGTTCTGTCACCAGAGGGCTCCACAAGTCTGACAGTCATCGGCTGGCAAACTTCCTGGAGAGCCTTACCGTGTCAGTGTCAAGGGTGACTAGCATCTTCCCGGAGACCTCGTATTCTGGCTGAAAGCTGGTAGGCTGGTGCTTTTTATTTTTCAAAATACTTTTCCGGGGGGCGGATGAGGGAAATGACAACATTTAGGTAGATGAGCATTGCATGTGCTTAAAATAAATTTTCTATAGATCATGACTGCTCCTCTAAGCATAGGGTAGGTACAGAAAAGAACTATTCTCAGGCCATTGATGTAACCGGTATATGGTGCTACAGCCATATTTCATTAGAAAATTCGAGGCTGTGTCGGTGATCTAGTCAACATCCTGCCAGCCGACTTTTCCTGGCACTAATTTTGAACTGGTTCGAATTAGGAGCTCTAAATAAATTATTAAAATCCAATTTGATGCTGGGCTCTCATTTAAATAACGGTGGCTAGCTGGAAGGCGACGGTCGCTTAGTCGGAGTTCACTCCCTTCGCTGCAGTGCAAATACGGAGCGGACAAGTCACGAATCAAAAAATACAGTGAGGTGGATATGCCTGCTAGGGCTAGACCACGCGCTGCGACTGACAGTAGCGACCGCGGTCTTGCGACGCAAGACTCTCGTAGACCACGCGCTGCGACTCACATTAGCGACCGCGTTCTTCCGACCACGACTTAGTGACCGTAGATGTGAGACCTGCTGGTCTTTATGTGGTAATGAGCGATAAGCTTCCGTCGTTTCCGCGATGTGTCACCCTAACCCTACCCCTAACCCTAACCCTACCCCAAACCCTAACCCTACCCCTAATCCTAACCCAAACCCTAACCCTACCCCAAACCCTACCCCAAACCCTAACCCTAACCCTACCCCTACCCCTAATCCTAACCCTAACCCAAACCCTAACCCTACCCCTAACCCTACCCCTAACCCTAACCATACCCCTAACCCTACCCATAACCCTAACCCTACCCCAAATCCTAACCCAAATCCTAAGCCTAACCCTAGGATGACAGGTAACTTTATCGTTTGATTCGTTCCCTCTTTACCACTCCGTATTTGCACTGCAGCCAAGGGAGTGAACTCCGACTAAGCGACCGTAGCCTTCTAGCTAGCGATCGTTATTGAGAGGAGAGCAGGATGCGGATATGAACCCGATACATTCAAACTGCCAGGCAAGAGTCTAGCCACTGCGCTTCGTGGCCCTCGACCTAAAATGAGTATCAGCCCGACTCTGCTGTCTCTACACATGTCCCTATAGACTACCTGGTCACCGTATTCTTCTTATCGTACACGTTTGTAGGGTTGGTTACTGTGTCTACCCACAGCCTTATGTACTGTCAACACAGATTTATATACAGAATTTCTTTCATTCCACGATGTCAATATGTCCAGTATCTTTACTCTTGGTGTTCCTCTGCTTCTCTTCCCTTCCATCTCTTCCGTTGTCATGACACACTCCAGCTTTTCCCTTCTCATGAAGTGGCAAACAGCTGATTCGTGACAATTACTGCCCAGGTGCTGTGATTATCGGTACGGATGAGATCTAGAAGAAGTACCTTAAGATGCCGAATACAATGAACACACCTTAGTGCAGTAAAGCATGGAATATGGTACCACTACATCTAGTTTGAGAAAGGAAATGGAGGCCGTTACTGTGGCCTCATCCTGTTGTTAAAAAAAAGAAATAGTTGCACGCACATGTCGTGACTGTAACAGGGTCACAGAGCATGCTGCGAAATGTGGAGACATGTATGATCTGAATAGAGTGACAAGTATCGCTTCGGAGATCCATGGTCTATAGGGTCCTTGTAGATTATTAACATGATGATCACTAACTAATTCCTGGCTAACGTTATCTGATTCTTATTACTGTCTTCAAGTCAGCTTTAACAACACATTAAAATGAAAACTCACATGTTAGGAATGATGGGCAGAATTTTCACACAAAGTTGGATCAAATGATTGGTTTAAGAAGAAGAAAAATAATGGTGATAACGAAAAAGAGATGCCATTTCAACCTAAATATAAAGACAAAGTATATGAGACAAGTATGAAGCACTTCGATAAGTTCAGGTATTTGGGTTTCTAGCTAACAGGCGAAAGATTTAATAAAGAAGTTAAATGTAGAGTAGCTCAAGCTAAGTCACTCGGGAGTTTAGTGGTCGCGAGGTATGGTGTCCGCCTCGAGTGCTGGAGGTCCTGGCCCCGGTGAAGGCTGGGATTCGATCACGTGGACTTCTAGTAATTTTCTCTGGTCTCTGGGTAGTAAGATCGGACACCCGTGTGTATTGCTGAATACGTAAACAAATCTCTGGGCAGCTGCAAATCGAAAAGAGTAGCCTAACGGCGAGGCCAGGCAAAATTTCGAGTTAAAAATAAACTAAAGTATTTCATTATCGTCGCCGGTGAAACTAAGCTCGTGCACTGCGCTGAGATTCTTCAGACTCAGGCTTGCGTTAGAAGTAGAACGGAGCACTTATGGGTTACATCCATGTGCCATGATGTTGATCCGTCGAATAAACATTAAACAGAACAAATAAGCCTTAACTGATACATTTTTGGAATCACTGTTTCTCTTAGCTGGCCTCTAATTGTTGATATATAAGATTTGTTCTTCGCTGTTTCGTTTACAACATAATTATACCTCTCTCCCTGTTGTTATTTCCTAGATGTTAGGCAGACAAAAATTAGGAAATACGAGAATTCCTTTGTTGGGATGGGTCTAAGGATTTTCTCCTTACTAAAAATATATTCTTTCAGAAGTAAATCACAATAAATTCTATTGAAGGGAAATACGCGGCCAGTGGGTGAGAGTTTGTATGATAGCAGTGGATGGGGGAAAGGGACAATCGGGGGAGGGCGGGGGGGGGGGGAGATAGGGTGTGTTGCGGGTCGCACTGGGTGTCATTATTGAGGGGGTACTAAAATACCCCAAAGGTACCTTTTCAAAACAAATTTAGTGCTATTCCTAAAAAGTATTTCGGCACCCCTGCCCGATATGACACAGTTAAGTATGATTACATTCAGTGTTTCTCCTTTCTGGCTCAATGATTTTGAGATATCACAATCCTCGATAAACCAAGTCTCAAGTTCCATGGCAAAGGATTTCGAAAAAAATGCTCTTCTTGTGACCAGTGGACTGCGGGACTGGAGTCGCCCGCTGGAAGAGACTGACTCTTCTGTGTGCTATTCACAAAGTCAGGCATCAGTGGATGGACACTCCCCTCTAGCCAACCTTCCTTGTGGAGACGGCATACGTTTTGTTTATTCGAAGTCAATCTGTCCCAGTACTTTACATTGTAAACCTGCCCAGCTCCAGAAAGGTTTCCCAGAGCATGCTTAAATATAAAACAAAACGTGTTTGAAGACGAAAGTATCCACTTTATTGTAGCACTGAAAACAAAAAGAGAAACCAAGCCTTGTAATATTCCTAACAAATATTCCCACTGTAATTTCTGTTGTGGTAGTGGATTTTTCTTTTTTGTTTCGGTTACGAAATATATATATATATATATATATATATATATATATATATATATATATATATATATATATATAGCATATATATATAAAGATCGGGGGCCACGTTAGCGCAGTCGATAGGAGACTCGCTTTCACATCTCGCTGCTACTCGCTGCAGCCCACGGCCGGTGTTCGAAACCGGGCGGCTCCCGGGGTTCACCCTGCCTCCAGGTAACGGGTACCAAGGTTAACACTCTGGGGTAAACAGAGGAACGTGGCTATTGCTATGGAGTTTCCTGCGGACGGCGACACAGGCGGACAGTTTCTTATCAGCTGTGCGTACTGGTGGCCAGAATTTATGGTTTATAACCGTGTGTAATGACGCTGGTTCACATCGCCCGACTTAACTTATATATACCTGTGTGTGTATTTGTGTGTTTGTATATATATATATATATATATATATATATATATATATATATATATATATATATATATATATATATATATATATATATATATATATATATACTTAAGTTTTAGTCTGAACTCTTTCAGTCCCAGAAAACCCAAGATGTCTAGTCTTTGCCTCTGACGCCATCAAATCATGTTGCCAGAGATCTGGGGGGAGACATGTCCACAGCGGAGAGCTCAGACTAGAGATGTATGGAGCTGATCTGGGGGGAGACATGTCCACAGCGGAGAGCTCAGACTAGAGATGCATGGAGCTGATCTGAGGGGAGACATGTCCACAGCGGAGAGCGCAGACTAGAGATGCATTGAGCTGATCTGGGGGGGGGGGGGGGAGACATGTCCACAGCGGAGAGCGCAGACTAGAGATGCATGGAGCTGATCTGGGGGGAAGGGGGGGGGGAACGTGTCCACAGCGGAGAGCTCAGACTGGATATGCATGGAGCTGATCTGTGGGGAGACATGTCCACAGCGGAGAGTGCAGACTAGAGATGCATGAAGCTGATCTGGGGGGAGACATGTCCACAGCGGAGAGTGCAGACTAGAGATGCATGGAGCTGATCTGTAGGGAGACATGTCCACAGCGGAGAGCGCAGACTAGAGATGCATAGAGCTGATCTGTGGGGAGACATGTCCACAGCGGAGAGTGCAGACTAGAGATGCATAGAGCTGATCTGTAGGGAGACATGTCCACAGCGGAGAGTGCAGACTAGAGATGCATGGAGCTGATCTGGGGGGAGACATGTCCACAGCGGAGAGTGCAGACTGGAGATGCGTGGAGCTGATCTGGGGGGGGGGGGGGGGGGGGGGAGGGGGAGGGAGACATGTCCACATCTGAGAGCTCAGACTGGAGATGCATGGAGCTGATCTGGGGGGAGACATGTCCACAGCGGAGAGCTCAGACTGGAGATGCGTGGAGCTGATCTGGGGGGAGACATGTCCACAACGGAGAGCTCAGACTAGAGTTGCATGGAGCTGATCTGCTGGGAGACATGTCCAAAGCGGAGAGCTCAGACTAGAGATGCCTGCAGCTCACTGACATGAACAACCTCAACAAAACATGCACATGTGACATATGTTTACACTGATTGTCGTTTGAATAAAGATAGAACGCAATGGAACAAAGCAAGTGAGAGATGATGCTAGAGACAGAATATCAGGCATGATAAAGATGAGTACTACGTTCAGCAAATTAACCCACCCCTCCCCCCTTTCCAAGAAAGAAAAAATATTACTGTTTAGCAAATTTTGTTTCGAAAGATAAGAAACAAAAAATATCAGTTTTGAACCATTTTTAGCATACGGTTTCCTTGACCAAAGGTCGAGAGATTCATGGAGTTTAATACTATGGTTGGTCAGCTCTAAATTTCTTTAATTTCGCATTTTTAGAGTGAATTTCAACCATCGCCACCCTGGTACAAGATATCCATCCAGTCACGAAGACGCTCAACCGGTAGAACAATGATACTCAAGTTTTAGTCTGAACTCTTTCAGTCCCAGAAAACCCAAGATGTCTAGTCTTTGCCTCTGACGCCATCAAATCATGTTGCCAGAGTATGTGTCTTCTACAGTGTGTGCTTCCAAATTCTGCACCTTTGCATAAATAATGCACTCATGATGGTGACTTTTACCTCCTTAGGCAATTTTCCTAGCAAGTAGACAGTTGAGCCCTTATAGTTGTAGGCGTCAAGGTAATATGCCCTCTCACTAATTACCATTTCTTGCCTGTTTATGCAATCAATAGACGGAGATTACACTGTTCAAACAGAGCACGCTGGTAGAATTATTACATTCATTATCACGAATGTTTACAATCTGATTGTAGTGCTAACAATACACATTCTGTTGTTGGGAACTTTGCAATATTACGTTTATTCAGTTGCTTGTAATGCCAATCTGTAAACTTCAGAGAACTTATATCACTGTGTTAATTCTAGGCCCTAATGAGTTTGACGGGAAAAGTGGCGAGGGTGGGTAGAGGGTGACTCATGAAGACCTAGCTTAAACCGAATGATTTGGATCGAAAGGTTCACATATCGCATCTGTGAACCACAACACAAGGTGCCAACAAACCTTACATGATGGAATGCAGAATAAAAAAAACTAAAAAAAAAAAAAAAAACACGGAAATATTAATATATTTAATCATTTTCGCTCTATGTCCTGTCTTCTCTTTCTCTCACAGGCACTTTTTTCTGTATTATGTGTAAAGAGGATGACCTTTTCTTCTGCATTGAAATTTTAATTTCACTTCTAACTGAGGCAGTCATCGTTATAATAAAGCTATGTCTTTTGTAAAAGTTCGCTTTCATCTCAGACCGATGGAAGAAATTCGATCCCTTACCAACCTTCCTCGTCTCAAGTACTTGTTTTGCCTACTGGTGCATACCCATAGACTTTTAATTATGTTTAATCTGTATTGCTAAATGGATCCTTTTTTACTTATGTTAAGCCGCTCCCGTTGCTGTTACATGGGGAACCTAGAAATTTAAAACTTGCAGTCTTATTATAAGTTCGTTGGGGTAACAGTGTGGCAGTTTCCCCTTGCTTTCCTCATTTACATGTGTGTAAACCATGTCTTCAACCTTTAGCAACCACATAGATTGCCACTGTAATTGAGTACCCTGCTTTGTGGTACCCATGGGTGTCCACTTATCCCGCAGGATACTCAGTCCCAGTAGCTGCAATTACCATACCGCAGTGTGTTTATTAATTATACTTTACCACGTAGAAACATTCACAGTTTTCAAATACGGTATCATTAACGCAAAGAAAGTTCTAGTATACATAAAGAAATAGTGAACAAATGCAAAGAGCTAATGAAACCTGGCTGAATCAGATGTGCACAGAGATTGGGAGGGGGAAAGGGGGGGGGGGGGGAACACAGGAAATACTCACATTCCATGCACTAACAGATAAGCACAATAACAGGGAAGAAAAGATATAACATCAGTGACGTTTAAAATCGAAAACAGCGAAATATTAATAGGGCAGAGTGATATAAATAAAAGATGGACAGAGTACTTTGGGGGATTCGAATGATGATAATCGACTAGAAATATATATGCAGGACAACAGCGAAGGCATAGCAATAATAGTTTCAGAAGTTAAGGATGCATTGCAACACATGAAGAAAGGAAAGGCACCTGGCCCAGACAACATCACATTGAAAGAAACTGAAGCTTTTTGATATTTTGGAATTGAAATAATAACAAAATTGTTAAATGACATTTAAAATAGTGGGTACATTCCTAGTGACCTATTAAAATCTGTATTTAATGCTCTGCCAAAGAAAGAAGGCACTTTAAAATGTAAAGGCTATCGCACCAGAAGTCTTATGGGTCATGTGACAAATATGAAACTGAAAATAATAATGAGAAAAATAGGGAACAAGATTGAACAAGAAATTAGAGAAGAACAGTGTGGATTATTCAGAAGGAAAGGGTACCCACAAAAATGCCAGATACATTCCCATGACTTTTTCTGAAAGAGCTAGTCTGAGCTCTCCGCTGTGGACATGTCTCCCCCCAGATCAGCTCCATGCATCTCTAGTCTGAGCTCTCCGCTGTGGACATGTCTCCCCCCCCCCCCCAGATCAGCTCCATGCATCTCTAGTCTGCGCTCTCCGCTGTGGATATGTCTCCCCGCAGATCAGCTCCATGCATCTCCAGTCTGAGCTCTCCGCTGTGGATATGTCTCCCCGCAGATCAGCTCCATGCATCTCTAGTCTGCGCTCTCAGCTGTCGACATGTCTCCCCACAGATCAGCTCCATGCATCTCCAGTCTGAGCTCTCCGCTGTGGACATGTCTTCCCACAGATCAGCTCCAGGCATCTCTAGTCTGTGTTCCCTACCGTGACCATGACTTTATGTCGATTACTTCCAGAAATTTCTACTCTACGTTTAATGCACAGGTATCCACACACTACACCAGTGATCTCACCACCCAGTTGAAGGTCGTCGGAACAGTATTAGATGAGACCATGTCTATGTTTAATCGTGCAGACAATGAAATTGTTCTAAACAAACACTTCTTACTCCAAATGTCTCATACGCGTCGCTACAGTTAACATTTACAATCTGCGCTGCGGGCAAAGGTTGGAAGGTAATTATTAAACTGTTTAAACTTTTGACGACTAGTATATTTTGGCCCACTTAAGAGAATCCTGAGTTAATAATTTCATTTGTTTAAAATCATGTACCGATCTGATGCCATATCTTAGACACTCACAATAATAATAGTAATAGTGTTAGTAGTAGTAGTAGTAGTAGTAGTAGTAGTAGTAGTAGTAGTAGTAGTAGTAGTAGTAGTAGTAGTAGTAGTAGTAGTAGTAGTAGTAGTAGTAGTACTAGTAGTATCAGTAGTAGTATCAGTAGTAGTATCAGTAGTAGTAGTAATAGTGGCATTAGTAGTGGCACTGATATTAGTAGTAGCAGTTGTATTTGTAGTAGCACTACTAGTAGTAGTAGTAAAAGCAACAGCAACAGCAATAGCAATAGCAGAAGTAGTAATGGTAGAGGTAGTAGTAGCAGTGACATTAGTAGTAGCAGTGACATTAGTAGTAGCAGTGGTAGTAGTAGAAGTATTAGTAGCAATGGTATTAGTAGCAGTAGATATAGTAGTAGTAAAGTAGTAGTAGTAGCAGCAGCAGCAGTAGTAGTAGTAGTTAATGTAGCAGCTGCAGCATGACATCAGTTCTAGTCATCTGAACAGTTGCAGCAGCTAGAACATACTACTGAAGGTTAGTGAGAGTACGACAAGCAAAGGATCCCTTTCACTTTTTTTGGCATTTCTTTGGCACAATGGGCATATAGTGCTAGACCTCTACTGTTATAGACCATTTGGCATTCACTAGGTGATGTGGTCAACATTACCCCCACCGCCTTGACTTCCCAGGATGCTATCTAATACCCATTTTAACAACTTTAACATCTAAGCTAAGCCACTTTGATTTCAATTTTCAGTCACTTAAAAAAAAAAAAAACATTCCAATATTTGAATATACTTAACAGCAATATGTCCCATTAACTGTTGTAACCCTTGCTAATTTTACATTTTAAATAATGAAGTGTAAAATAAAACTGTTCAATTCCTATCACTGTGGACTCGATATCGAGCTGTCTGAGTGTGGTGTTTCACACGATAGAGCTGGAAATAGTGGTCGCTAGAGCTAAAGTATTGTGAAAGCTCACAAAACACCTGTAATCTATTCTAGGGTCACCTATAAGCGGATCTGCTCTAGTGTAAAAGCGGTTTTATCTTCTATTTGAAGCACGGCTTCTTTTTAGTCGGTACGCAACGGTACGCAGTTCCGGCATCTTTGTTGGACGTCATGTGTTCAGTACTGCTGTAATAGAAACTATGTGGTGATAGATATGTATCTGTCTATGCGTGATTGTAAATGTATGAGTGTGTGTGTATGAATGAAAAGGTGTTATGAGAATAGTTTGTGTGCTAAGTACATATGAGTGTATGTGATATATATATATATATATATATATATATATATATATATATATATATATATATATATATATATATATATATAAGTGTGTATGTGTGATTTTTTTATATATAATTCTCTGTATGTTTTTGTGTGTGCATAAATAGGTACGCATGAGTCTGTGAATATGTAGACGTCCATGTTTGTATGTAGGAGTAGTTGTGTTTGTATGTGTAGGGATATTTGTGTATTTATGGGTATTGTGTATAAACAGCTGTGTGTGCATGTATGGGTGTTTATGTATGTTAAGGTACATGTACGGGTATGTTTAAATATATGGTAGAAAATTTATCGCGCCCAGGGGGGGGGGGGGGGGGGAATGTGTTGGAGACCACTGCTTTAGACAGAGATAAGGGTGAGAGACTAGAAAGAGGAAGGTCTTAGATGGCGTCGGCGGAAGACACGATGAGACTTGTGTGCCAGCTTGCAGACGTTTGGCAATGAGAGCAGTGGATCAAAGTGGCCGAGCAACAGTAAGACTAGTGTGAGTTTTATTTACATGAGGCCGGTGCTGCAGAATCAGAAATTAAACAAAAGATTCACGACAATTCCCGCCCAGGTAATGTGATTATCTATACAGATGACTCTGTGTTGATGGGCAGACGAGGTGCGTATGGAGCTTATAGCTAAAATCAATAAACTAGCCTAGAGCGACAAAGCCTGGAATATGACATCACATCACGTAATTTGAGAATGGAGGTAGAGGCAGTCGCTGCAGCCTTCTGTTGGATTGAGAATCAGCTGCACACACATTTTATGATCGACTCACAAAGCATGCTGAGAAACGTGGATGCAGGAATGCTCCCAGCAGAGTGGCAAACATGGTGTCAGAGGTCCCAGGTATAGGCTGACAGACTGGCTTGTTCCTCACCACTAATTAGTAAACTGAATATGACAAGATAGATGTTGCCAAGACACGTTTATAGCTATGCAACAGTGCGGAAGCACAGTTAGATCACTAGTCTGGAGAGAACAGAGCAACAGGAAGTGACGAAGGAATCTGGACAACTTTTAACACCTAGAGCAAAGACAAGACGGACGTACAATCGTACTGCTGCTGGTAGTATCTGATTTAAAACTGTTCGCTGGCTGCTAAAGATGGATACGGGGCGCTTATGGAATGTTCTGAGTGCTGTTCGGGGTCTGATACAAATAACAAAATTTAAGATGCTCTCAAACATCTGGTTTTAAAACATAAATATTCAACCAGCTGAGGTGAGTTAAGTTTCAAGAACCGGAATCACAGAAGAATCAAGGGAAAGGAAGTTTTTAATAATGTTGGGAGTCTATGAAAATAACGCTTGGACAGAAAAATCAGTTAAGTGCTAGCGATGACAAACGTGTTATTCTACACACAACGCCTCCGTGAACATCTACAGAGCAACCGAAAAGAACCTGCTCTGTAGAAATAGCAGACTGTGCAATATATATATATATATATATATATATATATATATATATATATATATATATATATAAGGATCCATCGTCTCCAATAAGTGTATAATTACTGGCACTGTCGTGGTGGCTGTATTCTGTTCTTGGCGACTTATCTTACGTTATTTGTTGACTCTATAGATCACATAGTTGCTAAGACAGACTGTGTTTTCGCCGAGTACAAGTCATCGATCCCAATCTGGTGATTTGCCTGCTAAAGATTGGGCTAATGGATGGACCGGCGGGGTAGAGATGCTAATCAGTGGCAGTCTGGAATCACCCCAGTCGTGTGTTAGTGAAAACAACAATCACAGTGTGTTGCCCTGTAGAACATGAAACGAAACCAGAACACAGACAGGAAACAAACGGGAAGCAGTTAGAGGACTGCCAAGATAGAGTATAATAGTCTCATTATCCTCTCGTGTGTTATTTCCGCCCCACAATGTTTCATTAGGGTGGTTAGCCTTACGTAGAGGCTGCCATAATAGATTCTCGCTTTGTTTTTGTTTTCCTTTCTGAGTTTTTTTTTTTTTTTTGCCAGTGAGACAAAATATCACGATAGTCAATGCACTCATTGAACATTACTAAGAAAGGAAAACTTTAACGATGTGCTTTCACGGACTCTTTTTTCTTTTATTATTCCTCTGATTTCGCTGCATATGATCGACTAACAGGATAATCAGTTATTGAAGCACTTCGCAGTGACTGCACATTCAGTCAAACTAACTCATTCCGCCCAATAACTACACAGTTGAATTATCGCTGGGCTAAAGGTTGCTTATTAAAATCGAAGACAGACTTTCAGTACAGATGTCTACCTAAAGTCTGCCCAGTTTTCTGGAAGTTCATTCTATGAAAATTGTCAGATGTGATGTGGCAATCTTACTGTGTGGCACAGAAACCTGGAACAGAAATTAAAGTATAGAACAGACCATTGCATTTTAGATATGCAGAAAATAATGTCGTTTTTACTTTTTAAACGATCAAAAATCGACGTATATGAGTGAGGCAATGAAAATAGGTTTGTTTAGACAAAACAAACAATGGAAAAAAATAGAGAAATATTTTTTTTTAAACATCCAGAAACCATGAGTTGTTAACCCTTTGGCTCAGTACTATGGATATCGCAACCCTTCAGCCTTGATTCCATGATAGGTACCGTATATCTGGGAGAAATGTGGCTTTTCTGCCTACCCCCGGAAGTGAACCCGGACCACAACGAGTTCGTCACCCGGTCACCGCAAAGTTAGGCTTAGCCAACTACGCAGGAGAGCAAAGTAAAACATTAAATAAAGACATTAAAAAAAAAATCTAGACTGGGTGAAAAAGTTCAAGGCAGACTTCAAATGGTCGACAGCAATGACAGTGGGAGAATAAAATCAGTTGTCAGACAGAGTATAATATAACCAGCCGAGAGTGCGAGAGTCCCGGAGTGTTGGATATCCATTGCAGCCAACCTTCAAGTCGGAGACGGCGCCTGTGCTCATAAAGATGAATCGAACAGTGCAATGGCATATGTTCACACAGCTGAGCCACGAGAAGATTTCTTGCTGATATGAGACTTTAAAGAATATGAGCACATGATTTTTTTTTTCCTTTAATTTGATTACATGAAGACTTTGGACCTGGAGCAGGCGAAGAAGTGTTACGGTGTTTTTATTCTTGTACTGTATTGTTGTTAATAATATTACAGCGTGTTGTGTTAACCATTATTTACCGCCGCCTGTCCTGCAACAGTGAATTAACCGTTGTTTATTGTATAATTTCTGTATTTGAGAGCTGACGAGTCTTGCACGTATTGTATCCCGACCCATTGTGGGGTGTATCCTGTGTCGGCCAAATTGGCATTCAGAGTACAAACGATCCGACAATTCCAGATAAAAACGGAAATAGGGTTCTAATTTGAACAAGCCATGTTGTCCATCAGCGAAGATGCGAAACTGGGTGAAGGGACATGTGAAATGCTCGTAGACAGATGATACTCTTTTGTACACCGTCTGTGACAGCAGACGAGACGGACGTTTAGACGGTTGATTAGTCCTACAGAGGATCACCAGGCGTAATACAGATAGCACTCGAGTGTAAGCTCTGGGGACGTCTAAGACTGGTTGAAAGTCTGCAGACGTTGATGAATCAAAATAACGCTGTTCTGATCTCATCAAATAATCAAATGTGTTGTGGAATAGGAGTGCCATAATCAACTCTTAACATCCTCCGTCGCTTTCTGTCCTCGCAGATGCTGTCAAGTGTACTGTTCTTATGGATGTCTATCAATGTCATGCCCACCTGATGTCTGTACATGTCCTTTCTTGTCGATGTCTATAAATGTCCCGTCTACATGATGTCTCTACATGTCCTTACTTATCGATGTCTATAAATGTCGCGTCTACATGATGTCTCTACATGTCCTTACTTATCGATGTCTATAAATGTCGCGTCTACATGATGTCTCTACATGTCCTTACTTATCGATGTCTATAAATGTCGCGTCTACAGGATGTCTCTACATGTCCTTACTTATCGATGTCTATAAATGTCGCGTCTACATGATGTCTCTACATATCCTTACTTATTGATGTCTATAAATGTCGCGTCTACGTGATGTCTGTACATGTCCTTACTTATCGATGTCTATAAATGTCGCGTCTACATGATGTCTCTACATATCCTTACTTATTGATGTCTATAAATGTCGCGTCTACAGGATGTCTCTACATGTCCTTACTTATCGATGTCTATAAATGTCGCGTCTACATGATGTCTGTACATGTCCTTACTTATCGATGTCTATAAATGTCGCGTCTACATGATGTCTGTACATGTCCTTACTTATCGATGTCTATAAATGTCGCGTCTACATGATGTCTGTACATGTCCTTACTTGTTGATGTATATAACTGTCATGTCCACATGATGTCTATCAATGTCATGTCTTAATGATATCTGTACATGTTGTTCCTTATCGATGTCTATAAATGTCTTGTCTACATGATGTCTACCAATGTCATGTCTTAATGATATCTGTACATGTCCTTCCTTATCGATGTCTATAAATGTCTTGTCTACATGATGTCTATCAATGTCATGTCTAAATGATGTCTGTACATGCCCTTCCTCAGCGATGTCTATAAAAGTCATAACTTCCTCAGTAACTATAAACGTCATATCTTTATCAGTGGATACAAATATGCTGTCTCTGTGATGTCTATAGATGTCCTTCATCAAGTATGTCCATAAATGTTCTGTCTTTACCGCGTTTGTAAATGTACTTTATCGTCGAGGCAAATCGATGTCTTTAAATGTCCCTTCCTTATCAGTGTCTACAAATGTCCTGTCTTTGTCAAGTATATAAATGTCCTTTATCCTCTACATCTGTAAATGTGATGTTGCCATTGATGTTTATAAATGCCCTGTCTTTATCGCTGTCTGTAAATGTCTTGTCGCCATAAAATACGGTTAATGTGGTTTGCATGAATGTCCTGACCTCAGCAATGGGAAAAACCGCCCAACCTTCACTGAATGCTAGCATTCTATTTACAGCTTAGAAATAGACATTGATACAATTGTATTTCCCTCAAACGACACGCATTCATTGGCCTTATCGTGGCTGTTGCATGTTTTATTTCTTTTTTATTTTCACCGTTAGTTAATACTCATTTATTATTAACCAATGACATTCTCCCGTCTGTTGAAGAACGGATAACAAGACTTTATGCTTGCACCCAATCCTCTTGCACATATTTCCCCAATCATTTTCTGTGCTTGTGAGTTTGGTGTGCTATCTTTATTACGCACTAGGTCGAACAGATCACTGCTGAACATAGCTTGTCTCAGGACTCTAGAGTCAACGGTTTCGATTCTACTAGCTGCAAAAGTGCAAATATAACTCCAGCCACAGGACCCTAGGCGACGCAATAAGCAGACCCCCCCCCCCCACCCCCAACACCTTTTCCCCCTCCCACCCCAAACTCAGGTAAAGTGCGTGATGGCAAGATAAATCTGCTACTAAGCTGGTAGACACTGCCAGTGGAATCAAATGCCTGCGATATAAAACAATACAGGAAAGACTTTTTAATATGGTACCCATACAAAGGCAGAAGGACACACACACACACACAAACACACACACACACCACTTTTGCCTCTTGTCCTCCAGTGTTGCAAAGAGCCTCGTCTGGTACTAAGATGTGCCATAACCTGTCTGTTACTCGATTAATGCCATAACCTGGAGCTGACCCTGTGTCTTCTCTTGACCCTGGTCTTGAAACAGTCTTTAAATCATTACTAGGTCAGTTTTTAGTTAGTGGGTTTGATCTGTTATTTTCAATTTCACCTTCTGGGTTCCAGTGCAACAATACGTTGGTTATATTAATTGTCAGAACAAAATCTGGTAATTCGTGCAGCAGGGGAAACCAACCCTGAGCTTTATAAACTCAGGTGGGCCCACTCTCTGAAAATGTCTAGGAGCTAGTGGACCGAAACATTTGTCGACAAGAGATTACTTCTACTGATGATTGGTAGACCCCTGCTGTACATGCTCCCCTGTGGAGTTTATTCTTATCTTATTGTCCGGGTTTCCCAGAATATTTCCTGTCTGACGTCAACGTTTGTTCTTCCTCTCTTTATTCAGTCGACTGCCTTTAGTTCACTTCAATAGCGCCACCTTGGTGATTCTGACCTAATTTGTCGCTGTATTCTGCGCAGGCGCGGGCGACTCCTTGCGATGTATTTTAACTTAGTCGTTTTCCCTGCTTCTGCTCTAAACAGCCGTTTTGATTTGCAGTTTAACGTCATTCTAAGTTGTATATTATTTTTAACGTTTGATAACTTCTTACCCCGTCTTGGGGTTTCTCATGTTATTTATAAGTTTGGTGACGTCATTATCTTTCACTGAGTCTGACTAATCTATTTCAGATTCTAAGTTCACAGTCAAATAGCACAAGTACTGACTGACTGTTTTTCTGTAACTGGCCATAACTATTTTGATGGCGTTCACAGTTTATCAGTCTCCTCCCTGTGCCGCGCGATTAACTCCATTTGGCCTCTAGTGTCTAGTACCTCCGAGCCTGGACAGTTTCCTACATGACCTTGTATTAGACACTTCAGCAACACGGGATAATTGACACTTTGTGACCACTTGTGGGAGCATTGAAAACACGGATGCCAGGGAAAGGGTGATACAGTACATAATGAGGCAGGAAGCGGCTGAAGGGAACGATCAATGCTCCATTATTATTTGCTATCACAATATCTGTCTACGTGATAATGAACTCCTCCCCCTGCCTAATGTCCAATATCTTCTTTAAAAAACGTAACGTTTTATCTCCCTAAATAGAGTTAACATTAATCACTGATGTAAAACACTAAATATACACATTAAGTCACTTCTGATTTGTAGTTCCTGACCTTCGTCACCTTCGCACAAGGTTACGGGGGTGTTCAGCGATACTGTTGATATCGCATGTTGTATATTTCAGCATGAAAGCTCTTTTAACTCTTTGGGTCCCAAGGAATGCATCATGCTCTAATTTGTTACTACTTGGCGGCCCAACCAGCGCGTGACGTGTGACGGTTTTTAATTTACCACTTATCGGTAATTACACGCGAACCGCTTAATTGAAACTTCCTTTCCGGTTCTCAAGTGTGTAGTGAACACACGTGGAGTGCTTTCGTTTGGGTCTGGTGAGTTTTTAACGCTTTCAATCGATATCTGTGTGGTCTACTACGTTACCAAACAATTGTCTGAAAACAATATGTTCGATCAGTCATCGTCTTCACGCCCATCAAAGCGATTTACTGCTTTAGAATCATCAAATTTGATAAAACAGTGGATCGATTAAAGTAATGTGGAGTTGGATAATGATAGTAGCGACGTGAAATTTCCCCAAACCGTTGACGAGTCAAGTTTTGATGAGGATGTGTGCGTAATTTACCTCCTGCTAAGAGGACAAAACTGACTAATTCTGCCTTGGCAACACAAGAGAAGCACCTCGTAACGCGACACCAGCTAGTCCAAATGTCAGCGCTTCTAGTACTACTATCCATATCATCTAAAACCATAGATATATATCTATGAACAGGTTGACATGTTTACAGTGCCTTTACAGTTTTTTCTATGTGAGGAATTCGACTGTTTTTACAAAAGTCACTGTTTGTGCCACTGGATAATATATTTTGACGTGTTATGGTAGTGTTATTAAAATTGCTATGGAGCAACAACTATTGCACATTTTGCTTTATTATTGGCTGTGCATACTTATAAGAGGTGTACCTTCCTTTGTGATGAATTTTGGATATACTATATCAAGAATTTTGGGATCAGCTTCTGGGTAAGTGGAAAAAACTTATTCATAATTTACTTACCTCTCAAAATAAGTCACTGTTTTCTCTACTAAATACTAACTAAAAGTATAATTGTTTGTTGTAGCAGTATGCTAATATTAATCCTTATCCATTTATGTTTAATTTTATGTATGATATGTGTATGTTGGACATCAGCTTCAGTTGTCTGGTTTGTTTTAAAGTGCTGCATTTGTTAAAAGTCATAATCATATAACCCCCCTCCCCCGGGCCTCTGATGCAAAACCCCCTGGGACTCAAAGAGTTAACATAGAGCACTTGCCCTAACACAACTCCCATACGAGAGTGCTGCAAGCTATGTCACAAGCATTCTCTTTCTCGGAATGAAAACGTAAATGGGAGAAAACACATAGATCAAACAATAGAGCTGGACACACCCGTAACTTTCCGAAAGTCGACCAGTCTAACGAACTTGTGAATGAAAAGTGACCTAGTGCGTAAATGGACGTGGTTAACTCTATTTGTCAAGATTTGAGTAATGTGCATTCTTCTTTGTTATGGATTTACCGTTACAGTATGATGCTATTTTCGGTGCTACCTCGAGCTGTTTCTGATTTCAGGACAAGAGCTTACAATTAGTTACACAGATCATCATCATCATTATATCATCATAATGCAACAGGTTGTCTACAGAACGTCGCTCTGAGTTTTAGGACAAGACGCATACTGTTAGTTTCACAGATCAACATCATTTCCACGCAACGTGTTCTTTAAAGAACGTCGCTCTCAGTTTCCTGACAAGAGCGTAAACTTATTGACATAACTGAGGTGATACATCAGCCAGTCTACAAAGTCCTCGATCAAGATTTTCTTTGCTTGTTTGATGAGATCCCCACCTCAGGCCCTCCTAATTTCGTGCGAAAGAGAAATTGGTTCTTCAGGCATCTCCATCAAGTCCTAAAGTCTCTATTATACAAAACATCACTCCTGCCCTCCTGATTAAGTGCGGAAATGCAGTAACTTTGGATCCAAACCCGATGTTTGATCCTGTAATATCTCACCCTTGCTATTTATACGCATGGACACTCCCACGATGGCAGGACAAATTGGACATGACTATTTAAGTGGATCAAAGCGGTCACAGGTCTTTCCACTTATCACTTGTCTCATGTTTTCAGCATTTATAACAAAAAGGGATGATGAGAAAATAAGGTCACGTCTTACTCCTCTCTGTACCTCAAACCAGTCCGATGTTGCACCAGCTACTTTGACTACTGCTTATTGTTCACGGTTAAGAGATTCCATCAGATTTGCCTAATGTGTTGGGTATCCCATGCATCTCATCATACGCCACTGCTTTTAGATTTTGAACACAATTTTAACCAAAATTAGGCATTATGTAGATGTATCTTGTACTCTCCACATTTCACAAATAAGATTATCATATTTAGATTATCGCCCTTCTTCCTCAACCGAGTCTAAAACCTGCCTGTACTTCTTGTTAATTCATATTCATGTTTGTTTTCAATACTCCTCATGATAGTTTGCAGAAGAATTTTATGGCGTGGCTGATCAGAGCTACAGTAGAATAACTGGTATAATTTGAGATTTACATTTTTTTTTAAACTTTCTGGAAAGGAATGTAACGTTTTAATGCTTTTAGCCAGCCAGGACTGTTGCAGATTTGCACAAACAGCGCATGATACATGATAGTTCCTACTATTAAAAAAAGTACACAACTAAGGAATTTGAATAGGGAGATTATTAATGACAAGAAGAAGCAGCTAGATAGATGGGTGGAACATTATCTGGAGCTTTACTCAGTTGATACTAAACTAGCAGATGGTGCTCTTAATGCCACGGAGACGCTACCAACTCTTGACTATCTGGACACATGCCCAACAGTTGTGAAAGTTGGGAATGCTATTGATTAATTGTCTTCAGGTAAAGCCGCAGGCAGGGGTGGAATTCCTTTTGAAATCATCAGGAGTGGGAAAGACATTTTAACCCCACACATCCATCAGCTAATAACACTTTGCTGGCAAGAGGGAGAGGTTCCGCAAGATTTCAAAGATGAAAACATCATAACTATGTACAAGAGCAAGGGTGATCGGAGTGACTGCAATAACTACAGGGGAATATCACTGCTGCGTACTGTTGGAAGAGTGCTTGCGAGAATTGTTCTGCGAAGACTCAGGATCCTGTTTACCAAGAGTCCCAGTGTGGCTTTCGTGGTAACCGATCTGCCACTGATTTGATATTTTCATTACGACAGTTGCAGGAAAAATGCCGCTAACAAAATCAACCACTGTATGTTGCTCTTATTGATCTTACCGAGGCATTTGATTTGGTCAGTCGAAAAGGTCTCTTCAACGCACTGAAGAAGATTGGGTGTCCACCTACTCTACTGAGCATTATTGAGTCGTTCCACACAGGTATGAAAAGTACAATCAACTTTGATGGTGAAACATCGGAAGAGTTTTTAGTCAAAAAAGGAGTGAAGCAGGGGTGTGTTGTTGTTGTTGTTGTTGTTGTTATCGATCCAGCGGCGCATGAGCTTTCGCCCTTTGGCCCAATGCCATGTAGTGGAATTTGCATGTTTTCACAAGCTGTTCTTTTCCTCCGTACAAGGTGTTCCACTTGTCTGGTCTCGGAGGGAGTAGCGTTCTTCTTGTCTCACTGAGTTTTGGGCACTCAAAGAGATGGTGTTCAACAGTTTCGTAGGGGTAGTTACATAGCTGGCACTCTGGGGAGTGTTGTGGCTGTATTCTGTTTAGGTGTCAATTGAGTGGAGTATGTTGCGTTCTAAGTCTGAAGATGGTGGTCTGGTCCCTTCTTGTTAGATGGTTAATGCTGTCATTAGGATCAGGGCCAGACATATGTCTATAAACCTCTCTTCCAGTGTCTCCCATGGCCCATCTGTTCAACCAAGTCTCTTTGTTTATAGCTCTTATCAGTGTTTTTGCTGTCTGGAGGGTTGTCGCTGTAGGTGGTTGTTCTTGTGTTGCTCCTTTCTTTGCCAATCTGTCAGCTCTGTCATTACCTGGTGTGCCGGAGTGACCTGGAATCCACTGCATCACTATTCTGATGTTGTATGAGGTAATAAGCTGATCGGCATCCAGGATTATCTTGGCTATGTCAGTTCTGCAGCGTTCATTGCCCTCCAGAGCTTGAAGGGCAGACATTGAATCTGTGAAGATGACAATATTTTGGACCTTTGAGGGGTAAACATCCATTACAGTCTTTAGGTGGTATACTGCTGTTTCCAGTGCAATTATTTCAGCTTCATAGTTTGAACAGAATTCCCCGCATGCATCAAAAATCTCTTCAACAGATCCACCGGGATAACCTATGTAGATTCCGTAACCTGCTTTAATGGTAGCTTTAAATGCTGATCCATCAGTATAGACATGTATCCATTCTTGGGGGTAAGAATCAACGGTCTTTAGTGATGAGTTCATAAGAGCGACTGGGTCGGACTGTTTGGTTTCCTCGCCTACCAATTTAGTTTGGACTTCTGGAGCTTTAAAGCGAGCATGTGGTGGTAGGTTTTTTGCAACATTCTGAATTCCTTGACGTCTTTCTGGGAGGTGGTATCTGTCCTGAATTTCATTAACACAGTGTAAAACCGATTTGTGCTTTATTCTTTGTTTGGGTTCCCAGTTTTCTACAAGATGTCTATTAGGATGGTTACGATTTTTCCTAACGCATCTTTCATAAATTTCTAAAGTGGCTTTTTCTCTCCGCAACCCGAGGGGTTCCACATTTGTATGGATTTCACATGCAGCAGTTGGTGTAGACTGCATAGCTCCGCAGATTAATCGGAGGGCATTATTTTGTACTCTGTCAAGAGTCTCTAGGTTAGTTTTGGAACAAGTTGTAAGCAGTGAGTTGTTGTACTCTATCACAGAGCGAACATATCCTAGGTATAAGTCCCTCAGAGTTTCCTTGTCTGATCCCTATGATGTACCTGCAAGTCTCTTTAATAACTGTAACCGCCTCAATGCCTTATTCCTGATGTTTTCAATATGGTTCTTGAGGCTGAGCTGCTGGTCAAGTGTGACTCCAAGGTATGTGGGATGCTCTTCTTTCATCACTTGGTGTTTGTCTAACCTCAGGTTAATATTCTTCCTTGCTACTTGGTGGCTTTTGGTAAAGATTGTGTAGACCGTCTTTGCACAGTTAATCTTGAGTTTCCATCTTTGGCAGTAATCATGCAGTCTTCTAATGTCTCCATTCAGTCTTTGGGCTCCACTTTCCACATTTTCATGACTCTGCCATATTGCTAGGTCATCAGCGTACAAGGCTTTTTCGGCCTTGAAGCAGGGGTGTGTACTTGCTCCTACCCTCTTTGGAATATACTTTTCACTTTTTTTTTTGACAGATGCCTTTCGAGATCAGGAGGGTGGTATTTTCATTCATTCTCGATCTGACTGCAGCCTTTACAATGCTTGCAGACTGAAGGTCAAAACCAGGATAAGAAAGGTACTTATCAGAGAGCTGCTGTTTGAAGATGATGCCACAATAACCACCCACTCAGAGGAGGAGCTGCAATGTTTACTATCTGCCTTTGCTGATGCGTGCTGTGAATTTGGACTAACAGTCAGCAAAAAGAAGACAAAGGTTATGGTGCAAGGTGTTAATGACAGAGCTACAGTCTACATTGACGGGGAAGAGCTTGAGACAGTAGACCATTTTACCTATCTGGGCTCCATAGTGAATAATAAACTATCGCTGGACCAAGAAGTCAGGATAGGTAAGGCAACAACAACAATGAGCAGATTGACAAAGAGATTTCGGGAGAATAGAAAGCTCACAATTAAAAACAAAAACCTTTATTTATAAGGCTTGTGTTCTCAGCACTCTGCTTTATGGAAATGAAACTTGGTCAACCTATTTGCACTAGGAGAGACGGCTAAATAGCTTTCACATGCGATGCCTAAGAAGAATACTTGCCATGAAGTGGCAGGACAAAATCACAAACACTGAGGTACTGGAAAGAGCAGGTACTACAACAGTCTTTTCCATGCTCAGTCTACGAAGCCTCAGGTGGCTGGGTCACACCTGAAGAATGGAGGATGACAGAGTCCCTAAGGACATCCTTTATGGTGAATTAAAGACAGAAAGAAGATGTCGAGGCCGACCTCTACTACGTTATAAAAATGTGTGCCAGCGGGACATGAATGATACAGGTACTGAGGCGGACTCATGGGAACAAAATGTCATGGACCGTGTTGTGTGGAAAGGGCATATCAGGAAGGGAATGAGACTGAAGGACGAAATGATTGCAGAAAGGATGAGGCTGAGCGTCTGAAAAGAAACGGATTAAACACAAATGTTGTTAACAATGGTCCTGAAATTCCATGCTATCATTGTGGAAGACTTTTCTTGACACGGGCGGGTGTTGCTAGTCACACTCGCCATCGCCATGGGCTGTGAGTCTCATGCCTCCTCATAGCGCAACAGAACACTGTCGTCTGGAAAGACGGAAAGGTTCCAATGAATGAATGCATGATACATACTGGCTTTTTCACCCGCTGGTGTTAGCTCTGCTGGAAGGTCGTCAGGTCCTGGGCATTTCCATTATTTCAGGCTCTGTGTTGCCGACCTGACTTCTCTAATCAAGCTTCAGGCTCTGTGTTGCCGACCTGACTTCTCTAATCAAGCTTCAGGTTCTGTGTTGCCGACCTGACTTCTCTAATCAAGCTTCAGGCTCTGTGTTGCCGACCTGACTTCTCTAATCAAGCTTCAGGCTCTGTGTTGCCGACCTGACTTCTCTAATCAAGCTTCAGGTTCTGTGTTTCCGACCTGACTTCTCTAATCAAGCTTCAGGTTCTGTGTTGGCGACCTGACTTCTCTAATCAAGCTTCAGGTTCTGCCTCTTCAATTATATCCATACTAAATCTGTTGTATCTATGTACATTTCTGCAAATTTTTTTTTCATACATCCGTCTATTCTCTCTTTACTCTCCCTAGTGTATTACTGGTTTCCTGATTTATTACATTTAATGACGTTTTGAATTTGTTTGTTAATATTCTGATCTCTTTGAACATTTTTCTGTCCCTAAAATAATGCCGGTGATGCTCTATTAATTACATGTCGTGATTATAAATTTTATTATATATATACACACACACACGTGTGAGTGTATATATATATATATATATATATATATATATATATATATATATATATATGTATGTATATATATATATATATATATATATATATATATATATATATATATATATATATATATATATATATATATATATATATATTCATAAGTCTCACCAATAATTAAACTGTATTCTTGAAAAATGTCAAACGTCATATATTTTACTGCAAATAGAACGTCCCAGAGAAACCTTGAGACGAACGTAGTTGAGAGAAGTCTAGTTGCTGGACTACATTCCATTCATTTTAACGAGTGGACTGAACGAAATGGAGGCCTATACTCCGCAACAGTAGAAGTTTCACGTCCTGCGAGCAGCTTGTTAATGTTTTATGTAATTCTAGTGTTGTTTTATGCAATGCAAAAAGCATAAGATAATCAGTCTCAAAGAATGGGTCGGTTATGTTACATTGGAGAAAGTGCTCAAGATAGCAACAGAGAAAATGCTAAATACCAAGCTTGGCTGACAGTCTTAAAGCACTGCAGTTTGGGAAACTACTAGAACTGCAAACACTGATGAGACAACTCTGCTGTCTGTGTACAGTTGCAACGCAGTGGATACCGTTCCATTGTGGAGCGCCTGGAAATGGGAGAGCTGATAACTGGACAGGGGAAGGTGCGACAAAAGAGCAGCCGGATGTACCAGTCACATACCATCAAAAGACAAGGATCATTAAATTGATCACAAAGCCACCAGACCGAGCATAAGACAACTAATCTGTTATAGACAGATCAGAACACGTCATTATCTTTCGTCTTAGAACAGGACATAACCGGTTACGCAAACAAATGTACACACAATTCTAGATTGGTGAATCAGCCAGGTGCACATGCAGAAAGTTGTCCCAAACGGCAGAACCATGTACTCCAGGTCTACATCGAATATGACACCTTTAGGCAAACCTTTTGGTCAAAAAGAACAACAGTGGAAAATAAACTCTACGGACCAGTGAATAAACTAAAAACGGCAGTGAAATTCGTACAAGAAACAAAATTGCTGATGTAGACAACAGACGAACGGAAGAAAAAGAAAAAATGTTAAGCACACATGCACACGTCAAGGAACATTAAAAAGAAATAACGAAAGACAAATGAAGGAAAGAAGGAACAGTACTTAACAAGTAAGCGAGTAGCCTATCCATCGTTGGTCAAAATCTCAGCGGGAAGGACTTGACACGAAAAAGCAGATTGTATCAAGTAAGAAGAAACACGAAAAGATCATTAGTGTGGAGAGAACAGTGCAGCCGAGAGTGACGAGGGATATGGCTGAGGCTCTGGTATCATCGGACAGGAAACTATTGGCTGGCTACCCAAGATGAGTACGCGGGAATCTCCTGAGGGTTGTGATTTAGGTTCTTATTTCAACTCTTCGCTATCCACTGTCTCGACCCGAAGATTTCACAGCCCAGTTTCTTGGTTGGCTACATCCATTCTCAACTAGAGCTGCCCCCATCACACACATGAGGTGCTATGTTTGCTGTGATTAGTTTGTCATCCTTGGGGATTTAACATTCATCGCCGCCTTTAAATAAACTTCCCACACGGACCAGCGTTGATGAGTGCGAGACACCATTAACTTTTTTCTTTGCTTTTAAAGATCAGGGCAGGATTTTATTTTCCGTTATAAGGATGTGTTGATTTGTCACGCGCACTCTTACCGTTGAGATGATTTTTGTGTTAACTTATTGTACGACTATGGGAAAGATCAGCGTTTAATGTCCTTTGTTGTATTTAAGACAACCATACCAGGAGACTTGCACACCAGGAAAACACTGACGGTGTCGGAGGGAGGGTGCTGCAGCTAAGATACAACAATGAGCTTGATAAAGATCGTTGTGCTGCTCTTCTACCTTGTGCATTCCCGTACAACATTAACCAGTGCATCCACGGTGCATTGCTACAATAACCCACACCATTCCATTGCAACATTACCTAGTACAGCCCATGATCTGTGCTACAATAACCCACACCATTCCATTGCAACATTACCTAGTACAGCCCATGATCTGTGCTACAATAACCCACACCATTCCAGTGCAACATTAACTAGTACATCCATGATCTGTGCTACAATAACCTACGCCATTCCAGTGCAACATTAACTAGTACATCCATGATCTGTACTACAATAACCTACGCCATTTCAGTGCAAGATTAACTAGTACATCCATGATCTGTGCTACAATAACCCACACCATTCCAGTGCAACATTAACTAGTACAGCCCATGATCTGTGCTACAATAACCTACGCCATTCCAGTGCAACATTAACTAGTACATCCATGATCTGTGCTACAATAACCTACGCCATTTCAGTGCAACATTAACTAGTACATCCATGATCTGTGCTACAATAACCCACACCATTCCAGTGCAACATTAACTAGTACAGCCCATGATCTGTGCTACAATAACCTACGCCATTCCAGTGCAACATTAACTAGTACATCCATGATCTGTACTACAATAACCTACGCCATTTCAGTGCAACATTAACTAGTACATCCATGATCTGTGCTACAATAACCCACACCATTTCAGTGCAACATTAACTAGTACATCCATGATCTGTGCTACAATAACCCACACCATTTCAGTGCAAGATTAACTAGTGCAGCCTACGCTCAGTGATTCAATATCCCACACCATTTCAGTGCAAGATTAACTAGTGCAGCCTACGCTCAGTGATTCAATATCCCACACCATTCCAGTGCAAGATTAACTAGTGCAGCCTACGCTCAGTGATTCAATATCCCACACCATTCCAGTGCAAGATTAACTAGTGCAGCCTACGCTCAGTGATTCAATAACCCACACCATTCCAGTGCAAGATTAACTAGTGCAGCCTACGCTCAGTGATTCAATATCCCACACCATTCCAGTGCAAGATTAACTAGTGCAGCCTACGCTCAGTGATTCAATATCCCACACCATTCCAGTGCAAGATTAACTAGTGCAGCCTACGCTCAGTGATTCAATAACCCACACCATTCCAGTGCAAGATTAACTAGTGCAGCCTACGCTCAGTGATTCAATATCCCACACCATTCCAGTGCAAGATTAACTAGTGCAGCCTACGCTCAGTGATTCAATAACCCACACCATTCCAGTGCAAGATTAACTAGTGCAGCCTACGCTCAGTGATTCAATATCCCACACCATTCCAGTGCAAGATTAACTAGTGCAGCCTACGCTCAGTGATTCAATAACCCACACCATTCCAGTGCAAGATTAACTAGTGCAGCCTACGCTCAGTGATTCAATATCCCACACCATTCCAGTGCAAGATTAACTAGTGCAGCCTACGCTCAGTGATTCAATAACCCACACCATTCCAGTGCAAGATTAACTAGTGCAGCCTACGCTCAGTGATTCAATATCCCACACCATTCCAGTGCAAGATTAACTAGTGCAGCCTACGCTCAGTGATTCAATATCCCACACCATTCCAGTGCAAGATTAACTAGTGCAGCCTACGCTCAGTGATTCAATAACCCACACCATTCCAGTGCAACATTAACTAGTGCAGCCAATTTTCAATGCTACAGTAACCCACACCATTCCTCTTATTATTTAATTTTTGCAGTTAATGTAATGCAAATCATTCACACTAGGGGTTAACTAATAGATAATTGTTAATTATCATCTTCATCCCGGTTGGGTAACTTGTGTCAGGCAGTTTTAACTCTAACTCTTTTAATCAGGTTATCTACTATTAAATCCCACAGAACTCCGTCTGTTAGTAGCCCCTTCAGGCCATACTATAAAAAGTAAAAGTAAAGGACCCTTTCCTACGCCTTTCATGCGTATTGGGTATATAAGGCTAGACCTACATTTGATAGACCAAACGGCACTTGGTGGGTGATATGGTCAGCATTTTGGGGGCTGCTGTTACTTTCCAGGACTGTATCTGGTACTCACTCAAGCCTGGGCAGACGTGGGAGCCAAGGTCATTTTTTATAAGCATCCGGCCCTCGTCAGGAAGCGAACACACGACCTTCCAATCCGCAGGCGAGCGTCTAGCTTCCAGACCATGGCGGCTCCCTGAGGCCATACTATGTAGACTGTAATCAAAAGTGGAACTAATAACGAAGTCATGCCCACAAACAGAGCGACTTCCCTTCCCACTAATACCTCGTGGTGACGCGTGATACTACTTGTAATATATTGTTTTTAAACTATTCCAACTGCTACTTTAACTCTTTATTATATATTCTTTATTATATATTCTTTATTATATATTTCTTTTTCTTCTTCTTCTTCTTCTTCTTCTTCTTCTTCTTCTTCTTCTTCTTCTTCTTCTTCTTCTTCTTCTTCTTCTTCTTCTTCTTCTTCTTCTTCTTCTTCTTCTTCTTCTTCTTCTTCTTCTTCTTCTTCTTCTTCTTCTTCTTCTTCTCTTCTCCTCCTTCTTCTTCTTCTTCTTCTTCTTCTTCTTCTTCTTCTTCTTCTTCTTCTTATTATTATTATTATTATTATTATTATTATTATTATTATTATCATTACTTTTATTGTTATTCTTTCTGCTCTCATCAGGCTTTTCAGCCTGAGATTTTTAAGAGTCGAAGCGAGTGTGTAGTGGACCATTTTCTTCCTGATAAATTATTTTACAGTAGCAATGACGTCAGGGAATGAATTTGAATACGATAGTTGAATTTAACTAATGCGAAGCCGAGATGCACAGGAAAAATGCTGACCAAATGAAACCCGTGAACTAGAATGTGGTAGTCTTGACACATGTCGGAACCATTTGATTTGTTATCAAAAGGTTAGTTGCGTATCTTTTACAGGACGTTGCAGAACCAACCCCAGCAGCCCCTGGTTGTTGTGTGGTTTCTCTAGGCAAAATTACGTCCAGTAGTTTGCCATTGTCTACTGAACGGTAGACCCCTTGATATCACTATCGAAACCAACACAAGGCGCTTGGCCCGCAGCTGGGATCGAACCCGGTACCCTGGCATTACGAAGCGTTCGCATCGACTTAGCAACAGAGCTGACCTTCTAGCTGTTGTGTGGTTTTTCTAGGCAAATTTACGTCCAGTAGTTTGCCATTGCCCCTGGACGGTCGGCTTTCTTGATACCACTGTCGAAACCAACTCAAGGTGCATGGCTAGCAGCTGGGATCGAACCCGGCATCCCGGTAATACGAAGCGTTCGCATCTACTTATTTGTTATCAGTAGATGTAATTTAGCAGTAGTTGCGTTCTAGTTTGTTTCATGATATCCTCTTTTCTGACCAATGTTGGTGGGGGAAGAAATACTTTATTAAATGATGCTCTTTAAATGAAAGTGCTATGTGTTTATTGAGCAATATTGGTGACAGGAGTCACATTTTTTTATTTGCTTTGTCTGCGAGCCTTAGAGACTGGGAGTCTTTTGATGACTGAAGTTAACTGATTGACCTTCAACCCCACCAGGTCCGGACAATGAGCGACGAACATCCGGTGACACAAAGTGCAACCATTTGGATGAGGAACCACCCCCCCCCCCTCCTACCCCCGGCGCAAGTCCCAGAAACTCCGTTCAACCTTTAGGTTATATAAGGGCCCCCGACGACAACCTAGGTGGGACTTTGAAATAACACAAGTGTTTTCCATATTCTGACGGAGAAAGAGTAGTGAATTGCTTAAGTAGGTGACTTTCTATGTTTATCTTGACTGGTTGTTGTATTCTTGCAATGGTCATAACCTCGGAGTTTTTTTTAACTATTTTTGATAATGTCAGTTTTGGTTTGTGCTTTTGCTGCTATGTTTAGATTATTCATGTGTCTTTGTAGATATTTCTCTGTAGTTGCCACGACGGCTTGATCTTCCTCAAATTGGCGTTCTTTGCACTCTGAGCGAGCATTATCTTGAATTAATTGCTGAATATCCACCTCTGTGGCACCTGCTGGTCACTCTCTGCATTCCCGGCTCAGCGTGATTATGACTCTACACAAGTCTGACTGTTCAGGTGCCACTTTGACCCACCCCTCTCCTCGCCTAATGTTCTCAAGGATGCAAACCTGTCTGATTGTGTCTTCTACCTCAACCATCCATGACCTCCCTCTTATCAGCTGCTGACCCTTAACTGCACCCAGAGCTTCCTGCGGATGGTGGTCTGTGTCTGTAACTATCCTGAGATATGACTTCGCCTGCAGCACCTTGTGCCTACCTGCAACCGTCGGCAAACCAAGGATGTATCGCATACACACCACTGGGGTGTCTCTGGTGCAACCCAGAATGACCCGCATAGCGACGTTCTGTATGCGCTCTAGTTTGTCCATCTGACTCTGAGACGGTAAGCAGTCCCAGGCCATAATCCACCACTGACAGGATCAGGTGCTGATATAGTGTGAAAAGCATTCTCTGCTCTATGTCAATTGCAGCCATAGTCTTAAGTGCACTAAGTCCTTTTTGGCATTTCGTCACAACACTCTCCACATGGTCTTTAAATGACAAATGTAATTCCCAGATACTTCAGTTTGCTCTCTCTCTCTTGACGTCTCTACCATCTATCGTGAGACCTGGGACATTAGTTTTAACGATTCTGTTGTCCAGAGAACACCACAAAACAGACGCCTTTTCCGGGTGGACGACAGCCCTCATTTCTGTACATAAGCATGAATAAAGAATAATTAACCCTAAATGTTAGATCGAGATTACAGTTTCTGCTGGAAGCCTAGAATATACTTCCTATACCTTCTCGTTTACCGGCTCAGTGAACGGAAATCACGATGTGTTTATTGGATAATCCGAAACACATTTCCAGTCAAACTTAGGATTAATTGCTTAGTCAATGAGGTCACTGTATGAAAAATGCCAAATAACAGCTCTGAACACGTCAGTGCCGCACTTATTCCTAGCAACATCTCTTGCGCTCTTGTCCCGTGCTTATGTTCCCTGGCGGTACTTAAATCAGCGGTGAGTGCATGCGCTTCTGAACACGTTTTATGACAACAAACATCAAACGGTCTGGTCCTAGCCACTTGGCTTGTGTTATTGTTTTACGAACATGAAAGGAAAATGTTCATCAGCGCCGATAGAGAACCGAATTCAATTACTGAATATAAGAGCCAGTCCGGCAACTTGCGATTGTGTGTAGTGTGATTGTGTTCCCTGGAACAAGGAAATTAATGGTAAAACGATTCCATCCATCTGCAATGAAAGCTTGGGACGAAAATAGACAATGACGTGGACATGAGAATATCATTTAAATCCTAATCATAAATTCTCTAAGTGATTTTGTTTGTATAATATCAATAATACAAACTATATAGATTACAGAACTTATTCACTCAGATACTGAGCTGAGGTGACTTAAAAACGGACATGACCGAACTGTCTACAATCTCATGAGTGATTCTGCTTTATCTCCAATGCAAAGTTCAAATACTCATGTTATCAGTAGCGTCGTCTTGAATGTGTGTCTTGTACTTTCTTTTAATACTGAGTTTTAATCAGATCTACTTGCATTCCTAGTTGGGCGTGCACACGTGTGTGTGCGTGTGTGTGTGTGTGTGTGTAATTGTACATGTATGTCTATATATCTGTACATGTATGTCTATATAACTGCACATGTATATATGTCTTTATACATATATATGTATGTGTGGGAGGTGTGTGTGTATATATTTATGTAACTCTACATATATATATATATATATATATATATATATATATATATATATATATATGTGTGTGGGGGGGGGGGTTTTATATGTATGGTACACACCAGCCACCTCCCCAACAACCATCACAAGGTACTAGAGTCCAAGTCACTTGTTTTGGCACTACTTAGCCAACATACTTGGCACAAAGAAACCAGACCACAATTATAGCCGCTACTGTTCGCAGTAGGATGAACGTGGTCGATTATTTTGTTTAATAAATGTAAACCAGAAGAGAATGTGAGTTGTTAGCCTAAAAACACTTGGAAACATACCCAGGAGGAGATCGGAGCACTTGTGGTCATGTCGGAAGTGCGATAAAGATCATCTAAATGAACAATAATAGTATAGAATGATGACGGCAGATCTATGTTCCCCGACGCACATTTCTCCCCAACGGGGGACTATCTATTCGCGCTTCTGCTGTTCATGTTGTATCTCTTAGCATGTCAGGATTGTGAAACTCCTGTTACAACCCTAAGTTATAGAGGTGAGGTCTGCTTCTGCCCTCTAACCCTTAATGGAGCATAAGCTCTAAACCAGCTCACTTCAAGTTGCTCTATCCGTTACTTTCGCATAAAGATTGGATTGTGTCCTCCCCGTTAACTCATTCCTCCAACTCCCTTCTCTGTGTGTTTTGGTATGGCTTTATTTAAATGCCTCTTTTGGCTCAAGTGTATGGACAGACCAGTTCCATGTTCTCGGGTTTTCTCGGTGTGTCCAATGCCACCATCTTTTCTTCACCTCCCGATTCACTGGAATGTGTTTTGCTCTCTCATATAGCTCCACACTGGTCCACTTAATGAATGGTTGTAGTTTATTAGTAATTGTTTCCCATGTTCTCCATTTCGGCTACATAAAGCACAATTCATCTGATGGGAGAGCCAAGTATTTTAGGTTTAGTGCTAGGTTCCAACTATTTCCAATTTTTTAGTACAGATTTCCCACTGCATGAAAACTACTCTCTCCTTATGTATCCACATGTTAATATCTCTATGAACTGTGAGGTAATGAGTGTATAAATGCCAGGTAATCAGTGTACAACCGATGTATTACAATGGGAGCTACAATGGTGAAGCTATTTGCCTCACACTGTGGCAGGCTTGAATTCGTTTCAAAGATGCGTCGTTAAGTTCACGGATGCAGCTTTACGGTGTTTCTTAGAGACCGTCGCTGGAGATACAGTGTTGGGAGTTTGCGTGATGCTCTTGGTAGGCGGCTGGTCGTTCTGCAGAGAAAGAGAGAGGCCGACAGACAGAGAAAACAGTTTACAATTAAATGTAAGCACATAGCAGAGACAATACTGGCACTTAAAGTAATACAGATACACATGGTGTATCAAATGTTCAACTTCTAGATGTCCGCTTTTTTCTGAGGTTATCTGTGAACTCTGACTTCAACATTACATGAATGACTAAACTGTCCTATCATGTCTAATCGTTTTAGTGTTCTGTGGGCTTGACTGGAGAATGTTCACCCTTTCCAGCCCATGTCGTACATAGACATAGCAGGCATCTGAAGAGGAGGATATCCGAGAAGTCTAAGTAATAGCAGATAAAATTGATAACTAGTGTAGCGACACGGGATCTTTAACACACCAAAACAAAGTATCAACATTTTTGTGTTCATTGGACATTATAATCGTCAAAGTAGATGTCTCCACGATGAAAATAAATTGAGAAGTGACCAAAAGGGGAAACACAATAAAATATTTGAGAGTTGTATTCGACAGAGAACTGTCTTTCAAGGACCACATCGACGTAGATATCCTAGAGGCTAAGAGAGGTCTTAAGGCACTGAAGGATATGGCTTTTATGGGGGCAGAACAAGAAATGTTATACACACTCAGCAGTGTCTTGTCATATCAGTCACTGACTGTGGCCTTAAGACACTAACCGTGTCAACAAGTTGGAGAAAGCATTCTGTGATGCACAGGGGACGCACCAGTTGTGTGTATGAGACATATCCTGGCTTAGCCGACCATTGATGACAGACATTATTCATTGCAATCTGGCGACTATCTTAGAGTGCACATGATATAGAACAAATCCTTCATGGTGAACTGAATACTGTGAAGTGTGACAGACTAGAAAATTGTAAAAATTGTGGCTGGTATTTGGACGCAGTGTTTGACAGTATAGTTTTCAGAGACTTAATAACAAATCAGTATTATAATGGTTAAATCTGAAGAGGTGCACGCGGTAACAACTTATAGTCAGAGACTAGGTGCGTACAGACTGTAGAGTGTGGAGTAGAGGGCTGGCAGAATGAGAGGAGAGCACAGACTGTAGAGTGTGGAGTAGAGGGCTGGCAGAATGAGAGGAGAGCACAGACTGTAGAGTGTGGAGTAGAGGGCTGGCAGAATGAGAGGTGAGCACAGACTGTAGAGTGTGGAGTAGAGGGCTGGCAGAATGAGAGGAGAGCACAGACTGTAGAGTGTGGAGTAGAGGGCTGGCAGAATGAGAGGTGAGCACAGACTGTAGAGTGTGGAGTAGAGGGCTGGCAGAATGAGAGGTGAGCACAGACTGTAGAGTGTGGAGTAGAGGGCTGGCAGAATGAGAGGTGAGCATAGACTGTAGAGTGTGGAGTAGAGGGTTGACAGAATGAGAGGGGAGCACAGACTGTAGAGTGTGAACTAGAGGGTTGACAGAATGAGAGGTGAGGCACAGACTGTAGAGTGTGGAGTAGAGGGCTGGCAGAATGAGAGGTGAGCACAGACTGTAGAGTGTGGAGTCGAGGGTTGACAGAATAAGAGGTGAGCACAGACTGTAGAGTGTGGAGTCGAGGGTTGACAGAATGAGAGGTGTGCACATACTGTAGAGTGTGAACTAGAGGGTTGACAGAATGAGAGGTGAGCACAGACTTTAGAGTGTGGAGTAGAGGGTTGACAGAATGAGAGGTGAGCACAGACTGTAGAGTGTGAACTAGAGGGTTGACAGAATGAGAGGTGAGCACAGACTGTAGAGTGTGAACTAGAGGGTTGACAGAATGAGAGGTGAGCACAGACTGTAGAGTGTGGAGTCGAGGGTTGACAGAATGAGTGGTGTGCACAGACAGTACAGTGTGGAGTCGAGGGTTGACAGAATGAAAGGCCCGTCAAGGGATTTTTTTTAATATCCAGAAACCATGAGATGTAAATCTGTTGGCTCTATACTACGGATATCGCTTCTGCTTTGATTCCATGATAGATACCGTAAATTTGGGAGAAATGTGGCATGAACTCGGACCGAAGGATTTCGTCACCCGACAGCCGCGCAAATGGTTTTAACCAAGGGAGCAAGCGCGCTGGGCTCCATCAGGAGATAAAGAGAATGTCAATAAAGATGACACGATTATATATACCTGCGGCTCTGCGTATCCAGGGAATAACTCTGGTTAGCTGGGCTCAGCTACAGTCGGCGGAAAGGTCCTTGTTGAGAAGAATGGCATCTTTAGAACTAACATCTTGTTTGGGCATAGAAGTGGCTGAGACCTAGAGGTGGCTAGATTCTCCAGTCATGAGAGCAACCAATGGTCCTTTTATTTAATCTCTTCTGCGCACAGTTTAATACAGACACGCATGCGAGGAAAGGGTGACATGGACGCTTGGCTGTAATGCGGACTTAATTAAATGTGTTCTTCTTTAACAAACAAACACAAACATTTTTTTAAGCGTTAAATGGAGATGTTATGAGTGTTATAAATAAACGGTAGCCATTTGAAAACACAAAAGCTTATGAAATAATATATTTAAGGAATCTTGAGTCTGAATGCAAATGCGGCTCCAGCAAAGAGAAACGTGTCAGCGGACCAGCGTGTCTCCACAATGATCAGCACATACACATTCAATGATCCACATGGAGCGTCTATGCAAAAGTTCGCCAGTGTGCCGCTGTGGTAATTCTAACAGCGAAGAACTGTGTACACTGTACATGTATGTGTGTGTGTGAGTAGTGTGAGTATGTTTGTTGATGTGCATGTAGGTGCCAACGCTAGGGTTAATATGCGTGTGTTTGTGTGTATGCGTGTGTGGGTGCGTGTGTGTAATTTTTAGCACATTCCAACATGACATGAATTACTTCTAATTTCATTTGCTAGACAGCTATAGACCCAACAATCTACACTTATTTGTCGCCTCTCTACTTCTTGGGAACTTTTAATAGCATCACTGCTTTCAGCTCGAGATCCATGCACAGTCTGTCATGACAACACGGATGTCTGTGAATACTGGAGAAAATGTCTGATGTCCTCTGTGGCTGTCTGTTTCCCGCAGACGGCATGTCTCATTTCCTATCTCACCATCCAGATGGACATAGAAAACTCAGGATCCAGTTGGAAAATTACCGAAACTAGTTTTACATCTCCATCCTGGAAAACTCATAATCCAGTTGGAAAATTACCCAAACTAGTTTTACATCTCCATCCTGGAAAACTCATAATTCAGTTGGAAAATTATCCAAACTAGTTATACATCTCCATCCTGGAAAACTCATAATTCAGTTGGGAAATTATCCAAACTAGTTTTACATCTCCATCCTGGAAAACTCATAATTCAGTTGGAAAACTACCCAGACGACTTTTACATATCCATCCTGACTCTCATTTTTTCTGGTGATGACTGAATTTCTAATGTGTCCTTATCAAAAGCCGTGAATGTTGTGCACTATATTTAACTGTTCAGCTGACCAGGTTGTCTGCATCAGGAAACACGTATGGATGAGAAGATCAGATCGTGTTGTATTCTCGCAACTCAAGATACTTCTATTACTGTGTCTGTTATTTGCGTACTCCTACTCCCTTTATTTGTGAGAAATGACTGCAAAGAAGACAATCTAAAATAATTTAACAATTTCTTTTATCAAATAATATCTACCGATAACATTCATACAAAGGCATGTATCAGTTAATAATACTTAACAATATAAAATTTACAGTCTTGCAATGTAACTGCTTACCCCAATGTGTCTTTTACATTAAGAGAAACAATATTACCACAGTACATGACAAATGTAGCACTACAGTACATGACAAATGTAGCACCACAGTACATGACAAATGTAGCACCACAGTACATGACACATGTAGCACCACAGTACATGACAAATGTAGCACCACAGTACATGACAAATGTAGCGCCACAGTACATGACAAATGTAGCACCACAGTACATGACAAATGTAGCACCACAGTACATGACAAATGTAGCACCACAGTACATGACAAAGGGCGACAAACGCAGATTGGTGTGAGACTAACCACAACATCACAGGAACACAGCAGCTGCTAAATTCCAACAATCGTGTACAAATTCAACAAGAAAAGACAAACTACGCAAGACAACCCAAGATAAGAAGATGATTGTGCCTAGAGAAAGTATGACGATCAGACTGTGGCAAAGGCCTTTCACCAAGGACAGTTTCAGAATTAGCCTCTCACAAGTTAGTACTGGTCAGCGCAAACATCGTATAAGTGTACACGCATGCCTAGCGCCATGTGTTCCCTTTCCCATCGATGTGGAGTTTGTTTTTCTTTTGTACGCTTCACGTAGTCTTCAAGAGAAGCAGCTGGTCGAGGTGTTAGAACGTTAGGCTCCTATGTCTGGGGACCCGGCTTCGCATTCATTTTTAAATATCATAATAAATATCCAGATACATGCTAACCTGCACATTTCGTGTCTATGCGGCACTAAATGCTGATATTCGAGACACAGTGCCTTCGACCCGTGTCCTACACCAAAGCTGTAAATACAGGTATACTGGCTTCCGGTTTTTAAGTGCGATATGAATTTTATTTCGCGAAGACGATAGCGGCGACTCTTGCATACATGGCTGGCGGATATGAGCCTGAAAGGCAGGAACATTTCACTACAGGCACAAGACGTGTGGTATAGCACATTTTGCGACTGACACAAATATTGTGCTAGAACAGTGAACATAATGTGTCTCAAGTGCAGATCATTGACTTTTTTTTTCTGACGTTTGAACTGTTTCTGCATTTGGAAATAGATATAGAGATAGAGATGACACGACTGGAAAAGAAATGGACGCAGATGGAGAAAACAACAAAAGATAGACAGGTTTCAGATATGACTAAGGTTCTACATTCTACATTTGTAGTTTTAGGGGTGGCTGCGGTGGTAGTGGTAGTGGTGCTGGTGTTGGTGGTGGTAGTAGCTGTTGATGAGGCTGTATTGGTGGCAGAAATATCAGCAACAATATCAGCAGTAACTGTAGTAGCAGCAGCAGTAACTGTAATAGTATTAGTAGTTGTGGTAGCGGTGGTGATGGTGGTAGTAGTAGTCAAAGTAGAAGAAGAAATTAGGAAAGAAAGAAAGAAAGAAAGAAAGAAAGAAAGAAAGAAAGAAAGAAAGAAAGAAAGAAAGAAAGAAAGAAAGAAAGAAAGAAAGAAAGAAAGAAAGAAAGAAAGAAAGAAAGAAAGAAAGAAAGAAAGAAAGAAAGAAAGAAAGAAAGAAAGAAAGAAAGAAAAAAAAAAAAAGAAAGAAAGAAAGAAAGAAAGAAAGAAAGAAAGAAAGAAAGAAAGAAAGAAAGAAAGAAAGAAAGAAAGAAAGAAAGAAAGAAAGAAAGAAAGAAAGAAAGAAAGAAAGAAAGAAAGAAAGAAAGAAAGAAAGAAAGAAGTGTGGAGAAGGATGACGACGACATGGAGGATGAGGAGAGTTTAGGAAAGTAGTTTCAAAGAATATCGTCACGTTCAGTCTAAGAAAAAAAAAACACGACATTAGACGAAGAATAACAAGCAAAAGATACGGAATAGGTACGTATTTTAAACGAAGAATAACAAGACACAGACATGGAATAGGTACGTACGTTAGACGAAAAATAGCAAGCAAAAGACACAAAATTGGTATATATATTGGATGAGGAATAACAAGCAAAAGACACAAAATTGGTATATATATTGGATGAGGAATAACAAGCAAACGACACAAAATTGGTATATATATTGGATGAGGAATAACAAGCAAAAGACACAAAATTGGTATATATATTTGATGAGGAATAACAAGCAAAAGACACAAAATTGGTACATATATTGGATGAAGAATAACAAGCAAAAGACACGGAATAGGTACGTACATTAGACGAAGAATAACAAGCAAAAGACACGGAATAGGTACATACATCGGACGAAGAATAACAAGACACAGACAAGGAGACGGTACATACATTAGACGAAGAATAACAAGAAAAAGACAACGAATAGGTACCTAAATTAGAAGAAAAGTTACAAGCAAAAGTCACGGAATAGGTACGTAAATTAGAGGAAGAATAACAAGCAGAAGACACGGAATATTTTGTTTAAAACTAGTCGTCCCTTTGTGGGATGCAGTTTTTTGTTATTTTGAAGCCCCACCCTGGATTTTGCCAGGGGCCGCAAATATAGCCCGACCATAAATATGGTCTAATGGCACAATCCAAACACAACAAACGAAACAGACGAGGAGGACACCGACGCTATTAATGAAGCAGAAGCTCAAAAACCGCGCCACCATCTTTTCGGAAAAGCCAGCCCGCTAAACGGAGGACGCACGGACGGGGCCAGACAAGACAGCAGAAGCCAGACCCACAGAAAATCCCGCCCTTCCCGTTCCAGGCTGCCCTAGGCTAAAATGGCAGTCCTTTTCAGGCTTCCAGTTCCAATCCCCCCCCCCCCCCCCCCCAAAAAAAAAAAAAAAAAAAAAACTGGAAACCGCCCGCCAGGCCTATGCCGCTGACATGATGATTGCAAATAGATCGAAACTTAGGCGAAAATTATCGCCAGAAAGTAACACTCGGAATTCAGATAGCAAAGAAACCGTCCTCGATAAAGCAGGCCTTCGGGCGGCTGAAAGAGGACAAAGCTTGACATTTTTGTTTTCTTTTGCCAAGTTCCAAGTTCCAAGTGGTCTAATGGGTGAACGCGGTTTTAGGGACCTCTGCACGGGTGATCCTCATCCAAATGGTGGCACTTTGTGTTGCCGGGTGTTTATCGCTTGTATGATGTTCTAGTGGGGTAAAATTTACTACTACTGCTACTACGGAATAGTTACATGCATTAGACGGAGAATAACAAGTAGAAGACATGGAATATGTACAAGCATTAGACGGAGAAAAACAAGTAGAAGTCATGGAATAGGTACAAGCATTAGACGGAGAAAAACAAGTAGAAGTCATGGAATAGGTACAAGCGTTAGTCGGAGAATAATAATAGAAGACATGGAATAGGTACAAGCATTAGACGGAGAAAAACAAGTAGAAGACATGGAATAGGTACAAGCATTAGACGGAGAAAAACAAGTAGAAGTCATGGAATAGGTACAAGCGTTAGTCGGAGAATAATAATAGAAGACATGGAATAGGTACAAGCGTTAGACGGAGAATAACAAGTAGAAGACATGTACTTACCGTGGCGTGTCTGACTATCCACGGAATCAATGACGCTGCTGACCACAAAGGCAACCATGAAGACAAAGTTGCCGTTGATGACCGCTGGCAGGGCGCACAAATGTGTCATTGTCCTGTGAACGGTCGGACACTGACGGTCATCATGAGTGCTACAGATGAAGTTTGTCACTAGTCAATTCAATGAACATGATTGTGGCTGTGCGTCGATGACAGTTTAACTTACTGGTGTAACATGTAACTTGCCGTGCCAATTCTGACGTTGTTAACAAGCAAAATGACGATCAGCTATTGTTGCAATAACACAAAGCACAGAGCCATGGTTTCGTGAAGATTGCTGGTATCTGTAAGAAGGAAAGAACCAGGTATAGTTAGTAAAATATTTGTAGCATTGTCAGTTTTGTCGGAAAAAGGTGTTGCTCGTAGTTTAAACTCTACTAGTTATCTCCATATGAATGTCTTATTTTCTATCCTCTTCTTTGTTATCACTGACGTCATGGTCAACAATGTCAACTACACAAACTTCTTCTTCTCCTTCTTCTTCTGCTTCTTCTTCTTCTTTTTCTTCTTCTTCTTCTTCTTCTTCTTCTTCTTCTTCTTCTTCTTCTTCTTCTTCTTCTTCTTCTTCTTCTTCTCCTCCTCCTCCTTCTTCTTCTTCAAAAACAACAACTGCGCAACTAATATTACTGCTGCTTCTATACTATCACGATTATTACTACATGTGCTCCTACTATTATGACTACTAAAGCTGCTGCTGATGATGATGCTGTTGCTACTACTAAAATCACCACTAGTACAATAACAACTTCTACCACCACCACCAGCATAACCACAGGGTTGAGATTTCTAGACAGAGATGCGGATTACAGAGTCTTGTGGGTTTAGACAAAGGTTCTTGGTATCAGTTTGTAGACATGAAACCGTACATTACAAACCACATACAATACCGTACGTTAGATTACAGTCTATGCGGTTTATGGGATCTAGGCAAGATAAGACGGTCGTCGAGCGGTTGTCATGGACGAGTTTTTAAAAAATTACGCCTGGATGTCAGTGATGCAAACAATCTTGAATATGGTGGTTTCTCTCATAACTGTGTGCACGGAATGTGAAAGGTTTCTGTGAGTGAAGTTGTCTTGTTTTTTTCATAATTTTAACAATTCTGAGCGGGAATAGTCGTGGGTGATACCAGTAAAAGTCTAACCCTTTCAGGACAAAGTAACACGTGCTGTGTAACTGAATATTTCATTAACTGGTCCAGACATCATATGTTACGTTTATTCGATTCAAACTAAAGAAAGATGGCTATTCAAATAGCAATTTGATTTCTCATTAGATTCAGAAATTTTATGTGTGCTTTAGTTCATTGTAATTGTATGTTTTAATTTTCACAATTAAAAGAGTGTATGAAATAATGTGGGGTTGGAAGAGTTAGACAGTCAAAGCCTAATGTCATGTATTATCTACAACAACAATTATAATGTCGGTGTTCCTTGGCTTGGGCGTTGCGCGCGCTTCGTAATGCCAGCGTGCCGGGTTCGATTCCAGCTGAAGGCTATTAGGCAGCAGACCGCCTCGCGTTGATTTCGACAGTGGTATCCAGAGCTGATCGATCGTTCAAATCCAATGGCTGACGACTGAACATAAATTTGCTTGGGGAAGAAACCGCACCAGCGAAAAAACTAACTTGAATTATCTAAATGTAAAATCTAAAACACATGGAACCTTGCTTCTGTAACTTCTTAATTCGTTCCTAATATGTGTTTGGAAGCCAAGCTGTTAGAAAACCGAAAGTAGTTTTCTAAATAAGAATCACAATAATGTGGAATGTTTCATATTTTGTATACTTTTTTTAGTCTCTGCTGTATGACATTGGTAGTCATATCTTTCCATAACTTTCTATTCAGATAACTTTTCAGTCAGTTCTGACACAGATAAACTTCCATGGCATGATGTCAAACTGTCCAGTATCGTCTCTCTCTCTCTCTCTCTCTCTCTCTCTCTCTCTCTCTCTCTCTCTCTCTCTCTCTCTCTCTCTCTCTCTCTCTCTCTCTAACGTTTTCACTGTCACGATACACTCCAGTTCTTTCCTTCTCGTGACATGACCACAAAGAACATTGATTGTCTCTTCTCATGTGGGCAATGAGTTATTTTTGTTAGTCAATTTCTAGTCTAGATCTGACACAAAATCTTTCATCTGCTGCTATCGGGTTTTCCAAATATGTCAACGAATCAGCTTGCATGGGGATTGCCCGTTTATTTTGGTGTTGCATTTTAGAGGGTCCATTTTCTCTGTAATTATTATCACTTGGTTTCTGACTCTTGAATATTGGATAATGATTTGTATCTTTACAACAATACTTTATGCACAAGGCCGAATAAAATAATGGCATTCTATTCAATCTTATTACACAAACACACACACACTCACACACACACATAGTAAGCCAGTAAATTATGGACAAATGTTTAAATTACAGTTTACTTATACGAAGGGCAGTTCACATTATAAGCAAAAGTTTATGAGGAAGATAAGTCGGGAGATATATCCATGTAGGTATTTCTTAGATGTACATAAGACGGTAGTATGTATTCCTACAATTGCAGATAGGCTCAAGTTCTGCAAACAAAGTCATATCTCAGAGTAGTTGCAGACAAGAAGCACCTCCTACATGAAACCCTAGGTAGAGGTAAGGGTCACAGGCTTGATAATTTTGAGCTATACAGATGGTTCTGTGTTAAGGGGCAGACGAAGTGCATGGGGTTTCATAGCAAAGCGAATGGACGTCGATTAGTGCAGCAAAGCCTTGCATATGATATCACAACATCTAATTTGAGAATGGAGGTGAAGGCAGTCTCTGCTGCCTTTCGCTGGCTTGAGAATCAGCTGTACACACATGCCATGATTGTAACTGACTCACAGAGCATGTTGAGAAAGGTGAAAACAGGCATGCTTCGTGCAGAGTGGCAAGCATCACTTCAGAGTAGTTAGCAGCCTTTGGATATTTTCTCTAGATCATACTGGCTGGCTCTGCACCACTTGGTGGTGAATTGATGTATTACAAGTTAGATATTGTGAGGGCTCTTTGGGACTGAGGGAACAGTGCGGAGGCGCTAACAGATCATTACGGTCTAAGGAGAATGGCGCTGCGAGGAGTTACCAGGGGATCTGACCTACGCTCAACACTCAAGGGAAGGATGTGACGGATATACAATCAGACGGTCACTGGTACCATCGGAATTGGAACTCTTCGCTTGCTGCTGAAGATGGGGATTGAGCACCTATGAGAGTGTCCCGAGTGCTGTGATGTCGATTCTTAATTCAACATTCAACTTATGTTTGGATGTTTTAACAACAGTGTCAGTTGGTACATAAGTGCACCTTGTTTCTATTTCCCGATATTTTCTCCCGCCCTCCGAGAATGTACTTCCTGGATATTTACATTCTTTGAAGTTGATTCAGACAAGTACCATTCAACCCGATATCTATTGGACTAGGAATTCTCCTGACCTGCATTACTTCAGGTTTAGTAGTTTCTATTTTCATGTTATATCTTCTTGTGCGTTCTGAACGCAGACTTGTCAAATGTTCTTGCAGTCCAGTCCCCACTTTTTAGAACAAGTACTAATCTCCTGGCGTTGGTTTCGCCAGTGGTATCAAGAAAGCCGACCGTCCAGTAGGCAATGGTAAACTACTGGACGTAAATTTGCCAAGAGAAACCACACAACAGCCAGGGGCTGTTAGGGTTGGTTCTGCAACGTCCTGTAAAGGACACGCAACAACAACCAACTAATCCTCTGCAGATAGAAAATCGTTTTTTTTGTGTGGATCTATTTCTTCCTCCGGAAAAAAAGTGTTCACTTGGGCGACTGGTTAAAAGCTGGCTCCTTGTGATATTCTGTCTATGTATATAGTAAAGCAGAGAGTAGAAAGCATAGATCCCTGATTGGTCCCTGTATTGAGTGTAAATATATCCCTAGAAAGCATAGATTCCTGATTGGTCCCTGTATTGATTGTAAATATATCGCAAGTCGCCGACAGATCGTGGGTTCGGGTCCCGACATGGCCTGACGATTTTTTTAATCACTTTGCTTCCAGGTCGACACAGCCTTAAATGGGTACTAAATGCAGTCCTGTGAAGTAAAGGCGGTCACGGTGATGCTGACCACATCACCCAACACATGCCGATTTGTCTATAAAACATACTTATAGTCAAATGCGCCACTAAAGGGGTGGGAAATAGTCCGTTGCTTACTTTAACAATACCAGGTATGTCTTCGTGTGTTCTCTCTGTAACTGTCATTGTACTCCACACACCTCAAGAATAACCTAGTTTGTTTGTGTCTACTTTATCCATTGCTTTTTTCTTTATTTACAAACACAACATTCAGTTCATCTTCATATTCAACTGTTTTCTCGTAAACTTGTCTTAGTGTGAATAACGCATCTTTGCATCCTTTCCTTTCCTGAAACTAAATTGTGATGTACATAAGTACTGTTCTGCTGTAGGTCTAACTCTCTGTTTTAGTAACTTTGCATGTACAGTCGCTTGTATTATCTTTCTTTTTCCAAAATAGGTCATAAGTGCCTGCTGCCTGTTAAGTGGAACTTCCCTTTCCTCCCATGACGTATTGAATGTTCTTGTTAGCTATTTTAATCCAGTTTGACCATATGCTTGAAAGACTCCTGTAGTTATTTCTTCTAAACCAGGTGCTTTGTTTTGGTGCTTTTCTTTACAACAGCTTTTACTTCTGATGTTAAAAGGTTTGGTTCATACTGGCCACTGCTTTTGGGCACAAACCTGATGTTATCTACTTCGTTTTTAGGGTTGAGTAATTCCTTAAAATTATCTGTCCATCTTCCTAGCTTTTGATTTGCATTAAATGCAGAACAGCCTGTCTTGTTGTTTATAATGGTGGTTGCATTGTAGCATTCATCTAATATTTTTGCCTGTTAGCATAATTCTCTAGAGTAACTTTTGCTAAGTGTGGCCATCTGATCTCCAAACTGTTTCAATGATTCACATTTAGAAGCTTTGATCATCATTTTGCATCTCTTCTTATCCGTCTACATGTAACATAATTTTTGTTCACATTTAGATGCAGCCGTGTAAAGTAAAGGAAATGGTGAGTTGATGAAGAAAATGAATATACGACAGTCATATGTAAATAGCAACCAAAGCACCAACAGCAGTACAACTACAAAAATATATCAATAGACTTCACTCAGAGTGCGGCAACTATAATATGAAGATCAAAGTAGACAGAACAGAAGTGACGACATTCTCCAGAAAAGGACGAAGCAACAAAATCAAAACGAATGAACACCATATAAAGCAAGTAAAGGATTTTACATATCTGGGGAGCGTGTTTTCGGAAGACGAAAGAATTAAAAAAGAAATCCAACAAAGGTGCAATAAAGCCAAACAAGTTTTAGGCCAAATGGCACTAATTCTGAAATGCAAGCAAATGAATATGAACACTTAAAGAACACTGTTCAACACAATATTCTTACCAATGATTTGCTATCAATGTCAAACATGGACACAGTTTTCAAAAGACAGAAGGAAAACAGTCACAACAGAAATGGAATGTTTACATACTATATAAGGTGTAACGAGGGCAGAGTGACTTAGGAACGATGATATCAGAAGGAGAGTTGGCACAGAACCAGTACTGAACTTTATAGGTCGACAACAAATTAAATAGTTTGTCCACGTAACAAGACTGACATCAGACAGGGCACCATAGCGAGCGATGATTATACAGATGCACGGTAATACGTGTACACGTAATACGGTAACACGTAACAAGACTGGCATCAGACAGGGCACCATAGCGAGCGATGATTATACAGATGCACGGTAATACGTGTACACGTAACACGGTAACACGTAACACAGAGGTCGACCACACAGAACATGGACCGCAGAAATATCAGAGACACTGACAAGTAGGTGATAAGAAGTGAAGAGAAGGGCCTGTTCCAGAAATCTGTTCCTGTCCTGACACATTCCAGGAGTAGACAACAGAAGAAGATATGTTACTGGTCATGAAACTGTTTACGTGTTCACACTTTGTATATGTCTGCATAACCTTCTTACTACTTCCCTTCTCTTTCGTCCATCTCTTTCGTCTAATGCTTTTATTCTTCTTCCAATCTCTTCTCTTTATACATCTCTCTGACTGTAGTGTTTTTTTTTTTTTTTTTACAATAAGAATATTGGGTAAAACAAAACAAAAGTTAGTCTAATTTGTATTTTAAAATACCTAACAAAATTGACTGAATAATTAATAATAATAATAATAATAATAATAATAATAATAATAATAATAAGAATAAGAATAATAAGAATAAGAATAATAAGAATAATAAGAATAATAAACTTTCAATTATAGTTGAAAATAAGTCTGTATAGTAAAATCTATTTTTCTTTGTTCGATTTGGGTATGATGTTGAGAAACATGGCAGTATACGTTTGGTGGTTTTTGCTTGTTTGTATCAGTGCCTTCTATGCTTGGTATGTATATTAGCCTTATATCTTCCTCCACACTAGAAGCAGCAGAGAAGGAAGTTAAAGAAAATTGTATTAGGCATGTAATTATCTTAGTTAAAGGCACTTGTTCTTTTAGTTATAGGTTCTAGTTAAAATGCACCTTTTCCTTGTAGTAAAATGAATGTAATTGTCTTCGTAAAATGCACCTAAAATCCTAATAAACTTCCTTTACGTCTCTTTTGAGATTGTAACCGGTACCATCAGTAACTCTGCGCTGGCTGCTGAAGATGAGGATGGAGCATACATAGGAATGCCCTGAGTGCTGGGATGACAATTCTTGACTCAACTCATTTACGTCTGTGAATATGTGCACTAGGTTTGTGTGTTTATATGTGCACCAGGTCTGTGCGTTTAAATGTGCACCAGGTATGTGCGTTTATGTGTGCACCATGTCTGTGCGTTTAAATATGCACTAGGTCTGTGCGTTTTTGTGTGCACCATGTCTGTGCTTTTATATGTGCACCAGGTCTGAGCGTTTATATGTGCACTAGGTCTGTGCGTTTGATTATGTTGGTCAAAGGCCTTTACTTCTCTTTAGTGACTGGATTTTTAGAAGTGCTTGTCCACTAGTGTGTAGTCTCCAATATACAGTTAGGAAAACTTTCTTCTTCATCTCACTACAGAACACATTCACTTCCTGGCATCGGGCCATTTAATTGGCTGTTGTTTATTGAATACTTGAACAGAGTATGTGACCTGTTATGTGTTTCTGCAGACATTCTGTCTGTATATTAACAGGTCACGTTTCATGTTGTGGAAGCGAACATTTATCGAAATGCCAGCTGAATGGAATTTGTTGAGTGGATGAAAATACTCGTCGTTACAGTAGTTCAATCCCGTAATTTGCCAAGTAGAAATTAAAGTCGGTGGGTGAAATTAAAGGCGGCGGGTGAAATTAAAGTCGGCGGGTGAAATTAAAGGCGGCGGGTGAAATTAAAGTCGGCGGGTGAAATTAAAGGCGGCGGGTGAAATTAAAGGCGGCGGGTGAAATTAAAGGCGGCGGGTGAAATTAAAGGCGGCGGGTGAAATTAAAGGCGGCGGGTGAAATTAAAGGCGGCGGGTGAAATTAAAGGCGGCGGGTGAAATTAAAGGCGGCGGGTGAAATTAAAGGCGGCGGGTGAAATTAAAGGCGGCGGGTGAAATTAAAGGCGGCGGGTGAAATTAAAGGCGGCGGGTGAAATTAAAGGAGGAGCGTCTCAGACAGAAGGAGACACACAACAAATTATGGCTGAGAGAGAAGCGGAAAGGTAAATATTGCAAGCTGAAATAAAACATGCTTAGTTTAGAAAGAAAGACGATTAGAGAATCTCAATAATTAGAATCGTGTTTAAAAACAAACAAATCGGTTTGCGAGTTAGGAAATGCTAGCAAATTATCGGCACTAGACAAAACAAACAATGCGTCTGGGTAAAAATAGAAATTTACTAGCAGAGACGATTTGTAGGAATAGAACCTCTTCAGTTGTAGTTGAATTTTGAGAAAGAGAGTGTGTGAGAGAGAGAGAGAGAGAGAGAGAGAGAGAGAGAGAGAGAGAGAGAGAGAGAGAGAGAGAGAGAGACTAAATTAACTATGTCAGAAAAACACAAGTCCTTATTTTAGTTTTCCAGGTAAGGTAGAGAGAACTAGAGAGGGACAGACAACTGACAGACAGATTGACTGAGACAGACAGACAGACAGACAGACAGACAGACAGACAGACAGACAGACAGACAGACAGACAGACAGACAGACAGACAGACAGACAGACAGACAGACAGACAGACAGACAGACAGACAGACAGACAGACAGACAGACAGACAGAAACTTAAAGAAATCAAGTGGGGGTGTGGGGAAGAATCATCTGAATCTTAACTTCAGTTTTTTGAATGAAGCTAAAGAGGGGAAAAGAGAATGGAAGAGAGGGAGAGAGAAAGATATCTCGGCTTGTAATTTTAGTTTTAGCGTAAAATATTTTAAACACTCAGTCACTCATGTAGGAGAAATGTTAACACCTACGGTTTAAGTTAAGCATAGTTTGTTTCCAACCTGTAGACTAAATGATGATGTTGTTTAATAGGCATTTAACCGCAATTATTGTCGACCAGGGTAGTTTCAAAACGACGCTCAGAGAGGCAATAATTAAGAAAAATCTTTTGAGATTTAATCTCCATCATTAAAAGATTATTTATTTCATAGACATGTGTAGAAGTCAGCAAAAAGTGGCCAGAATTGAAAGTTGACATCATTTTAATGTTACCCTGATTTTTAGGAATCACAGTATATTTTCCTATTTTGATTTATTCATTACAGAGAAGTAAAAACTATACACAAGGGAAATAAATGGTCGTAGACCACAAGGCAGACCAAGAAGAATATGAAGAGATAATGCCCAGATAGAGCTGCAAGCACTTTGTGTCACCAACTGGAAAGAAAAGGCCAACCAGAGAGATAAGTGGAGGCGGGTGATATCAGCAACAATGAGCCTCAAAGGCTCGGAATGCTGAAGAAGATGATGAAGATTCATTCATAATGCCGTTATATCTCAAATAAAGCTGACAGGCCATTACTCCATTCAGTTCTTCCTGTGCAGTCAGTACGGGTTGAAATCAGTCCAGCAGTTTTCCTTTAACGATACTGCTACAACTGTTGCAGGATTTCTTTTTTTAAACATGTCAGATAGAGATGCTGTCTTAGTGAGAAAAAAACATATACAGTTCGAGCGCAATGCTACAATTAGAACCATTAAGAGAGAGAAAAAAAAAAAACACTATTATTCTATGTAAGCAGAGGTTGACATAAAACGATTTGCTGAAAGAAAGAAATAAACAGAGACAATTGAAATATTTCGGTAATATCAAAAGACATATTTTAAAAAAAAGTTAGTTGCGTATCCTTACAGGACGTAGCAGAACCAACCCTAACAGTCCCTGGCTGTTGTGTGGTTTCTCTAGGCAATTTACATCCAGTAGTTTGCCTTTGCTTCTGGACGGTCGGCTTTCTTGATACCGCTGTCGAAACCAACGCAAGTCGCATTGCTGGGATCGAACCTGGCATCCCGGCATTTCGTTACATCAAGACATGGACGAAGATCAATCTCGGAGAGTGTTTTTACATGGCGAAAGGCAATGCAGGCAGGAGATCAATTGTAGCCCATCTTTACTGTAGAGACGGTACCTGATTGATTTTATGGAGACGGTACCTGACTGTAGTGAAGATACCTGACTGTCAGTGTGGAGTTGGTACCTGACTGTAGTGAAGGTACCTGACTGTCAGTGTGGAGTTGGTACCTGACTGTCAGTGTGGAGTTGGTACCTGAATGTCAGTGTGGAGTTGGTACCTGACTGTAGTGAAGGTACCTGACTGTCAGTGTGGAGTTGGTACCTGACTGTCAGTGTGGAGTTGGTACCTGACTGTAGTGAAGATACCTGAATGTCAGTGTGGAGTTGGTACCTGACTGTAGTGAAGATACCTGAATGTCAGTGTGGAGTTGGTACCTGACTGTAGTGAAGGTACCTGACTGTCAGTGTGGAGTTGGTACCTGACTGTCAGTGTGGAGTTGGTACCTGACTGTCAGTGTGGAGTTGGTACCTGACTGTCAGTGTGGAGTTGGTACCTGACTGTCAGTGTGGAGTTGGTACCTGACTGTCAGTGTGGAGTTGGTACTTGACTGTCAGTGTGGAGTTGGTACCTGACTGTCAGTGTGGAGTTGGTACCTGACTGTCAGTGTGGAGTTGGTACCTGACTGTCAGTGTGGAGTTGGTACCTGACTGTCAGTGTGGAGTTGGTACCTGACTGTCAGTGTGGAGTTGGTACCTGACTGTCAGTGTGGAGTTGGTACCTGACTGTCAGTGTGGAGTTGGTACCTGACTGTCAGTGTGGAGTTGGTACCTGACTGTCAGTGTGGAGTTGGTACCTGACTGTCAGTGTGGAGTTGGTACCTGACTGTAGTGAAGATACCTGAATGTCAGTGTGGAGTTGGTACCTGACTGTAGTGAAGATACCTGAATGTCAGTGTGGAGTTGGTACCTGACTGTAGTGAAGGTACCTGACTGTCAGTGTGGAGTTGGTACCTGACTGTCAGTGTGGAGTTGGTACCTGACTGTCAGTGTGGAGTTGGTACCTGACTGTCAGTGTGGAGTTGGTACCTGACTGTCAGTGTGGAGTTGGTACCTGACTGTCAGTGTGGAGTTGGTACTTGACTGTCAGTGTGGAGTTGGTACCTGACTGTCAGTGTGGAGTTGGTACCTGACTGTCAGTGTGGAGTTGGTACCTGACTGTCAGTGTGGAGTTGGTACCTGACTGTCAGTGTGGAGTTGGTACCTGACTGACAGTGTGGAGTTGGTACCTGACTGTCAGTGTGGAGTTGGTACCTGACTGTCAGTGTGGAGTTGGTACCTGACTGACAGTGTGGAGTTGGTACCTGACTGACAGTGTGGAGTTGGTACCTGACTGTCAGTGTGGAGTTGGTACCTGACTGACTTTGCGAAGACGATACCTGGCTGTCTGTGTGGCGACGGCGTCTGACTGACAGTAAGAAGACGGTACCTGAATGAATGCGTGGAAACGGTACCAGATTGTCTGTTTGGAGACGGTACCTGAATGAATGCGTGGAAACGGTACCAGATTGTCTGTTTGGAGACGGTACCAGATTGTCTGTTTGGAGACGGTACCAGATTGTCTGTTTGGAGACGGTACCAGATTGTCTGTTTGGAGACGGTACCAGATTGTCTGTTTGGAGACGGTACCAGATTGTCTGTTTGGAGACGGTATCTGATTGGCTGTGGGGAGAAGGTGCCTGATTAGTTATGTCGAAACGGTATATGGCTGAATGTGTGGAGACGGTATCTGGCTGAATGTGTGGAGACGGTATCTGGCTGAATGTGTGGAGACGGTATATGGCTGAATGTGTGGAGACTGTATATGGCTGAATGTGTGGAGACGGTATATGGCTGAATGTATGGAGACGGTATCTGGCTGAATGTGTGGAGACTGTATCTGACTGAATGTGTGGAGACGGTATCTGGCTGAATGTGTGGAGACGGTATCTGGATGACTAAGTGGAGACGGTATATGGCTGAATGTGTGGAGACTGTATCTGGCTGAATGTGTGGAGACTGTATCTGGCTGAATGTGTGGAGACTGTATCTGGCTGAATGTGTGGAGACTGTATCTGGCTGAATGTGTGGAGACTGTATCTGGCTGAATGTGTGGAGACGGTATCTGGATGACTAAGTGGAGACGGTATATGGCTGAATGTGTGGAGACTGTATCTGGCTGAATATGTGGAGACTGTATATGGCTGAATGTGTGGAGACGGTATCTGGATGACTAAGTGAAGACGGTATATGGCTGAATGTGTGGAGACTGTATCTGGCTGAATGTGTGGAGACTGTATCTGGCTGAATGTGTGGAGACGGTATCTGGCTGAATGTGTGGAGACTGTATCTGGCTGAATGTGTGGAGACTGTATCTGGATGACTAAGTGGAGACGGTATATGGCTGAATGTGTGGAGACGGTATCTGGATGACTAAGTGGAGACGGTATATGGCTGAATGTGTGGAGACTGTATCTGGCTGAATGTGTGGAGACTGTATCTGGCTGAATGTGTGGAGACGGTATCTGGCTGAATGTGTGGAGACTGTATCTGGCTGAATGTGTGGAGACTGTATCTGGCTGAATGTGTGGAGACTGTATCTGGCTGAATGTGTGGAGACTGTATCTGGCTGAATGTGTAGAGACGGTATCTGGCTGAATGTGTGGAGACTGTATCTGGCTGAATGTGTGGAGACTGTATCTGGCTGAATGTGTGGAGACGGTATCTGGATGACTAAGTGGAGACGGTATATGGCTGAATGTGTGGAGACTGTATCTGGCTGAATGTGTGGAGACTGTATATGGCTGAATGTGTGGAGACGGTATCTGGATGACTAAGTGGAGACGGTATATGGCTGAATGTGTGGAGATTGTATCTGGCTGAATGTGTGGAGACGGTATATGGCTGAATGTGTGGAGACTGTATCTGGCTGAATGTGTGGAGACGGTATATGGCTGAATGTGTGGAGACGGTATCTGGATGACTAAGTGGAGACTGTATATGGCTGAATGTGTGGAGACAGTATCTGGATGACTAAGTGGAGACGGTATATGGCTGAATGTGTGGAGACTGTATCTGGCTAAATGTGTGGAGACGGTATATGGCTGAATGTGTGGAGACGGTATCTGGATGACTAAGTGGAGACGGTATATGGCTGAATGTGTGGAGACTGTATCTGGCTGAATGTGTGGAGACGGTATATGGCTGAATGTGTGGAGACGGTATATGGCTGAATGTGTGGAGACGGTATCTGGATGACTAAGTGGAGACTGTATCTGGATGAATGTGTGGAGACTGTATCTGGCTGAATGTGTGGAGACGGTATATGGCTGAATGTGTGGAGACTGTATATGGCTGAATGTGTGGAGACGGTATCTGGCTGAATGTGTGGAGACTGTATCTGGCTGAATGTGTGGAGACTGTATCTGGCTGAATGTGTGGAGACGGTATCTGGATGACTAAGTGAAGACGGTATATGGCTGAATGTGTGGAGACTGTATCTGGCTGAATGTGTGGAGACGGTATCTGGATGACTAAGTGGAGACTGTATCTGGCTAAATGTGTGGAGACGGTATATGGCTGAATGTGTGGAGACGGTATCTGGATGACTAAGTGGAGACGGTATATGGCTGAATGTGTGGAGACGGTATATGGCTGAATGTGTGGAGACGGTATCTGGATGACTAAGTGGAGACTGTATCTGGATGAATGTGTGGAGACTGTATCTGGCTGAATGTGTGGAGACGGTATATGGCTGAATGTGTGGAGACTGTATATGGCTGAATGTGTGGAGACGGTATCTGGCTGAATGTGTGGAGACTGTATCTGGCTGAATGTGTGGAGACTGTATCTGGCTGAATGTGTGGAGACGGTATCTGGATGACTAAGTGAAGACGGTATATGGCTGAATGTGTGGAGACTGTATCTGGCTGAATGTGTGGAGACGGTATCTGGATGACTAAGTGGAGACTGTATCTGGCTAAATGTGTGGAGACGGTATATGGCTGAATGTGTGGAGACGGTATCTGGATGACTAAGTGGAGACGGTATATGGCTGAATGTGTGGAGACTGTATCTGGCTGAATGTGTGGAGACGGTATATGGCTGAATGTGTGGAGACGGTATATGGCTGAATGTGTGGAGACGGTATCTGGATGACTAAGTGGAGACTGTATATGGCTGAATGTGTGGAGACGGTATCTGGATGACTAAGTGGAGACTGTATCTGGCTGAATGTGTGGAGACGGTATATAGCTGAATGTGTGGAGACGGTATCTGGATGACTAAGTGGAGACGGTACATGGCTGAATGTGTGGAGACTGTATCTGGCTGAATGTGTGGAGACGGTATATGGCTGAATGTGTGGAGACGGTATATGGCTGAATGTGTGGAGACGGTATATGGCTGAATGTGTGGAGACTGTATCTGGCTGAATGTGTGGAGACTGTATCTGGCTGAATGTGTGGAGACTGTATCTGGCTGAATGTGTGGAGACTGTATCTGGCTGAATGTGTGGAGACGGTATATGGCTGAATGTGTGGAGACTGTATCTGGCTGAATGTGTGGAGACGGTATCTGGCTGAATGTGTGGAGACGGTATATGGCTGAATGTGTGGAGACGGTATATGGCTGAATGTGTGGAGACGGTATATGGCTGAATGTGTGGAGACGGTATATGGCTGAATGTGTGGAGACGGTATATGGCTGAATGTGTGGAGACGGTATATGGCTGAATGTGTGGAGACGGTATCTGGATGACTAAGTGGAGACGGTATATGGCTGAATGAGTGGAGACAGTTGTCGTGGAATGATAAGCCACTACGCATCAGTCCGTAAGGCTGGTAACTTGACTTACCTGTAATCGGCACAAAATTCAAACTTGGACTCGTCCGGAAAGATATAGTCCCTTATATCTATATATATATGCCTTTATTGGACAACATTATTATGTCTACATTTTCTAGTTGCTTTAACTAAACTCCACTTTTAAATGTATCTATATTGGATATATATATTAGAGGAGTTATTTGAGGTTTCTTAGAAACCGATTTACTCCATGTATACTAGGAACTCCTTTTTTACCAACGCCTGAAGTGCGTATGGGCGGCATTCTATCTTGCCAGCTTCCTAGCGTCCAGACGTGTCAATCTATGCCTGTATAATTTCACTTTCATAAGGCGATCTGGAATGTCTCGGACTTTTCCTATGCTTGGGTAAGTTAATTATAGTTTACGAGTACCTAAAATGATGTCTGTTAAAGTAGTCACTGCTGTAGAGAGATCAGTATCGGCTGTGGGATCACACATCGTTCGACCGTTCTCGATCGCTAGAGAAGCGGATTCGAACGTAGACCTTCCTCTGTACAGACTAGATAGCCTATGCCCTAAATAACCTACCCATACTGGTAAACCTAATAACCTTACAAGTGTGTACTATTTAAACGAACAATAGTAGTTTGTGCATACAAAATGGGGACAGAATTAGGTCAGAACTTTGTCGGCCAGTGTCTGAGTGTGTTGACCCAGATCAATGAATGGTAGGACGGGTTTTGGGAGGCGTAAGAAATAAAGGTACTAACAGTGAATATTGGTGTCTGTGTGTAGAGGGGAGGGGGGGGGGGAGAGTGATATATGTGTTAGAACACTCTATCTATCTCCACTGTATATCGGACTTTCCTTCTCTTGCACTAAACAGACAGATGAATGATAGGGGACTTGTGTCTCCTGGTCTAGAGAGGCATTCTGAGGAATGAAACAGGAGAGCAAGGTGGAGTAGGCAGATGGGGGATGATGACTGATGCTTGTTCTGTCTTTCCTGTCAAGATGTTACCCTCTTGGTGATGACTAATTCTGAGTTATTTCTTGGCAGGATGAATCCTTTGTGAGGAGCTGGCAGAAGTTTCACAGTCCAACCATAAACCAACCATAAACCAACCATAAATCAACTATCAACCAACTACCCACCAGCTAACACCTGTGAAGGTTCCTGACATCATCACGATGGGGAGGCAGATACCTCAAACAGCCTACCAGAGCAAGAGCTTGGTATAGCTCAGAGACCCTGTTGTGACCTAATTGGTGGGAGAGACTTGCTGAGTACCGGTACAGTTGCTGTGTCCTCTATGGTGAGGTACTCTTTCACTACCTGATCCAGTTGAGCAGAAATACCAGAGTCAAAGACAGTCGAATCATTAGGAGCTGAGGGAGGCATCATAGACAGAAAGAGGCTAAGTGCAGTTTGATGCCTTATGTGCTTTATTCCTCACAGCTCCCATGTTTCCCAATGATGACAAGATGTCATCTCCAGGACCTGCTGTCTGTGTAGTATCTTTGGTATCTAGACATTATTTTCTGAGATTCTTCCACTGATAGCTGGAATTCACTTCACTATTATATGTATATATATATTATACTGATTACATGCATTCATTTTCATGGCTGACTTAGGTTTCTCTATGTCACCTTTTTAAGTGTTTAGCAGTTGTCTGTGCATGTATCTTCATTATATGTGTTAACATGGTTATGATAATGAACTATCATAACCTGGGGGCTTTCTTTAGTAAGTAGTGGGGGTGTCCAGCCAAGTGTGCCTAGAAATATTGTATTCATATACTGACATATTTTGTAGTGCCAATACTTGAGTTGCCCTACTCCAGAGATAAGTTGAGCGTATATTGGACACGGGGAATCCCTTAGACCAATACGAGCCAAACGACTCAACATCATTATTTCTGAGTGCTATTGGTTCTGAAGGAGAAATCCTTACATTAGGCACGCGACAGGAGTGATATGTGACAACGGTATCTGGATGACTAAGTGGAGACGGTATATGGCTGAATGTGTGGAGACGGTATCTGGATGGCTAAGTGGAGACAGTACCTGACTGGGCGGAGAATGTATCTATGTAAATGTAGCTGTGTAAGTATATGAGTGTATGTGTATTCATGTATGTATGTAGATGTTTGTCGGTATATGTAGCTGTGTAGGTATGTGGATGTGAGTGTATTTATGAATGTATGCAAGTATGCATTATGTAAGTATTTGGGTATGTATTATGTATGTGTATGTATGTATAAAAGTATCTATATGTGTGTGTATGTATGTATTATCTGGGTGTGTGTGTGTGTGATTGTGGGGTTGTGTGTGTGTATGCATGCATAATGTAATATGAATGTATATTTAAGTTTGTATGTGTCTATATTTATGTATATATGTTGTAAGTATGTGTGATTGTATATGAGTGTATGTGTGATTGTGGGTGTGTGTGTATATAATGGCAAATATGTATGTATGCATGAGTGTATGTATGTATGTGAGTATCTGTATGGCTGATTGTATATGTGTGTATGTATGCATGTTTGTGGATGTGTGTATGCATTTGTAGATGTATAAGTATGTGGGTGTACGTGTGTGTATTTAGGTATGTATGCAAGTATACATGTATGTGTGTAAAGATATAAGTGTATGTATTGATGTATGTATGTATGTATGTATGTATGTATGTATGTATGTATGTATGTATGTATGTATGTATGTATGTATGTGTGTATGCATGTTTAATGTGAGTGTAAATGTGTGGTAGTGGGTGTCTGTACATGTGATTGTATGTGTGTGTATGCATGCATGCATGTTTAGGTGTGTATTTATGGAATGTGTGTGTGCATATATGTCCATATATGTATGTGTGTGTCTTTTCTCTTTGTGTATATATATAGAGGCGTTTATGAATGTATTATGTATGTCTGTATATGAGTGTGCATGTATGAGAATGTAAGAGTATATATATATATATATATATATATATATATATATATATATATATATATATGTGTGTGTGTGTGTGTGTGTGTGAGTGTGTAAGATTGTGTACACATGTATGTATGCATTATTCTAAAATGTATATTTCTTTATTATAGCCATAACATGCATTTTAGATAACAGGCATTGGTACTCTGAAAAATGAGTGCTTAGAAGGGCCGAATGTCAGACGGGCCTGAGTGCCCAATTTGTTACCCCTTTAAAAATAAAGTTTGTTTGTTCGTTCGTTCGTTCGTTCGAGACAGTATTTGGCTGTGTGGAGACGGTACCTGAATGACTTTGGAATGGTTGAGTACGTGGATGGTTGTTAATGTATTGTAATTTGTGAAGCAACGTAGACTTTATACAAAGTCTGGGTTAAGACACTGTCGGTCTTAGCCCCTGCCTGACGAACTTTTTCTCTTCTCTTTTTTCTTTCCTGTTACTGGGGCAACTTATGTGTGGGTTGGCTTACATTCACCATGAGATTATGTGTTGAAGCTCTTGTAGGTGTTAAGTAGAGCTAGGCTCAAGGATAAGATTTTTATATAATCCATTATTGTGTCTCTCCCTTTCCTTTCTAACATCCCCCTTACGCTTTGCTTATAGTACATTTCATTCAGTAGACTTATGCTGGCGGTAGAAATGTAAGTTAATTCATTCATTCAATTACTCGTGCACTCCTTAGCTACTGTGACCAATAGTGTTAACCGAGTAGAAGAAAAACTGAATGACATTGTCAATGTGTTGTTTGTTAAAGGGCTACTTTAACTTCCAGTGCACAAGAATTTCTCCAAGGATATTTCTTCCGAGACGGACTAGACGACTTGTCCACTACCACTTGGTCGTTTTCTGTTCTTTTTGTTTAAAAAAAAATCAGGTTTGTTGGAAACAAAGTAGGACGCTGTGAGTCGTCACTTCTAAGTAATTCAGTGGACGAGATAAGGGTTTCCGGTGTGAGATCTGATAGGCAGGCTGTCTATGTGGCACTACAATTACTTCTCACCCCACTGTGTTCATAAATACTACCTTCTGCTACAATGTTCGCACAATACTGTCTCATACAATAATGTTCATAGAACACTGTCTCCCACTAGAATGTTCATATACCATTGTCACATGCTATAATGTTAACATAAAACTGTTTCATGAAAGAATGTTCATTCAACACTGTCTCATACTATAATCTTCACATAACACTACTTCAGGCTATAATTAGTGGGTCTGCGTGGTCTCGAGGCATGGTGTCCACCTCGAGTGCTGGAGGTTCCGGGTTCAATGCCCGGTGATGGCTGTAATTTTTTTACGTGGACTTAGACTTCTAGTAATTCACCCTGGTCTCTGGGTAGTGAGATCGGAAGCCCGTGTGCATTGTTGCGCTCGTAGAAAATCACCTAGCAGTTGGAAATCGAAAAGAGTAGCCTAACGGCGCTGCCCGGGCAACAGTTTGAGTAAACAATCTACTCAAAGTTTTTTTAAGGATCCTCGCTGGTGCTACAGGGTCTGTGCACGTTGTTGAGCTGTTTTAGACTCAGACTTGAGTTAAATGAAAAACATTTTACTTATGAGTTACTACCCGTGTGCCATGATGTTGGTCCGTTGTTCAAACTTCAGGCTGACTGTCTCATTAATGTTTGTATTTCTTCTTTGTGTTTGGTTTCGTATGCTCAGGTCAGATGGTCAAGTGCTTTATGAACTCGCATGTCAGTTGCAGGTGCTTCATGCTTCCCCTCGGCTTCCACTGCACACTTTGCTCTTGAGGCCAGATAGTAATCATAGCAGGAAACCTGCAGAATGTGCTCAGATGTTTTTGTCCTATCTGACAATCACTAATGGGGTGTGGGGGGGGGGGGGGAGGGAAAGGGAGCGGGGACTGTACTGTCATTATTTTATGCATCTGGTAGTTGAACATACATTGTTTTTAAACGGAAAGTTGGTGTATAGTGTATTTTGTTTAAAACGTTGCACACTAGCTTCAGCAGTATTTGGCTGTTTGTGATTTCGTTGTGACTTTACGTTCAGTGGTTTGATGATGCTATCTAAATGGTGAGCTTTCAGCGATACTGTTAAAAACAACGCAGGGTAGTCTGCTGCTGGATAACACGCAGCTGGAATTTAATCTTGCACCTCGGAATTACGAAACGCGTTCGCAACGCTTATGACACAAACGCCGTAAAATTGTGTACAATACCATATGTTTATATTTATCTTTTGCCCGGCTCTCTAGCGAAGTTGGTTAAACCTGACTTTCGCGGCGGCCGGGTGACGAACTCCTCGTGGTCCGGGTTCACTCACGGGGGTAGGCAGAAAAGCCACATTTCTTCCAGATTAACGGTACCTATAATGGAATCAATGCCGAAGGGTTGCGATATCCATAGTGCCGAGCCAAAGGGTTTACAACTCATGGTTTCTGGATACGTAAAAAAAATTAAAAAAAAATTCAACTTTCCAACGCTAAGATGTTCATATAATACCGTCTGCTGGTGTCATGTTCATAATATACCATCTGCTGGTGTAATGTTCATATAATAACATCTCCTGGTGTAATGTTCATATAATACCATCTGCTGGTGTAATGTTCATATAATACCATCTGCTGGTGTAATGTTCATATAATACCATCTGCTGGTGTAATGTTCATATAATACCATTTTCTGGTGTAATGTTCATATAATACCATCTGCTGGTGTAATGTTCATATAATACCATCTGCTGGTGTAATGTTCATATAATACCATTTTCTGGTGTAATGTTCATATAATACCATCTGCTGGTGTAATGTTCATATAATACCATCTGCTGGTGTCATGTTCATATAATACCATCTGCTGGTGTAATGTTCATATAATACCATCTCCTGGTGTCATGTTCATATAATACCATCTGCTGGTGTAATGTTCATATAATACCATCTGCTGGTGTAATGTTCATATAATACCATCTGCTGGTGTAATGTTCATATAATAACATCTCCTGGTGTAATGTTCATAAAATACCATTTTCTGGTGTAATTTTCACACACTACCATCTGCTGGTGTAATGTTCATATAATACCATCTGCTCGTGTAATGTTCATATAATACCATTTGCTGGTGTAATGTTCATATAATACCATCTGCTCGTGTAATGTTCATATAATACCATATGCTCATGTAATGTTCATATAATACCATCTGCTCGTGTAATGTTCATATAATACCATCTGCTCGTGTAATGTTCATATAATACCATTTGCTGGTGTAATGTTCATATAATACCATTTGCTGGTGTAATGTTCATATAATACCATTTGCTGGTGTAATGTTAAAATAATTCCATCTGCTGGTGTAATGTTTATATAATACCATCTGCTGGTGTAATGTTCATATAATACCATCTGCTGGTGTAATGTTCAAATAATACCATTTGCTGGTGTAATGTTCATATAATACCATCTGCTGGTGTAATGTTCATATAATACCATCTGCTCGTGTAATGTTCATATAATACCATCTGCTCGTGTAATGTTAAAATAATTCCATCTGCTGGTGTAATGTTTATTTAATACCATCTGCTGGTGTAATGTTCATATAATACCATCTGCTGGTGTAATGTTCATATAATACCATTTGCTGGTGTAATGTTCATAAAATACCATTTGCTGGTGTAATGTTCATATAATACCATCTGCTGGTGTAATGTTCATATAATACCATCTGCTCGTGTAATGTTCATATAATACCATTTGCTGGTGTAATGTTCATATAATACCATCTGCTCGTGTAATGTTCATATAATACCATTTGCTGGTGTAATGTTCATATAATACCATCTGCTCGTGTAATGTTAAAATAATTCCATCTGCTGGTGTAATGTTTATATAATACCATCTGCTGGTGTAATGTTTATATAATACCATCTGCTCGTGTAATGTTTATATAATACCATCTCCTGGTTTAATGTGCATATAATACCATCTGCTGGTGTAATGCAACACTGGCTTACACAACAGTCTACAGTATCTTATAGTGAGCTCACACTGTAAACTGCAAAACTGAAATAAACCAAATAAAATAATTTGAAATGATAAAATCTCTAAACTAGAGAACTGAATTAAAAACGGCCAATCAAATGATGTATCTGAGGCCAAATGTAATTATTCTAAATAGGAAATACAATTCAGCCGGATAGGCTGATACAGTGGGATTGGGATGTGAAATAATTGGATCAGGAAAGCCTGTCGGCCGTTATCTGGCTCATTAGTTGGTTCTATTTGCAATCCCCTCATTATCGTTATGTTTGTGGTCCTAGTGTCATAGTTTTCTTCAAGCATCTCCTTATTGTTTATCTGTTAGTATAGATTTGTATTGCATTCTTTTTCACTAAGACACGCCTAGTTGTGTCTCTGCTTATTGAGATACATTCTTGTAACTGATTATTCTGGTCTTTTCTTAAAGACAACACACAGGTCAAACACTCAGGACATGCTTATGGTGTTCTGTCTCTCTCAAAATATGTCGATGAGATTGAATACTGCTATCTTTAGTGGCAAATTGGTTAGGCTCATACTCCGTCCTCTACCACGATCTCTCTGTACTACGTGTATACCCGCTAGAACAGTAAACTGCACTAGCTTAGTACTTCGTAGTTTAGGCTTTAAATAAAACTTCTTATGAGGTGGAATATGGTGTGTGTGATTTGTTCTGTTCGTCTGACAGTCTGGACGCGACGTTGGAATGGCGAAGGGGCAACATTATCAGTCAATAGATCCTTCTTGCTAGCAGCCACATTGTATGAATGTTTTGTATTTCCTTGTCCAACATGGGATGCTTCACAGACATGTTTGCCTGGTTCACCCATAATGTTTCTCCTGAAGGCACACTGGTCATACTACTTCTTATTTCCATGTACACCTACATCTTCTGGATTAGGAAATATGTCCCGCGCTGCTCTGCAGTTTCCGTGTCATCCTATTAAGATGTGAAATCCCACTGCAGACTCTATCTAGCTGCACAGATATGTTAGTGTGTACTACTTCATCCTGTTCTCCGTTGATATCTATGATCAGCTACCTCTCTTCAACTTTGCGCTCCTGTGTTCTATGTAATTAGATGTGTGTATTTGGAGACAGTTTGCATTCTCTCCACACAAAAGATTTATTTTCTCGCCATGTGTCATTGTCGTCGTATTCTATGACATTCTCGGTGAGAGAGGCCAAAGCTGCTGGACTGGAAAATACAAAACAACTTCTAAAATTACAGACACTGCCGAACTAGTCGGCATAATAAAAGCCTTAGAGATAGCAGCATAAAATCGCCCTTTGAAGACGAGAAAATGTCACATTTTCTCTTTCATCGGTACAATCACTAGGAAACTATACACAGGGAAGAAGATCAGACATAAAAGAGGAGATTTTAACACTAACAACACAACTTAGGAACAACGGATGCCAGATTACCATAGCATGGGTTCCCGCGCATACAGACATAGCTGGTCATGAAAAGGCTGATATGTTTGCAAAAAGAGGTATCAGGAGCCATAATATAATAGAAACAGGCCTAAGGAAATCCGAGGGGAAAAGTCAAATCAAACGGTAAATTACAGAAATGTGGAAGAGACCGTGGCAAATGAGGGCTAATGGCCAAATACTTGAGAGAACCCACCCTAACACCCCCAAGTCACAGACAACCTAAATATTCAAGCAAATAACAAATTTTGGAGATAAGGACATGGAGACTGGAATGCCAAATTTACAGCTCTCTTTACTTAGATTGCTTTCAGGAAAACTAAATAGACCACTTACTTCCCGCTAACACGCACTCTATATAAATATGAAATAAAACCCCTGGAAGACTATTTTCAAAAAAATAAAAGTCACTGACATGCATGGAATGCTTACATGTAGACAGCAATGAGAACATACAGAAACAAATAAAGTAATGAATATGCAGGACACATAAAAATATATAGATCTCTATAGATTAGCATATGATCAGACAAAGATGGTGAGATGAGAAAAGAAAGGAATGGGGAAGGTAAATAATAAAAGAGAAGTAATTAAATTAGGTAAAACAACCTAAACTGGCCAAGACTGCCTAATTATCCCATTATAGCAGTGGATATTGAGAAAGTGTCACGTCTACAAACCAAAAGACACAAACTGGTGACCAGGTTAGTTGCGTATCCTTTACAGGACGTTGCAGAACAAACCCCAGCAACCCATGGCTGTTGTGGTTTTTTTAGGCAAATTTACGTCCAGTAGTTTGCCATTGCCTACTGGACGGTCGGCTTTCCTGATACCACTGTCGAAAAGAACGCAAGGCGCATGGCCCGCAGCTGGGATTGAACCAGGCATCCCGGTATTACGAAGCGTTCGCATCGACTTAACCACAGAGCCGACAACTAGTGACCAAGGCGCAAATAATAACGACATAGGCAAAAATATAGGTCATATCATATACAACCCTCGTGTCAATGTAAAACCGGGTCGATCTTAAGCACAATTAGATCTTTTAAAAACCCATGGCCTTCTAAACCACAGGCGGGCGTCTGGTCGCTGCACGACCGCGTCTTCCTTGAGTGTACATTTACATGCATTTACATGTGTGTATGCAAACACGTGTACATGCATTCCCATATGGGCGTGTACGCATGTGTATGTATATATATATACGTGCATATATGTGTTTTTGTGTAATTGTACAAACATGTTTATATATGTGTGTGTGGTTGTGTATAGTGCATACCAGCCCGCTTCACAACAATCCTCACTAGGTAACAGAGCAGAGGTTCTCAACCTGCCGGTCGCGACCCTTTTTTTTTTGGGGGGGGGGGGATCGAACGACCCCTTCACAGGGGTCGCCAAAGACCACGTATTCATTGAACCTATAAAGAAAATAATTATTTGTGGGTGGCCACAAAATGAAAGAAATATGTGAAAGGGTCGCGGCATTAGGAAGGCTGAAAACCACTGTACTAGAGTATCGCTCCAAGCCACTAGTTTTGGTGCAATTAACATTTCTTAAATAACAAAACTGCCACAAAGAAACAAGACCACAATTATAATCGATGCTGCTCGCAGTAGGTTAATCGTAGTCGATTTTTTTTTTTCATAAATAGGTGGACGGGTGGATACCTAACATGAGATTCAATTGATTGCACAGGATAGAAGGGGGTTGAGGAGTAAACTGTGAGCCTTATGTGACGTATAAGGCACAACAAGACATCATTGCATTCTGCACAGGCTCCAGTCTAATTGGACGATTACACGCTGACCTAAATTGCCATTGGTCGTAGATTCCATCAAAGAGCAGTTAAATCATTTATCTACGTTTCTGTCTCAGTATCTTCCTTAACAGCTCACGTTATTAAATATGACTGACAATTCTTCTCCTTCTTGTTCATCTTCTTTTTCTGTATTCGCCCTTGTTACTGGTTTACAGGCAGACTTGGAAATCTGCTCCTTTCGGTCCCATACGACTGATGTAAACAAACATTTGATTAGTCGCCTTAAACAACATCATCTGTGGCTTAGCCGTTGCCAACACAATTTCCGATCCATATCTGTATTCTTCTGTCTAATCTGATGCTAATTAACAAGACGCCCAACTGGCTTGGTTCAGGCCTTCTAGACTATTTCTGTCGATACTATCCTTATCTCCAGGTTATTTCAAACATGTCTGATAGATACATAATATCTACGTTTTAAAAATGCTTACATGTTTGTGCAGAAATTACTTCCCTGTGGATTTTGCAGACGGTGTCTAGAAATCGGGTAATGGGACACAAAGACTATGCAAATGATCATGGCTATTATCTTTTCTTATAAATTAAAGGCACCGCTGTCAACCTGCCAGCGGTAATTTCTCTGAGAGTTTTGTGCATAATTAGGTCAAGTACGCTAGACAGACCTGTGTGGGCTTAGCTCATTACATTGCAGCTGATAACATGTGTGCAGTCTTCTATCATGCGACATAAATTCTGTCTCAGCAATTTAGAATCACAGTCTGCGGAAGGACTGCAGTTAAGTTCTCTAAATATTGTGATGACAAGCACCGTCAGATTGCACGCAAGCGTTTTTTTTTTTACAATACACAAGATAAAAATGGAAAAAAAACGGGGGTAGGGAGCTGTTCCGATGTCATTTTTATTCAAGTGACAGAGAATAGAATAGAATATGACAACAGCATGCTATATACCTCGCATGAATAGACTAAGCAAAAGTATTCGACCAGGTCAGCCGACAACAGGTAAGTAAGTAAAAACCCCACCAGGATATCACACAGAGCGATAAACACCCGGTGACACAAAGTTCCACCATGTGGATGAGGAAGAGGTCCCAGGAAACACAATTCAACCGTCAGGCTATGTTGCGGCCCCTGGTAACAGCCAGGGTAATGGCTCAAAATAACAAACAATTGCGTCACACGAAGATTATAAAGAGGACAACCTTTTGTGAATGTACATATTACAAATAACAGCAAAGGTGTAGTAAGACTAAATGTACATATTACAAACAACATCTAGGTGTAGTAAGACCAAATATACATATTACAAACAACAGCTAAGGTGTAGTTAGACCAAATGTACATATTACAGACAACAGCTAAGGTGTAGTAAGACCAAATGTAAATATTACAAACAACAGCTAAGGTGTAGTAAGACAAAATGTACATATTACAAACAACAGCTAAGGTGTAGTAAGACAAAATGTACATATTACAAACAACAGCTAAGATGTACTAAGACTAAATGTATATATTACAAACAACAGCAAATGTGTATTAAGACCAAATCTACATATTACAAACACAGCTAAGGTGTAGTAAGACAAAATGTACATATTACTAACGACAGCTAAAATGAAGTAGGACTAAATGTACACATTACAAACAACAGCTAAGGTGTAGTAAGATCAAATGTGCACATTACAAACAACAGCTAAGGTGTATTAAGACCAAATGTACACATTACAAATAAAAGTAATATGTAGTAAGAGCAAATGTACATATTACAAACAACAGCTAAAGTGAAGTAAGACCAAACGTACATATTACAAACAAAAACTAAGGTGTAGTGAGACCAAATGTACATATTACAAACAACAGCTAATGCGTAATAAGACCAAATGTACATTAACCAAATGATATCACAATTAACAGCCAAGGTGAAGTAAGATCAAATGTGCATATTACAAACAACAGCTAAGGTGAAGTAAGATCAAATGTACATATTACAAACAACAGCTAAAGTGAAGTAAGACCAAATGTACATATTACAAACAACAGCAAAGGTGTAGTAAGACCAAATGTACATATTACAAACAACAGCTAAGGTGTAGTAAGACCAAATGTACATATATACAAACAACAACTAATGTGTAGTGAGACTAAATGTACATATTACAAACAACAGCTAAGGTGTAGTAAGACCAAATGTACATATTACAAACAACAGCTAAGTTGTAGTAAGACCAAATGTACATATTACAAACAACAGCTAAGGTGTAGTAAGACCAAATGTACATATATACAAACAACAACTAATGTGTAGTGAGACTAAATGTACATATTACAAACAACAGCTAAGGTGTAGTAAGACAAAATGTACATATTACAAACAACAGCTAAGGTATAGTAAGACCAAATGTATATATTACAAACAACAGCTAAGGTGTAGTAAGACTAAATGTACATATTACAAACAACAGTTAAAGTGTAGTAAGACTAAATGTACATATTACAAACAACAGCGAAGGTGTAGTAAGACTAAATGTACATATTACAAACAAAAGTAATGTGTAGTAAAACCAAATGTACATATTACAAACAACAGCTAAGGATTAGTAAGATCAGATGTACATATTACAAACAACAGCTAAGGTGTAGTAAGACCAAATTTACACATTACAAACAAAAGTAATGTGTAGTAAGACCAAATGTACATATTAGAAACAACAGCTAAAGTGAAGTAAGACCAAACGTACATATTACAAACAACAACTAAGGTGTAGTGAGACCAAATGTACATTGACCAAATAATATCACAAACGACAGCTAAGGTGAAGTAAGATCAAATGTACATATTACAAACAACAGCTAAGGTGAAGTAAGATCAAATGTACATATTACAAACAACAGTTATGGTGTAGTAAGACCAAATGTACATATATACAAACAACAGCTAAGGTGTAGTAAGACTAAATGTACATATTACAAACAACAGCAAAGGTGTAGTAAGACCAAATGTACATATTACAAACAACAGCTAATGTCAAGTAAGATCAAATGTACATATTACAAACAACGGCTAAGGTGTAGTAAGATGAAATGTACATATTACAAACAACAGCTAAAGTGTAGTAAGATTAAATTTACGTATTACAAACAACAGCTAAAGTGTAGTAAGACCAAATGTACATTTACAAACAACAGCTAAGGTGTAGTAAGATCAAATGTACATATTACAAACAACAGCAAAGGTGTAGTATGATCAAATTTACATATTACAAACAACAGCAAAGGTGTAGTAAGATTAAATGTACATATTACAAACAACAGCAAAGGTGTAGTAAGATCAAATGTACATATTACAAACAACAGCAAAGGTGTAGTAAGATCAAATGTACATATATACAAACAACAGCTAAGGTGTAGTAAGACCAAATGTACATATTACAAACAACAGCTAAGGTGTAGTAAGACCAAATGTACATATTACAAACAGCAGCTAAGGTGAAGTAAGATCAAATGTACATATTACAAACAACAGCTAAGGTGTAGTAAGACCAAATGTACATATATACAAACAACAGCTAAGGTGTACTAAGACTAAATGTACATATTACAAACAACAGCTAAGGTCAAGGAAGATCAAATTTACATATTACAAACAACAGCTAAGGTGTAGTAAGATCAAATGTACATATCACAAACAACAGCTAAAGTGTTCTCTTCTCTTCTTCACTTCCTCTTTTACCGCTGTGGGTGTCCAGGGAGATATAAGGTTCTGTTTCTAGCTCTTCTGGCTGCCTCGACCATTGGCACATCGTGCTGTTGTAGAGTTTCTCTGATGTTATCCTTCCATCTTGTTCTTGGTCTACCTCATGCTCTACGTCCTTCTTCTCTTTCCATGTATGCTTTGTATGGTATGGTGTCACAAGGCATTCTTTCCAAGTGGGCACACCAATTCACTTGCTGTCTTTGTATGTAATCCAGAATTGGTTCTGTGCCGACTTGTTCTCTTATGATCTCATTCCTGATCTTATCTCTTATGGTCACTCCTACAGCCCTTCTCAGACATCTCATTTCCGTGGTTACTAATTTTCTTTTATGGTTTGTTGTGAGTGACCATTTCTGGCACTGGTAGCACAGAGTTGGAATAAATATCCTTTGAATAAGATGTCTCTTTGTGCTGATTGGGACTGTCTTATGCTGTAAGAGGGGGGCTAGATGACCCAATACTTGGTTTGCTTTACTGCATCTAATGTCAATTTCTTTATCCAATTTCCCATCTTCGGTAAATGTAGTTCTCAGATATTTAAACTCAGATGCCTGTTTAATGCCTTTGTATTCTATTGCTATGTTTAGATCTGTCTTCTTTTTTCCTATTGACATTACTTCTGTCTTTTCAGTGTTGATTCTCATATTATTTGTTTTACATTCTTCATTCTTCATTAGATGTTGTTGCAATTTCATGGCTATATCTGCTATCAAGGCCTGGTCATCTGCAAAGAGTAATTGGTTGATCTTACTAAGATCTTCATTCATGGGCTTGGCATTCTTGCATATACTGTCGATGTTGGTGATAAACAGCAGTGGTGATAAGACACACCCCTGTCTTACTCCAGATGTCACTGTGAAAGGATGAGATGTTCCCTGATTTATTCTAACTACACTTCTACAATCCCTGTATAAACTTTTGCACACTTTGATGAGGTGTTCGCTTACTCCATATCTTGCCATTGTTTTCCATAATAATTGTTTGTCGACTCTGTCAAATGCCTTCTCCTGGTCTACGAATGCCTCAAATAAGTTCTTATTCTATTCAATGTTCTTTTCTATTAACTGTTTAAGTGTGAAGATTGAATCTGTGCAGCTTCTATATCTCCTAAATCCCATCTGTTCTTCTGCCAGCTGTGGTTCTATCACTGGTCTCAGTCTTGTTTCTATTTTCTTGGCATACATTTTGCCAACATGGCTTAAAAGAGAGATGCCTCGATATTGACCGCATTCTCGTTTGCTTCCTTTGTTCTTCCACAATGGTATAACTATTGCATGTTGCCAATCAATAGGGGCCGTTTGTTGTACCCATGCTGCTTTGAATATTCTGGGAAGCCATCTGATGCTGCTTTCACCTGCTGAGCTAAAGTGTAGTAAGATCAAATTTACATATTACAAATAACAGCTAAAGTGTAGTAAGACCAAATGTACATATTAAAAACAACAGCTAAGGTGTAGTAAGATCAAATGTACATATTACAAACAACAGCAAAGATGTAGTAAGATCAAATGTACATATTACAAACAACAGCAAAGGTGTAGTAAAATCAAATGCCAAAATGAGAGAAACATGATATTTACAATCAAGAGTCCGTCATGGATGTGTTCTATCACCTTGCTATTTATAACATATATAGACCAAATCAATACATTATCCCACATACACGAGGACATGTGCAAAGAACTCCTTTTTTGTGGACGACTACTAGGCAACTTTGTGGCAACTCCAGAAGTAGAGCTGCAGGGTTGCCTAGACAGACTCAACATAGCAGCAAAGGCATAAAACATAAAAATTAACCTATCGCAAGAACAGAACAACCAGTCAAGATGTGCACACGAAAACCAACAATTCAACCATTCATCAGACTTTGAATCTCTTGAAAGCAAAACAACAACTACAGAGGAAAAGCGACAGCAGAACTAGAATGCAGATGATAGAAGGCGAATCAAATGACTGGACAGATGCCACCAATATTCAGAACAACAAGCATGTAACAATATTTTGTAACTAGTATTGTGTTATCAGTGTCAAGCGCGGACCTTAACAACAAAATTAAAAAGAAAGAAAAATGGAAATAACAGAAATTAAATGCATTCGATGAATTATAATGTAACTAGAATAGACATGATATGAAATGATTTTATTAGGTAACAAGCTGACGCGAAACCAGTGCTAAGCTTCCTCGAGAAATAACAGGACAAATGGTTCGGACATGTGTCAATGCTACCACCAGATACTGCACCACAGAGAGCCCTGTCACATAGACACAACGAACCTAGATCTAGAGGTCGACTACACAAGCTATCGATAGACAGAATATCTAAGGTCCGGAATACCAGAATCTACATAGCGCATACCAAGGTTCGTAACTGGGATCTCTTCAAAACATGTCGATAAAAGCAGAACAGAACTTGACAAGCAGAGGAGAGATGATTGTTGTAATTTACTCGCCAGTCAGTAAAATATTAATTGCATTATTATCATTATTATTATAACGCACCTTATTTTATCATATTTGCACGCATCTCTAGAGGCCCCTCCAGAAAAGGTGTAAGGAAGAAGGGACCTCAGTTACCCTTCACTCTCCCGACCCCCCACCCCCCCCCCCCCGGTCGTCCTCACCCCGATAACAACAGTTTATCTGTTCAATAGATAAAAGATAACAAAATTACAGCATGGAACACAATCTTTCCAAAGAATACAAGACGTACATAGCGACACTAGTCCTACAGGAAAAACTAGTCCTACAGTGAACACTAGTCCTACAAGGAACTCTAGTCCTACAGGAAACGCGTCCTACAGGGAACACTAGTCCTACAGAGAACACTAGTTCTACAGAGAACACTAGTTCTACAGAGAACACCAGTTTTACAGAGAACACTAGTCCTACAGAGAACACTAGTCCTACAGGGAACACTAGTCCTACAGAGAACACTAGTTCTACAGGGAACACTAGTCCTACAGAGAACACTAGTCCTACAGGGAACACTAGTCCTACAGAGAACACTAGTCCTACAGGGAACACTAGTCCTACAGAGAACACTAGTTCTACAGAGAACACCAGTTTTACAGAGAACACTAGTCCTACAGGGAACACTAGTCCTACAGAGAAAACTAGTCCTACAGAGAACACCAGTTTTACAGAGAACACCAGTTTTACAGAGAACACTAGTCCTACAGGGAACACTAGTTCTACAGAGAACACTAGTTCTACAGAGAACACTAGTTCTACAGAGAACACTAGTTCTACAGAGAACACCAGTTTTACAGAGAACACTAGTCCTACAGGGAACACTAGTCCTACAGAGAACACTAGTCCTACAGGGAACACTAGTCCTACAGAGAACACTAGTCCTACAGAGAACACTAGTCCTACAGAGAACACCAGTTTTACAGAGAACACTAGTCCTACAGGGAACGATAGTCCTACAAGGAACCCTAGTCCTATAGAGAACATTTGTGCTACAGGGAACACTAGTTCTACACGGAACACTAGTCCTGCAGGGAACATAAGTCCATAGAGCACATTGTAGCAAACAACATCTAGTCTAGTAAATCCGCTTCTAACCAATTTTTATTATCAGCCTAGACTCTCAGGTCAGCCCAGTCGAAAACAGGTAGCATGAAATGTCATGGGAAGTAAAGGTGATCGGTGTTCTGTTGACAGTGTCAATCATCGTGTACCAACAGGTCAATAAACAAGTCTAGCGCCGTGTGCTAAAGGTTCCACTGGCGTAGAAGGTGACCTTTTACTTACAGCTACCCTAGGAAGTGGGAGTCGCCGTTGCGGAGCAGCTAGACGCTTACCGCTTATCGGAAGGTCGTGAGTTTGCTCCCTGGCGGAGCCAGACTTTTTTCAAAAAATGACCTTGGCTCCCAGGTCGACCCAGCCTTGGGTGGGTACTGGGACGTAAAGGCGGCCGGCGTGATGCTGACCACATCACCAATCTTGTGCTGATTGTTCTATAAAATATAGGTCTAGCCCTATATGCTCTATACGCCTAAAAGTGTGGAAAAGGGTCCTTTACCTTTTTTTTAAACCATGGGAAGTACGAGATCAAACTTTTTTAAGTTCGCTTATTCTGTACACAGCGAAGCACCGTCTTCATTTGGATAGGACAGGTTCGAATCCCAGTGGATAATTTATAGATGCAGATTTGTGTTGTTGCATTGACGAATGTACCCTACAGTAAACGAGTGTGCGTTATAAATAACTGAGGCGTTTTGATAAATTTGATAAATACATAATTTAAGTATTTATATCTACATTTATTATTATTTAAAATGTAATCATTCTTTTACTATGTATGTGTAAGTCATTTTCCCCATCCCGAGGCCTCCTGAGTGCCCACCTCCATCCTTTTTAAACCTTTCAGCCAATGTTTTCCGTGTGTCGGTGGCCCTATCTGTCACTGCGGATCACTTTACAAATCAAGCATACAACATTTGCTCCATCAGACACGCCCACACCGAAGAGCTACTGGCCCAACGGTTAAAAAGAGGAAGACATTGACGCATTTTATGATGAGTTAGACTTGGCTGTTGATCAATGCAAAAATTGTGAAGTAACAATGGTACTTGGAGATTTCAACGCAAAAGTAGGAAGTGAAAAAGTGTACGGAATAACGGGTGGATATGGACTAGGAGAAAAGAATGTGAGAGGTGACAGATTAATAGCATGGGCTGAGTCGCGCAGCATGATAATAGGTAACACCTGGTTTAAACACCATCCTCGAAGATTGTGGACTTGGAAAAGTCCTGGTGATAATGTCCGCAATCAGATTGATTATATTTTGATTTCAAGAAGATTTCAGAGCAGCTTAGTTGGAGCTAAAACTAGACCAGGGGCAGACTGCTTTAGTGACCATGTTCCAGTTGTAGGAACAATTAGAATAAAACTAAAGAACATTAGAAAAACACCACAGAACATCAAGTTAAATTTAGGAATTCTTAGAACGGATAAAGAAATTAAGGAACAGTACAACGTCACTGTACAAAACCGGTATAATGCAATGGAAATTATACAAACAATTGATGAACAGTGGGATATGTTGCGTGAGTCAATTCAGCAGACATCAAAAAAGACAATCCCACCAACCCATACAGTTGCAAAAAAGAAATGGATGTCAACCGAAATTCTGCAGTTGATGGATGAAAGAAGGAAGAAAAAGAATGATAAAGAAGAATACTCTAGAATACAAAAAGAAATAGTGAACAAATGCAAAGTGGCTAAAGAAGCCTGGCTGAATCAAATGTGTACAGAGATTGGGGAAAATCACGGGAAAGACTCACATTCCATGTACCAACAGATAAATATGTTAACAGGAAAGATGACACGTAACAGCACTGGATGTTTGATATCAAAGGATGGTGACTTATTAATGGGACATAGTAATATAATTAACAGATGGACAGAGTATATAGGGGAATTGTATGATGATAATAGACCAGACGTAGAACTGCAGAACAACAATGATGGTCCACCAATAATGACTGCAGAAGTTGAGGATGCAATACATCATATGAAGAAAGGAAAAGCACCCGGGCCAGACAACATCTCACTGGAAGAAATCGAAGCACTGGGAAATTTTGGAATTGAAATAATAACTAAACTTTTAAATGATATTTATAATAGTTGGTATATTCCAAATGAACTTTCAAAATCCATATTTATAGCTCTGCCGAAGAAACCAGGCACTTTAAAATGTGAAGACCATCGCACAATAAGTCTTATGAGTCACATGACTAAGATTTTACTGAGAATAATTATGAGAAGAATAAGAAACAAAATTAAACCAGAAATCAGCGATGAACAATGTGGATTTGTAGAAGGAAAAGGTACAAACAATGCCATATACATCCTAAGGACATTGTCAGAAAGAGCTATAGAAGTAAAGACTGATTTGTATTTATGCTTCATAGACTATACAAAAGCATTTGACTGTGTGAAGCATGAAGAAGTAATCAAACTGTTAGAAAAATTAAACATTGATGGGAAAGATCTAAGAATAATAAAGAATATGTATTGGCAGCAAACAGCAGCTATAAGAATTAACAACTGTTTAGGTACATTTCAAAGCATAAAGAGGGGCGTACGACAAGGATGTGTACTTTCACCTGATTTGTTTTCAATATACAGTGAATATATTATGAGATCTTTAATTGATATGCCCGGAATCGTGGTTGGTGGGCAGAATACAAACAATTTACGTTATGCTGATGACACAGTCTTGATAGCAACAAGTCAGAAAGAATTACAGGAAATGATAGACATTGTGGTGTTAGAAAGTGGAAGAATGGACCTCAGTTTGAATAATGGGAAGACAGAAGTAATGGTGGTATCAAAGAAACAAATTATTCCTAAATGTGTAATAAAAGTCAATGGTGTTATTTTAAGACAAGTACAGAAATTTAAGTATCTGGGCACATGGATAACATCAGATGGAAGATGCATAACTGAAATAAGAAACAGAATTGGACAGGCAAAAACTGCATTTTATAAAATGAAAAACATCTTGTGCAATATATCCTTGTCATTGAGAGTTAGAAAAAGAATTCTTGCTTGCTACATACATCCAGTTTTAACATATGGATGTGAATCCTGGATAATCGGTAGGCAGGCCAAACAATTTTTAGAGGCCTCAGAGATGTGGTTTTACAGAAGAATGCTTAGAATACCTTGGACAGCCAAAAAGAGCAACCAAGAGGTTTTGAAAGAGGCGGGAGACCGAAGACAACTTATCACTGACATCAGAGGGAGACAGTCATCATTTTTCGGCCATGTTATGAGAAGAGGGAAAATAGAACATGTTGTGACCACTGGAAAGATCTGTGGAAGGAGGGATAGAGGAAGACAACGAGAGAAGATGCTTGACAGTCTTGTTGCATGGCATGGAGGTGTGTCGGCACACGAACTGATACATGCTGCAGGAGATCGCGGATCATGGAGAGGCATGATCGCCCACGCCAGTCGGCAAGGCACCTGATGATGATGATGATGGTCAAAAATAAAAGTATTTTGGGTTTAATTTTTGCAGATTAGTGTAATTCTTTTTTTTTTTTTTTTTTTTTTTTTTTTTTTTTAAATATATTTATTTAAAAAAAAACTTGACATCACTTGAAGCCCAAGTGTTAGATTAACTCCTGCCAGTGATTCTCTGCCAACTGTCAAAGTCTAACGTCTGTCCGATGAACCAACCGTTCACTTGTCACTCTGGTCGTGAAGGTAGTCAATTAATTTGCTACAGCTGGGACAATATATCACACCAAAACTCACAATACTTGTTGCAAAGCCACCATTTCGTCCTTGCCTGACCGTCCGTTAAGCAGACAGGCAGGCAGGCAGGCAGGCAGGCAGGCAGGCAGGCAGGCAGGCAGGCAGACAGGCAGGCAGGCAGACAGACAGACAGACAGGCAGGCAGGCAGACAGACAGACAGGCAGGCAGACAGACAGGCAGGCAGGCAGACAGACAGACAGACAGACAGACAGACAGGCAGGCAGGCAGGCAGGCAGGCAGGCAGGCAGGCAGACAGACAGACAGACAGACAGACAGACAGACAGACAGACAGGCAGGCAGGCAGGCAGGCAGGCAGGCAGGCAGACAAACAGACAGACAGGCAGGCAGGCAGACAGACAGACAGACAGGCAGGCAGGCAGACAGACAGACAGGCAGGCAGGCAGGCAGACAGGCAGGCAGGCAGGCAGGCAGACAGGCAGGCAGGCAGGCAGGCAGGCAGGCAGGCAGGCAGGTAGACAGACAGACAGACAGGCAGGCAGGCAGGCAGGCAGACAGACAGGCAGGCAGGCAGACAGGCAGACAGGCAGGCAGGCAGACAGACAGGCAGGCAGGCAGGCAGACAGGCAGGCAGGCAGGCAGGCAGACAGGCAGGCAGGCAGGCAGGCAGGCAGGCAGACAGACAGACAGGCAGGCAGGCAGGCAGGCAGGCAGACAGACAGACAGACAGACAGGCAGGCAGGCAGGCAGACAGACAGACAGACAGACAGACAGACAGACAGACAGACAGACAGACAGACAGACAGACAGACAGACAGACAGACAGGCAGGCAGGCAGGCAGACAGACAGACAGACAGACAGACAGACAGACAGACAGACAGACAGACAGACAGACAGACAGACAGACAGACAGACAGACAGACAGACAGACAGACAGACAGACAGACAGACAGACAGACAGACAGACAGACAGGCAGGCAGACAGGCAGGCAGGCAGGCAGGCAGGCAGACGGGCGGGGGGGGCAGATAGATAGATAGATAGATAGATAGATAGATAGATAGATAGATAGATAGATAGATAGATAGATAGATAGATAGATAGATAGATAGATAGATAGATAGATAGATAGATAGATAGATAGATAGATAGATAGATAGATAGATAGATAGATAGATAGATAGATAGATAGATAGATAGATAGATAGATAGATAGATAGATAGATAGATAGATAGATAGATAGATAGATAGATAGATAGATAGATAGATAGATAGATCGATCGATCGATCGATCGATCGATCGATCGATCGATCGATAGATCGATCGATCGATAGATAGATAGATAGATAGATAGATAGATAGATAGATAGATAGATAGATAGATAGATAGATAGATAGATAGATAGATAGATAGATAGATAGATAGATAGATAGATAGATAGATAGATAGATAGATAGATAGATAGATAGATAGATAGATAGATAGATAGATAGATAGATAGATAGATAGATAGATAGATAGATAGAGATAGATAGATAGATAGATAGATAGATAGATAGATAGATAGATAGATAGATAGATAGATAGATAGATAGATAGATAGATAGATAGATAGATAGATAGATAGATAGATAGATAGATAGATAGATAGATAGATAGATAGATAGATAGATAGATAGATAGATAGATAGATAGATAGATAGATAGATAGATAATCTCATCATCATGTGCAGTGCCAGTAAGCCTAGACGGTCAGGTTTCACCATCTCTTTCGATGACCATAATCACAGATCAGGTTATTGTTCTTGTCCTGCTCCAATCCAGTTGGCTAAGCCATTCAAAGTAGTTATCTCTTTGTCTTCCCCTTGCGCTCTTTCCTACAGTCTCGCCAGCCAGTAGTTCCTAAGTTTTCCCATCCATTGCTTCTCATAACATGTTAGAGAAAATACCGACTGTCTAATAGGAGATAATGTCCTGAAACAAGCGGCCCTAAAACAGCAACGGTTCTGTATAGGTGTGGCATATAAGGACAATAAGCCTTCAGTGATAGATATTGGTTTTCGCTGTGGCCCACGCTCTTGTAGCTTCAGCTACCTATAGCGGAACAGGGCATATGTAGACGCCACTGATTAATTGGCTTTCTCTTCAGTTGACTGCTGGAATATTTGAACTCAAACACATACATTAAATATGAGGCGGTTATCTGCCTGCAAGGAACTCCCATGTCCCCACAATGTCAGTGCTCCAATTGTCGTTCCGCCGTGTCCCGCCTCCTGATATAGCACACTATTATTATTGTGTCAATGAGCCTATGGCCAAACGGTTATATTATTTTTCTGTCAATAATTGTAGACAAGTGTTTGCATCTCAGGGCTATCTGTCTGTCTGTCTGTCTGTCTGTCTGTCTGTCTGTCTGTCTGTCTGTCTGTCTGTCTGTCTGTCTGTCTGTCTGTCTGTCTGTCTGTCTGTCCGTCTGCGTGTCTGTCCGTCTGTCTGCCTTTCTGTCTCTCCGTAGCTCTCTATTTCATTCATCTGTCTATCCTTCTTATACTCTCTCACTTTATTTCCTCTCTCTCTCTCCCCGTCTGTCACTCTCTCCTATTTCAACCCCTTCTCTCTATCTCTGTTTCTCTCTTTATTTCTTTCTCTTTCCCATTATATATCTCTCAATGTCCTCTTCTATTCCTTGTCTCTCCCGCCATCCTCTGCGTTCTCTTTTATTTATTTTTTTCCTTTATCCTCTACATTCTCTCTCTCTCTCTCTCTCTCTCTCTCTCTCTCTCTCTCTCTCTCTCTCTCTCTCTCTCTCTCTCTCTCTCTCCCTGCTAAATACATAACCGAGACCCCTAAACACAACTGTGAGTATAAGGAATTATATCATAAGAACAACTGACAACATGGCATCTCCGCACTGAAGGTGGAGGGAAGTGAATCTCTAAGACTATATGCACTGAGTTTTAATGACGTCATAAGAATGCTATTCTCGCGTGTGGCCGCTTATTCTTGCTTCGATGTCTTCGCATTGTCCAGCAAGCGCAGTTTTCATAGTTATCTGTCCTTTGTTGTCACTTAGTGAGTGACATATCTCTTGTTTATTTATCCATAATTCTCTCTATCTATCTAATCTATCTATCTATCTATCTATCTATCTATCTATCTATCTATCTATCTATCTATCTATCTATCTATCTATCTATCTATCTATCTATCTATCTATCTATCTATCTATCTATCTATCTATCTATCTATCTATCTATCTATCTATCTATCTATCTATCTATCTATCTATCTATCTATCTATCTATCTATCTATCTATCTATCTATCTATCTATCTATCTATCTATCTATCTATCTATCTATCTATCTATCTATCTATCTATCTATCTATCTATCTATCTATCTATCTATCTATCTATCTATCTATCTATCTATCTATCTATCTATCTATCTATCTATCTATCTATCTATCTATCTATCTATCTATCTATCTATCTATCTATCTATCTATCTATCTATCTATCTATCTATCTATCTATCTATCTATCTATCTATCTATCTATCTATCTATCTATCTATCTATCTATCTATCTATCTATCTATCTATCTATCTATCTATCTATCTATCTATCTATCTATCTAGCTATCTAGCTATCTACCTATCTAGCTATCTAGCTATCTATTTATCTATCTATCTATCTATCTAGCTATCTATCTATCTATCTATCTATCTATCTATCTATCTATCTATCTATCTATCTATCTATCTATCTATCTATCTATCTATCTATCTATCTATCTATCTATCTATCTATCTATCTATCTATCTATCTATCTATCTATCTATCTATCTATCTATCTATCTATCTATCTATCTATCTATCTATCTATCTATCTATCTATCTATCTATCTATCTATCAATCTATCTATCTAGCTATCTATCTATCTATCTATCTATCTATCTATCTATCTAACTATCTATCTCTGTCTCTTTTTTTTCTTTTTTTGTCACGGCACCCACTGAAACTCATTGTTATGTTTTTGACTAACCCGGCGATCACGTATCTTTCTTCTGATGACTTCTTTGTGACCTGTAATCGAGTTTTTAATTGTTGGTCTGTTAACCCAATTTTTACAACTTGGGATAGCTGGACTGATTTTTTTTTTTTTTTAAGTAGACAACGACAATTAAATTAACAATACTAAAATGAAATATCTGAGACCTTTGTTGCTAAAGTAACAACCAAGGCTGAATACAACAGTCAAGTATTTATTGTTTCTAATGCACGAACCGTCAAAATGGCAACCTGGACTGGGTGGTACAAACAAACAACCTAACAACTTTTTTGGACACGAATTATCGACTTAACATCCACAGCTGTGGCAATGTAAGATATTTGAATAACACTCACAACTAGACGGGACAATATAACCAGTTTCTGAAGTATGCGTTGCCAGCAATTCACATTACTAGGCGGGTAATTAGGTTAGTTGCGTATACTTTACAGGACGTTGCAGAACCAACACTAACAGCCCCTGGCTGTGTGTGTTTTTTCTAGGCAAATCTACGTCCAGTAGTTTGCCATTGCTGTCTGGAGGGTCGGCTTTCTTGATACCACTGCCGAAACCAACGCAAGGCTCATTGCGCCCAGCTGGGATCGAAGCCAGCATCCCGGCATTACGAAGCATTCACATCGACTTAGCCACAGAGCCGACGGCGGGTAATATAAAGTTGAAATATAAGTTGCCAGCAACATCCAGGACTAGGTATGAAGTATCATAAATATGAGTTGCCAGCAACATCCAGGACTGGGCGAAAAATTGTAACGAGTTTATTTTAAATATGAGTTGCTGATAACATAAAGGACTAAATAACGAGTTTCTGAAATATAAGTTTAGATAACTCCTAAAATTAGTTCGGACAGTGTAACGAGTTTCTGAAATATAAGTTTAGATAACTCCTAAAATTAGTTCGGACAGTGTGACGAGTTTCTGAAATATAAGTTTAGATAACTCCTAAAATTAGTTCGGAAAGTGTGACGAGTTTCTGAAATATAAGTTTAGATAACTCCTAAAATTAGTTCGGACAGTGTGACGAGTTTCTGAAATATAAGTTTAGATAACTCCTAAAATTAGTTCGGACAGTGTGACGAGTTTCTGAAATATAAGTTTAGATAACTCCTAAAATTAGTTCGGACAGTGTGACGAGTTTCTGAAATATAAGTTTAGATAACTCCTAAAATTAGTTCGGAAAGTGTGACGAGTTTCTGAAATATAAGTTTAGATAACTCCTAAAATTAGTTCGGACAGTGTGACGAGTTTCTGAAATATAAGTTTAGATAACTCCTAAAATTAGTTCGGACAGTGTGACTTGTAACGTTGTCTGCCTCTTGCTCGCCTACCTCGAACTTTTCCCTCTAGGATGATCTTCACAATACTGTTATGTCTTTTAATGTGGCCAAAATATTTCACTTGTCTCTGTTTTATTTCACCTAGCAACTCGCTTTTCATTCCCAATTTCCTTAGTACCTCTGTATTTGATAGCTTTTGTTTCCATGAAATACGACCTAATCTTCTGTATATCCACATCTCCAAAGAATTGATACGATTTTCCAGTTGTTTGTTCATTGTCCATGTCTCTGTGACGTACATTAAGGTTGAGAATACATAACTTTTGACAATTCTCATTTTTAATGTATTCCTTATTTCTCTTGATGTCAGTAGCTTGTGCATGTTATTGAAAATGTTTTTGGCCATCCCTATTCTTTTCTTGACTTCTGTTTCACTTCAGCCGTCACCTGTTATTACTTGTCCAAGATATAAGAAATTTTTAACTTGTTCCAATTTCACCCCTTCACTGTGATATTCATTGTTAGCTGATTATTTTCTTTGCTAAATATCACGGTTTTTGTCTTTGTCAAATTAATATCTAATCCAAATTCTGCACTCCTTCTGTTTACTTGCTCCACTAGGTCTTGCAATTCCAGCTCACTCTCTGCTAGCAACACTGTGTCGTCAGCATATCTCAGATTGTTTATTATTCTACCCTTGATGTGCAGTCCTGGTAATTCTACAATTTCTTTAAAAACGGTTTCTGTACATAAGTTGAAAAGGCTAGGCGACAGCACACATCCTTGTCTTACTCCTCTCTTGATCTCTATCTGGGGTGAGCAGATGTTGTTTTATTTTAATGTTGCTTCTTGCTCCCAGTATAAGTTTCTAATAAGTCTGATATCCTTTCCATCTAGTCCTTTGTTTTGAAGAGCTGCAATTAGTTGTTCATGTTGCACTCTGTCGAAAGCTTTTTTGTAATCTTTAAAACATGCATAAATATTTTTCTGAACTTCTATATATTTTTCAGTCAGCATCTTTAGACAAATTATCGCCTCTCGAGTACCACTGTTTTTACGGAATCCAAATTGCTCTTCAGAAACTTCTTTATCTGTTTTATTTTGAATTCTTGCTTGTATTATCTTCAAGAGTAACTTAGTTACGTGACTCATTAGGCTAATAATTCTGTAATCTTCACAATCAACAGCTTTTGATTTCTTGGGTAGTGTGATAAAAACAGATGTTTTCATGTCCCTGAGAATGTACCCATAGTTATAAATGTCATTGCATATTTCGGTGATAGTATCAATTCCAAAAGTAGATAATGATTTTAACATTTCTGCAGTTATGTTTTCTGGACTTGCAGCTTTTCCCTGCTTCATCTGTTTAATGGCGTTCTCTACTTCAGACTTTAATATGTTTGGCCCCTCTTGAATATTATGGATTGGCGGTTTGTCACCTCTGTTGTCCCAAAACAGGTCTTCTGTGTATTCAGTTCATCTTTTTATTATATCTTTCTTATCAACAATAATTTTTCCATATTTCCCCCTAATATATTATGTATTATATATATATATATATATATATATATATATATATATATATATATATATTTAATTTCAACACGAATAAGTCAACAAAAACAAAATATATAAATATAATTTCAACACGAATAAGTCAACAAAAATGATATAGATATAAATATTGTTTTGTTGACCTATTCGTGTTGAAGGTGACACAGATTTGCCCCCCCCCCCCCCCCCCCCAACACCTTCTCCCCACCACCGATAATGTTATAGCCATAAAGGCTTGATAAGTGAACAATAATAATTATACTAGTAATTGTGCTAATAATATTACTTAAAATAATAAATTATTATAAAAAAATTACTATTATTATTTGAACAAAGAAGACACAAACAATAGACTGCACAATTTATTGCCTGGCATATTTCGCTGTATCTCGTCAGGTGCGTACTACAGTAACTATTGATTAAAATGAAGCAAAGAGCTGAATCCTAGAAACTGAAACACAAATTCGACTACATTCATGAACTGTCTGTTTCATCAAGGAAACCGTAAGGTAACGACCATTTCTTTCTACCTACAAAGTTATGGTTTCAACCGGCTGATCGCTGACTCTTCCGCATATTATACAAGGCTTAAGCTCTCTGATGTGCCCTTCCCTGCCTCTCGACATTTAATTGAAAATGATTTCGTATGTTTCATTTTTCTTTTAAGTTCACTATAATATTAGTAACAGTTATCATAATTTAATCAATACCCCCCAAAATATTTACACACAACTATTTAAAACGAGAACGTCAATAAACTGTGCATGGTGTAGGGGTGGGGCCTGCGGGGGCACTTGGTTTACTTGAAAATGTATGGGCTAGGTGGGGGGCGCACGGTGTCTGAGCCCAAAGGGTCTGACGACTATGCAATCTGACATCAAGCAGTTGCTATCCAGGGAGTGAACAATGAAAGTGTTTCTCGTCCAGAGAAAAAGTGTTCTATCAGGTTCCCAGTTAATTCGGATGAATCGCTTTGCTTCTCGTCACCTGACTATCTGGCTGCTCTAGTGGTATCGACTCGATAACTAACAGGTGTCAGGAAGGACATCATGACCACTGACCGTATTGCACCCTCGATGGTATTTCTACTGTCCGGGTCACCCGATACAAGTGAGGATATCCCTAGGTTTAATTCCTGTCTGTATACGAGAGGTTCTTTACAACGGTATACAAGTGCAATTTTGTCCTGCCTGTACATCAGAAGCCCTTTAGCACGGCCTTAACGTGTAACTCACTGCTGAATGTACATGCATCCACCAGAAGTCCTTTACAACAGCACTAACGTGTAATCGACTCCTGCATGCACATTAGCCTTTCTTGCTGTACGCCTACACTAGAAGTCCTTTACAACTGCATTAATTTGTCATTTTGTCCTTCCTGTAAACTAGAAGTGTTTTTTTTACAACAGAATTAAGACATGCCTGTACACTAGCCTGTCTTGCCTGTATGCCTACACTAAAGGTCCTTTGCAACGGCATTAAGGTGTCATTTTTCCTGCATCTCAACAAGTGGGACTTACAAACAGTTAAATAATGATATACTGAAAAAAATTTTAAAGTAGAGATGCCAGAGTTACATGCCAGTGTTACATGCCAGTGTTACATGCCAGTGGCGCATTGGGCATGTGAGGCGAGACTCAAAGATCAAATGGAACTCCATGGGTGATGTGCTTAATATTAAGCCGGCTGCCTTTACTTTCCAGAACTCTACCTGGTATCCATTTAAATGCGGAGTTGACCTGAATGCCAAGGTCATGAGCGGGGGAAACATATGACACAATGCAGATTTGAACCCAGGATCTTCGTATCTACTAGCGAGCGTTTGGCTGCTAACACCACGGAGACCTCCTAACTAATTATGTTCATTTTAACTTTTTTGCAGAAGCCATGAGGTGGGTCGTCGAAATTATCACTGTGCCAGAGCCATACAGTGTATTTGTGGAGATATAATTTTACCGGAGCGAAATGGTATTTCTATTAAAATAGTTTTTACAGACAGAAGCAAGTCAAAAGTCTCAGAGTGCTGTGCTACAGACGCTCAAGTCTCTGTAATCACCCATAATTTAACGCCAGTTTGTCTCCAGCCGCACTGTTTGATCTGATTTGACAACAATCTCTCTCTCTCTCTCTCTCTCTCTCTCTCTCTCTCTCTCTCTCTCTCTCTCTCTCTCTCTCTATCTCTCTCTCTCTCTCTCTCTCTCTCTCTCTCTCTCTCTCTCTCTCTCTCTCTCTCTGTTTCCGGCTTAAACGTGCAGCAGTGCTTTTAATTTACACAATGTTTGTTGTTTATTTGTCAGTTTGTATTCACCGGCTGTAAACTCTAGAGACAAGATTTGGTTGTACATTCATTTCTGCAGTTTGGCTTTGTGCGATGACTTGAGTTTTGCAGGCGCATCTATCCAGAACTGTTTATTTATGTGTAGTCTGTTGTTTTCTATTTCAGAGGAAATTTAGCTCCTATCTTAATGACGACTGAAGCCAGTGTGAACCTTTAGTATAATCAAGCAGGATGATGCCACTTTGTAAGACTTTCGGTCTATGAACATTTGAACTAAGGGTTGTCATTGAAAAGCGGACTTAGCCAGTAGACTTTACTCATTTCCCAATGAGTTGACAAAAGATGTTATCCTATGCAATATGAGGTGAGGTGGGGGTGGACTGACGTGTGCCAGAGGTTTTTTAAATACCGTATCTCTGGTTTAAATAACCTTATTTTTTTTTTTCTTTTCTCATGAGCTCAAAATCTCCAGGGACCATTTCATGCTCAAAAACTCCACCCACCATTTCATGATTTCTTCACTTGACATGCTTCAGCCAAAATTCAAGTTTGCGTAGAGTTGGTATTATATACTCGATTTTTTTTAGCATACGTTATAATCGATAATCGATGCCATCCATCTTGACATTCACACATAACTCATGTTTAGTAGTTGCCCTCATTTCCAAACAATGAGAAAATATGCTAAACATGAGAAAATGAGTCCTTACAATAGACAACTACCCAAGTGCAACCGTTACTTGCAACATGTTTTTATGAGACATGGTTGTTCTGATGCATGTACACAAGGGAGAAACAAGTTCGTAAAGAAAAGGATACGTTGCGAAATATGTCAAACAGACAAAGACATTGATAGATTATATGCGATTGGACATATAATGTGACGAGGGTCACAGAGATCTGGTGTTAGACAAAAGTACCGACACATACAAAGATAATGAAAAATAGGGTTTTAGGTATACAGGTAGCTAGATTATGTAGGTGTATAGATAGATAGTTGGGTAGCTAGAGAAGTGAGTAGATAGACAAGCAGGCAGGTCTGGTGGGAGGAATGTATGATAGTGGTAAATGTACGTGCCACAAACATTGTTTGATATGTGTGTGTGTGTGTCTGGTGTCCATGTGTCTGATGTGTGTGTGTGTGTATGTCTGTAGTGTGTGTCTGGTGTGTGTGTCAGGTGTGAGTGTGCGTATGCGTGGCCCGGGGGGAGGGGGGGGGGTGTTCTGATCTTCTTGTGATTTTCGAGCTTATCATGAATTCTTTCAGATGTTTTTTATAACCTCATTCTTATTTGTGTTAGAATGCTACTGGCACCATTCGTATCGGAACTCTTCGCTGGCTGCTGAAGATGGGGACGGAGCGCTTATGGGAATGCCCTGAGTGCTGTGATGTCGCAAATCAATTCAAATCATTTATTTGAAGCGGTTTTTAATGCCATAATTGAATCTTTCACGTGGTCTACCTTTTTTTATCAATAATTCTTTCAGATGTTTTTGATAACGTAATTCTTATTTGAGGCGGTTTTTAAAGCCGTAATTAGATCTTTTACTCTTCTTCTAATTCCTTCAATTTTTGTTAAACCTCGTGTTGTTCTAGTAGCTCCGATAAGACATCTCATCTGTTACATCTCTGTAGTTATTTGTCTGCGCTCACTAGCTCTAAAAGGGATCCATCTTTAAAAAAAACAAATTCCATTAAATGTGTCTCGGTAGACAAAGATATCCCTCTGTGTGTATCGGTAGACAAAGATATCCCTCTATGTGTATCGGTAGACAAAGATATCCCTCTGTGTGTATCGGTAGACAAAGATATCCCTCTATGTGTATCGGTAGACAAAGATATCCCTCTATATGTCTCGGTAGACAAAGATTTTCCTCTATGTGTATCGGTAGACAAAGATATCCCTCTATATGTATCGGTAGACAAAGATATCCCTCTATTTGTCGCGGTAGACAAAGATATCCCTCTATGTGTCTCGGTAGACAAAGATTTCCCTCTGTGTGTCTCGGTAGACAAAGATTTCCCTCTATGTGTCTCGGTATACAAAGATTTCCCTCTATGTGTCTCGGTAGACAAAGATATCCCTCTATGTGTCTCGGTAGACAAAGATTTCCCACTATGTGTCTCGGTAGACACAGATATCCCTCTATGTGTATCGGTAGACAAAGATATCCCTCTATGTGTCGCGGTAGACAAAGATATCCCTCTATGTGTCGCGGTAGACAAAGATATCCCTCTATGTGTATCGGTAGACAAAGATATCCCTCTATGTGTCGCGGTAGACAAAGATATCCCTCTATGTGTCTCGGTAGACAAAGATATCCCTCCATGTGTCTCGGTAGACACAGATATCCCTCTATGTGTATCGGTAGACAAAGATATCCCTTTATGTGTCGCGGTAGACAAAGATATCCCTCTATGTGTCGCGGTGGACAAAGATTTCCCTCTATGTGTCTCGGTAGACACAGACATCCCTCTATGTGTCGCGGTAGACAAAGATATCCCTCTATGTGTTCCCGTAGACACAGATTTCCCTCTGTGTGTATCGGTAGACAAAGATATCCCTCTGTGTGTATCGCTAGACAAAGATATCCCTCTATGTGTCGCGGTAGACAAAGATATCCCTCTATGTGTCTCCGTAGACACAGATATTCCTCTGTGTGTATCGGTAGACAAAGATATCCCTCTGTGTGTATCGGTAGACAAAGATATCCCTCTATGTGTTGTGGTAGACAAAGATATCCCTCTATGTGTCTCGTTAGACAAAGTTATTCCTCTATGTGTCGCGGTAGACAAAGATATCCCTCTGTGTGTCTCGGTAGACACAGATATCCCTCTGTGTGTATCGGTAGACAAAGATATCCCTCTATGTGTCGCGGTAGACAAAGATATCCCTCTATGTGTCGCGTTAGACAAAGATATACCTCTATGTGTCTCGGTAGACACAGATATCCCTCTGTGTGTATCGGTAGACAAAGATATCCCTCTATGTGTCGCGGTAGACACAGATATCCCTCTATGTTTCTCAGTAGACAAAGATATCCCTCTGTGTGTCTCGGTAGACAAAGATATCCTTCTATGTGTCTCGGTAGACAAAGATATCCCTCTGTATGTTACGGTAGACAAAGATATCCCTCTATGTGTCGCGGTAGACAAAGATATCCCTCTATGTGTCAAAAGTGATGTTAGCTGTCTCTGTGCCGGATTTGCTTTTGCACATCGTTTTTTTGTCGATACTTTCTTCTGATGTGGAAGTTTGCCCTAGGTATTTAGATTCCATTTTCTCTTTAAATCTCAATGTCAGTTATATTTGTGCGGTTTCATAATATATAAATTACTTCAAATCTCAAAATATTCTTTAAAATAAATGTACTCCATAAATACATCAATGCCACTATCGTGTCTATAGGAGGAGGGGATACAAAGTTTTAGCTGTTGAAGTTACTGGGTTCTAGTCAGACAGATCATTTACCGGACGGCTGATTCCTTGCCTAGTCTACGTCATTCTGGTGGCGCCCATCTCACAGCTATTGACGAGATCGGGGGAGTGTAAGATATGGTTAGAGCTGAGACCATGGGAAAGATCTCGTTACTGATCGCAAGTTTCCATGAACTTCGACTGTTTTCTTCTTGAAATGTATTTTACATAGAGACCAGTCATTCATATAGATTCATTCAGTCTATTTATGGTGGAACCGGAAGTTGGCTTTACGTGTAGCTCGTCAGAGAGACACATTTTGTGGTCGAAAGAAAAAAAAAAGTGATGAAAACAGAGTTCCCCAATTTACCAATAGCATGAAAGGAAACTGTCAAAGGCACAGATAAATGACATTAGAAACAACGCATCACACAAGGTGTCTGTGGCGTTAGCAAAACGGAAACATTTGCAACATCTGCGGATGTGGGTTGTATGAACAGTTACAATGAAAATGCTTTATGTCTTATGTCCTCGCTTTCGTTCATCACCTTGGCACAATTTGTTTTAAAAATATTTTCTCCTCGTTATCAAATGTATGTTTTAGTTGTTCAATTATAAGAAATAAATGTGCGAGTGAAGATAGAAAAGCGGTGCCATATACGTATTCAGCGAGAAAATAAAGAGTCAATAAGAGCTAGACGTAATGATGCAGAGAATAGCTGGATACAAAACTAACTCAAGCCAGATGCTGTAAATAAAAAACAATATAACAAAAATACTGGGCAATCTAGGAGATAGGTGCAGGGAAATGCCAAGTAATTTAATGTGCAAATGCATTGTCCAACCATAAGTAATTCGTTTCAAGTAGCTTTTAT